>JAJTUV010001705.1:0-266664 GCA_021653895.1 Mastomys natalensis | reverse complement strand
CAAAAGCCTTTCCACTGAGGCTAGCACTCAGTGTACACCCTGAGGACCTCTCAAGTCACCTTCCACTTTCCAGAAAGGGAGGCCTGCATAGCATGCTCCACTTCTGGCCAATGGTCTCCACGCTCCCAGAGAGACCAGCACAGGGAGAAGCCCCTTTCTAAGTAAAGCCACATGAGAACTTTGTTTCTTGCCCCAGTCAAGTTATCTTCCTGCTATACCTCTTGGTTATACCTCGATGAGTATGGCCAGGATGCAATGCCTAAGGACAGTGACAGCAAGAGAGCTTGGTGCTGGGCTGCACCATGGAGACACAGATTCACTCGGAAGCTGTCGATGCCCTCAGTCTAGGCAAGTCCAAGAAGAAGACCAAGGGAGGGGCCTAGGCAAGGGACCCATACTGGAACACTGAGTATCTGGGACTCCTGGAGCACAAAGTGCAAGACAGGAAGATGGGATAGATTAGATCTAGAAACTATGCTAAGTCTTACTTAGGGAGTAGAGCTAACACCCAGGACCAAAGCATTGCTGGTAATTCATACATACCTGAGTGTATCGGCCTATTGTTTGGTGGTGATGTGGGAGAGTTGGACCACATCTGCTAAGGAGTGCTGCTACCCACAACCGTTATATTAAGGCAAAGACCTGTGAGGCCCTATAGTAACTGCTGCAATGAGATTTTCCTCATCTGCTCTCTTTGAGCTCAGGACTTTGGTTTTGTTCTCTCTTTTGAGATTTGAGCTGTCCTTGCACAATGAACCATAGTGTCAGGGATGGAAGGTGTAGATATCAGAGGACAAGCCCCAGAAAGCCATGATAGTCTATAAAGATATCAACCAAACAGGCCCAGAGGAGCTGGTGGGCAAAACTGGGAACCGGGAGAGACTGAGGAAGGCAGCAAGAGAAAATGAGGAAGTTGACAGGAAGTAGGACTGCTAGGCCAAATCCTGTCTGCCACCACTGAGTTGGATACAGCACATACACAGGCTCTTCCTGTTCCCTGTTGTGCTTACCTCTAGCCCCAAGAACCACCAAGCCATTAGGCTCCCTGGGCAAGCAAGATGCTGCTCTGTTGAGAGTTATCCCAGGCATAGCTGCCACTCCACCTACCCATTACAATGTTTCTACCCCACACTCACAACGGCCTCTCCTAAGGCAGGCCTCCCTTGGGAAGTGACCAGGCATCTCTGGTTCCTAATAAAGGACATTCCACAAAGTATGTCTCTCCTGCTACTCATAAAAAGATGGAAGAGGAAACTAGGTGCCTCCTATGTCCTACACTGACATTAAGAAGCATGGTAAGGGGGGATGGGATAGAGGGTTTGCAGAGGGGAAACTGGGAAAGGGGATAACATTTGAAATGCAAATGAATAAAATATCCAATTTTAAAAAACTAAAACTTGGCTAAATGCACTATTTCCATGTCTCTTGCTAAAAGTCACCAGAATTTATGTGCAGATTACAAAACAGGTGGAGAACATGATGCCTCAGCAGCCCCTGGCCTCCCAAGTTTGATTATGGCTTAGCCATACATCACATTGTTTTATGAGGAGAGGCAAGAGACGCCTCACTGGACGGCTTGTGGCACCCCACACGCCCCATTCACCTTGTTCCACCTAAGGAGGCACAAATCCCACTGTCCCCTCCAGCTGGTTCACATGGGAAACTGCAGACATGGCTGCTAATATATGAGGACATTACTTAATCCCTGGACCAACTCCAGGACCAGATCCAAGCAAAGATCTATATATAACATAGTGCTGCCGAATGAAGCCAGACACACAAGAGAAGGCTTGGGTGTGAAGGCCAGGCCTAGCAAAAAACTAATTAGGGCTAATGGCCAGTAATCAGGCAACAGAGACGTTCATAGATGAAAGACCTGAGCAAGCTGTTGGAGGGATTTATGTCACTTTCCTGGCTGGATACTGACTCTACGTGAGAAGTCATTGAACCGTATGCATACAACGTGTCAGCAATGTGCACACTTTTCCGAGTTAACCTTCAACCCAAATCCCTGACACCTCTGTACCACAGTGAGCTGACAGGTGGGCTATCCTTGCCCTCTAGCCCTTGCCATACCCTGTCTGGGTTTGCAACTCCAGAATGGAGCCCAGGGGCATTCCAGATGGCCCAGGCCCATACACTTACCGGCTGTAGCCCGTCCTCCTGTCTCTGGCTCTGGTTGGGGCGATTGATGAAGGAACGTGTGGAGACTTTGTAGTGGTTCAGTAGGCATACAACGACCACTACCATCACCGTCACCACCACGACAATGATGAGGACCTGTGCAAATTCCAGCTCCGCTGCAAGGAAGAAGAAGAAATGTGAGCAATCACCCGTGTGATTTTCTGACTATGGTTTCTGCAGCTGCAGACAGTCATGACCCCTCCCAGACATCAGTGAGGGAGACAAAAGCTATGGCTACACTGTGAGAAGAAGAAAATGCAGTCATAAAACTGGTGCATGGCTGGGCCAGGGGTGATGCATGAACGCTATCTGCAGATGCCGTAGATCACTTGCAGGGCTCTGGTATTATAACTAGGATAAAGGGAGATTCTGGGAGTGCCCTGTCCCACAGATCTCTGTTGCTCAGCTTGGTGAAGTTGAAGACCTGGTTTTCAACCTGAAGGCCTTAAGAAAATGTTTTGCTGGCCCTACCAGACAGCCAGGGTTTTGGCTCCAGCTTTCCTCACTGACACAGTGGAGTTCAAGGTCAGCCCTATGAGCTCACCACGGGCAGCTGTTCATGTTGGGCCAACCACAGGACAGCTCAGACTGTCTCTTCCATTCCCTTCCTGTTCAGGCAACACCCACCATCTCTCCACTCCAGCAGAGTTGAGAAAGGCTCTCAGGACCGAGGCTGCCCCTACTACCACAACCCACATAACCTCTCCAGAAAATGAACTCATCTCTCTGGTTGAGCCAAATTTCTCAGAGTGCAACTGTGCATTAAAGAGAAAATCAACATCAAGAGGCCAGCTTCAGCCTCCAGTCCTGGGAGGAAACGCCTTTGTAAATGACTTAGAAAGCACATCGCCATCCTGCAGGCTGTGTCTGGTGAGTGGTAAGGTTCCCAGTCCCAGCCTAACATTACAAATGAGTTTCTCTGTCATTAATTCATTAATATGCCATGTATATGCATGTCTGGAGTCCCTCCCTGATTCAGCATTTCTGCCACGATACTGAGCTGAGTATACATTCCGTGTTTCTCATGACACTGTGATCATAAGTCTGCTGTGGCTTACGTGGCGTTCTTGGTGTCTAGCATGTGGTGGTGCCCAACAGGTAGTTAAATGACTTCAACAGGAAAAGGAAGAACAAAGACCGACTCAGGAACATACTCAGGCTAGGGAAGTGCTCATGTCCGTGACTCTGAGGGGGCTTCCCTGAGGACAGCAATTACTGGCAAGACAGACCTCCACTGGCTGCAGGGGACAGTAAGAGAACCTGCAGGGCTCTGGGAATCTATGCCACACACCCAGTCAAAAATCCAAGGACAGACACCTCTGTACACAGCATGAAGAAGGCAGGGAAGTTCATTCTGTGTGAGGCAAAGTGAGCTTAGAAATGAAGATGGAATGTTAAATAATGCTCCATTTGACCAACTTCATATTTTACAAAGAAACAACAGAGTGGTCACAAACTGCTCTTCAGGTTAAAGCAGGCCCTCACTTTACCAGTATTTCCTTCTGTCAAAAGATCACGTTGCTTAACAGACTCAGAGCAGAAAGAAAGGGGTTACAGCCATGAGACAGCCTGAGGACCTCTGGTTCTTTCTACATTACCTTTTCCTGAATGTGAAAGGCTATGAAAATCAGGTTGTATTTTCTGTGGCTATGTGTCTGTGAGTACAGGTGCCTGTGGTTGTCAGAAGAGGGCACCAGATACTCTGGAGCTGGATCTACAGGTGGTTGTAAGCTATACAGCTTGGGTGCCAAGAACTGCCCATTGGTCCTCTGCAAGAACATGGGCTCCTAATGGATGAGCCATCTCTCCAGCCCCTTCCCACCTACACCAATTTAATAGGCAAACCCGTGCACATAGCCAGGCAGGACGACCAAACCAGGTACAAACCCACTCAGCACTGAAGAGGACAAGGCAGGAAGATGTTGAGTTGAGGCCAGCTTCTACAACTATGGTTAGACCCTGTATAAATCAAGCATAAATAAGTACCTTATCTTCTATTTATTTATTCTTATTTTATATTGCATCTCCCCCAACTGCTGGCAAATTCTGATCCTTTTCTGGAGTTCTGGTAATTTATGCTTCCCTTTCTTATAATTAATTTGCATTAGTCTATTTGTAGTTTGTTGTTTTTTTTTTTCATGAACTTCTGATGCATTTATGAGAAATATTTATTATACTTTATGGCTACAAGATTTTGTTTCATGTGTTACAAACACTTTCTCCTTGTCTCTTATTTCTGTAAATTCTTCTGTGAGTTTCTCTACAGATTATCTTTTTATGGTATCAACGATCCCCACCCCTCTCTCTGTGGCAAATATTCCCCAAACTTTTTTTTTCCCTTGAAGAACTTTTACTTTGTTCTTCCGTGTTTAGATCTTTATTTACATTGCATCTTATACTCCGGGTCCAAGACAGCACAGGACATCTGAATGAAGTGATCTAATAACGCATTACTTCAAATTCCAAGCAAGGGTGTGCAAGATCTCCACTGCGTAAACAGTACAGAGCACTGCTCCCTTTGAAAGAAAGAGTGCCGCCTTCTTCTTTTTCATGAGGACTGAAGTTTCTTAGCCTCCATCCCAAGCTCTCCTGTAAAGCTACACATACACTCACTGGAGCTGCCCTGCCCTTGCTGAGCTGTCTGCAGCTGCACAGCTTGCCCTGGGGTTTCAAACATGAACTCAGAGCCATGGCAGGGATATCTAAGGCACCGAAGCTTCCCAGCAACATCAGGAGTCCACAGGTACCAGAGCATCAGGAAACTGAGACGTGTGTGGTAGGATGGGGTTTTGAAGCATAAATAGGATCCCTGGAGGTGGGCTAAGGCAATCACCCTAACAGTAACACCCAGGGGCAATCTGGGGCAGTGGGAGACTGATGAGAATCTGAGCCACTCAGCCCAGGCATGAGAAGCAGCTCTTCCAGCAGACAAGAATGAAATCCAGGCTGCCCGGTCCCTAAGGCCAGAATCTTAACAAGTCCTGGCTGGCAGCAAGGACATGTCAGGATTCCCGGCGCTGCTTCTTAAAGCCCCACCCGATTTATATCAGGGCCTCTAGGTGCAGGACCCATAGCACAGCACCATAGGTACAGGGCGGAGTGGGAGAGATGGCTCAACAAAGCCCAACTATCTGAGTTTGATCCCTGGAGGAGAGAAATGACTCCTCAAAGTTGTCTTCTGACCTCCATATGTCTGTTGTGGCATGTACATGCTGACACAGACAACCCCGTCATACATATGCATGCATGAGATAACATCAAATTAAAATATTTTAAAGTCTACCTACTCTTTGAAGTTGGGGCGAAATAGTCAACGAGAACAGATCATTTTCTCATTTAAGTTGCAAGAGTTAGAAAACTAAAACTGGGAAAATAGGAAGAATAAAAATATCCAGCACTAGGGGATTCTCAAAATGAAAACCATTAAACAGGGGGTAGTCCCCAGGGATGAGGAAAGCTCAGGGTCCTACTCTGTGGAAAGCTGACTCTCTGCTGCTCTCCACACCTCCCTCCCTCCTCCCTTCCCCTTCTCCACACAAGTCAGGCATGCCATTTATTTTATACAGAAGCCTCTGCCCCAAATCTGCACAGCTTTTCTTTATGTGGTGGGGGACAGGGAGGGGACCATGGCAGGAGCCCGGCAAGCATGCCACCAGATGTTTTGCTTTTGCTTTTGCTTTTGAGGGGTCGGTTAGGGAAAGGGAAATGAATTACGAAAGAAATATTGAGATGGAAATACTTTCTGAGCCCACAGGAGCAGCAGCATTCTGAAAGGTAATGGGATGTTTTTGAGGGTTGCCAATGTTTCCTGTTTTCTGAGCACAGCTCACTGGTCAGTTCTCTCTTGGCTTCAATAGTTACGGATATCAACAGAAGTAAGGCACACAAGTAAAGGACTGGAGGTTAAACCAATTTCCCAAGCTCCTGTTCCTTTCTCGGGACTGTAGTTCAAGGTGTTGTGTGTGAGTCATTGCCACCCAAACACCAGAAATTTAATAATAAATTCAAAGCTTACAGGAAGGGATCACAGCGCTTCGGTTTATTATGGTAAAAACAGTGCCGATGACGATAGTGATGACAGCATCTCTATCTGTATAGCAACATCTCCAAGAAATTCTAAGCCGTACAGTGGGGGACTGCAGGAACAGGTCTGTGTGGAGCAGGCTGATCTGTTCCTTGGTCCAATGGGGCCCTGGACTGAATCATACTGGAGGCGTGAACGTCTGGACTATTTTTAATGAACTCTGGGGAGATGTGTTTGTACTACCCTTGGGTTCCTAATATAACACTCACTTCTATTTGTGGGATGGCTAGCACCATCTTCCATTCAGCCTCCCTTCCATGAATACATCCTCATGGGCCGAAGCCGAGGTTTCTAAATGTTCTAATTATTTCCCTAAGTTCCAGATGTGTGATATGTTCCCTCCTCCCAGACAGCCTATAATGGAAGAACATGGCGTGGCTCTGTGGTGAGCCCTTCCTTTCACCAGCAAAACAGACGCCTGGGCAGTGTGTGGGAAAGTGGCCATGAAAAACACTTATGTCATTTGCCACTCCTCACAGATCTCTGAGGGATTCCACTCCCATCCTTACCAACGGCAGCCTCTCCAGTTCACTCCCCTTCCTGCTCAATCTGAGAACTCAGAGCCTGGAAGAAGATGACCCGTCTGCCACAAGATCCCCCCACCCCCCACACCAGGCAGCCCCCTTCCCAGCAAACCCTTCAAGTCCCTGCCACTACTGGAGGCAGAGAGACCAACCTTCTGCCAGTGGACTCGTGTCTGCATTTCCTTCCTGTGTCTGTCCTGCTCAGCAGAAAACAGGTGTAGAGATAAGATGACAGCCATGGAGGCGAATGACTATTTATGGTTCCGGGACACCTGTAGATGTCTGAATGTTCCTATAGTCTGTAAATTCTTTCCAAAATCCTAGAACCAAACAGCACTGGTAGCAGAAAGGTGGATGGGCAGAATTAGAATCTACTTAGCCTACAATTGCCTTGAGCTCATGAACTGTTAGTACAAAAATACTCGCGATTTTAATGGCTGAATGAAAATTCACATTCATTAAATACCACAATTGAGGAGCAATACCAGCCTCTGTGACAAAAAAAATGACTTTACAGTCGAAAGTTCAGACGGCCAAACAACAAGGGTTATAGCTTATGATTAGATCACACTTTTAAATTTCATTTTCCTTTGTGCTCAGTCGGTTATGCCAATTTATCTTTTAATGACAACAATAAAGGGAAAATTAAAGACAGAACTACAAAGATAGCCAAGTTTTTGCAACTGTTGGCTGTATCTTCCATTATAAATTCTCCTCTGACCCACTGATGACAGGCTCCTGACCTTTACGTTGCTTTCTGTATGCATGGACCCTCTTCTATACTGACACTCCTTTTTAAGGTTTGTCTTCAGAACTTCTCTCATAGACTAAGCCCTGGACTATATAGCCTGTCCATCCATAGCATACAGATGTGAAGGTGCTATGTATTACATACAAGGTGAGCAGGTCCAAGGTTCAGTTTCCTAATTTGTTTGTATACTGTTTGGCAAACACTCACCAATAACTTTAATAATGCTAACATTTTGCCCAAGATTTCCATATTTTGCATCAAGTACCCAGCACAGATTGTCACCAGAAAAGAAGTCCCATGGTTGCTCTAAGGTATCTGCTTATTCATCCTATTATATCCCTATATGTATACAAGGCAGTTTGCATAGTAAGACTGGAAGTGCAGTGGCACCTATGATCCATCAGTGGAAAGGATAACAAGAGGACACCTTCAGTCCCAACCAAGCACCTGTCATGGCACAGACAGGCTGGGAGCAGAAGCCAGGGATTAAAGTAAGAAATCCCCAGAATACAGACTCTGCAAGTTTGTCCAGCCCAGGTAGCATCAAAGGCCAAAGCTCCCATCCAGTACAGCCACTTTCTCCACATACGTCACAATCTAGAATAGCCTGATCTCTTTAGGGAAAAAAAAAAAAAAACATGTTGCAATCAAAGATGGGTGACAAATTTTTCTTTAAAAACAAAAACAAAACAAAGCAACAGAGGAGTAAGAATATAAGCATTAGAAACTTTAAAAAAAAAATCCACCCCCTGCTTTGCTATAAATGGGAACTGAAAGTACATAGAATCATAACCTCCCTTATGGAGACATTTAAAATCCACCCTCACCTCACCTCCACATTATTAATTAGGAAGGTATCAGAAGACATACAGCTGCACACAGAACTGTCATATTCATGGTTTCGAGCATGGCTCCTAAGTGCTTGCTAGCTGGCAGTCTGTTCGCCTTTCACTCTCTAGATCCCATCAGTCCTAGAGTCCATTTCTGTTCCCCATTATCTCCTATTACCTTGATAACCCCCCAAACTAGTCAACGATCTAATCACATTAAAAGAGATACATTTTTTTCTTTTCCAAAAGTTAATTTCAACAACTCAGGGGGAAAAAAAACCACTGTCAGTCAAAGAGGAAAATTTTTTAGGGCATATGAAGGGGACGAATATATATAAAACATATATGACACATATAAATGTATTTATTTATATTTACATGTCTCCATCCCCTGAGAGTAACAAGCTAATTGCAAACCAAAGAAGATAGAAAAATCTCCCTTTAGATCCCCACCTGTCAGAGCCAACAGACTTCTCTGAGGCTAAAGAAACTTTTTTTTTTAAATAGAGGCAGGATCTTCTGTATCCCAGGTTGGCCTCCAACTCACTCAACTCACCATATAGCTGAGGAAAACCTTGAACTTCTGATCCTCCTGCCTCCACCTCCAATTTCATGGGATATGCCACTATTGCCAGCTTTGAGAGAAAAAAAAGTCCTGTGAAGGATTTAACTGCTCTGCTCAGCTCTGCTAAGACCAAACTCTAAGGGAAAACACACACACACACACACACACACACACACACAGCAAGCCCCAAAGACCCTGCATCACCCGAAGCTACCCTTTGCAAATGTACCTTTTTTAAAGAACAGGTCTTTAAATTGAACCTCCTTCAGTGTGCTGTTGTTCAGCTGGTCGATGGACATAATCAAGTCCTTTGCAAGGGGGACTCCAACTGTGGCACAGCCACCCAGTTTAAACCATCCTTCAAAGTCAGCCAATCTCCTCTCCAGGCAGCTGAGAGCTGTAGTTATAGCTGGTGTGTGTGTGTGTGTGTGTGTGTGTGTGTGTGGTGAAGAGAGAGAGAGAGAGAGAGAGAGAGAGAGAGAGAGAGAGAGAGAGAGAGAGAGAGAGAGAGAGAGAGAGGTGGAGGGAGTTCCTATGTCTCTTTCTATTCTATCAGCAGGGGCCCAGCCCAGGTGCTAGACTCAAATGCTGTGGCTCTGACCACAGACTGTGACTACCAATTATCAACTGCCATCAACAGAAATCAGGAGGTCTGTGGCAGGAAGCTGGCAATGTCACAGACAGTAAGCCTGAGAGTCTCCAATCCAAAGAGCACACAGTGCTGTTGACGACAACATATATCAGTGATTAGTCTGCATTTCTCGGAGTTTGGTCACACACCCAGACAGGTCACATCCAGACATGTCACATCCCAACATGTGACACATACACACAGGCAAGCAGAATGCAGCTAGACAATTCACCCTATTCTAGTACATTCACTAATCTTTTTTTTTTTTTTTTTTTTTTTAAATAACAGGCAAAGGGCAAACCAGACTCAGAAGAAAGAAGGATCTGAAATCTCTCAACATACTATCTTTTTCTTTCCTCTCTGCTGGAAGTTTTCAGAGTTGAGGACATAACAATGTGAGCTTACCTAAGTATCAGGGCAAGCAGCAACATCAGCCTTGAGTGTTCAGCTGCCATCACCCAACACATCTCTCCTTCTGGAGGCCAGACCACAGGCTATCTTTCTTGATCCTCCTCCCCACAAAGTCCCCAACAGCTTACACCAGCTCTCTCAGCCTTGACAGCTGGCAATACCTCACCACAGCAAGAACTACTCATAGTCTCAGATTCCTATTCTCTCGTATCAAAGCGCTCATGGCGGAGCAGCACAAATACAGCAGAGAAAGACGCCTTTAAAACCAGGACTCTCGATTTTACTATGCAGTTATAGTTTAAGTGGTTCTGAAATTACAGAAAAATAACCCCAAGTGATACAAAGGAGCCATTCAGACAGGAAAAGAGCAGACCCATCTCAGGAGGGCTCTTCCTTTTGTACAAGAAACCCCTTTTCTCTTGAGGTCTAGACAGTGGTTTTCAAACGTCCTTAAAGCCTTTCTTATGCATCCTGATGTCTCGAGGCTGTGTGGAGAGGCTTTGTGGATGGCTGCATGTCTGTTACAGTTTTCAGAAGGGAAAAAAAAAAAAAATCACCTGGCAGCCACAGTGAAAAAACGACCAAGTGCCATGGTCACACTGCAAATAACCCCAGCCGCAGGCAGGCACTGCACTCTGCCGAGAATAGCTTTTGTTTTTCCTTATTTAGGGTAAATAGGAATGACATGTGGGCCAGGACAACAGTGTTGGCTGTAGGAGTTGTCAAAGCAAAGCTAAACTGTTGGTTACCACCAGAGTTAGAAATAAAGACAATTAAGGCCAGCAGCCAGTCCCTGCTGAGAGCCCAGGAATGTCACCTGGGGCATGACAGCAGAGTCCAGGCACTTCGGACATCTGTCTCTCTTGGTCTAATTATTGGAAGCAGGAAAGGAACAAGAGGCCACCAAGATTTTGGGGATGTTTCACATAGCTCAAAGAAGCAGAAGGTTCAACATGAAAATTGATGTGTGATCAGATGGTCGGACTCATCAAGGCTGCAGGATTGTTCTCCAGTCATTTCTAAATGAAAAACATAGCTCCCTTCCTTAGCAATATTCAGGGTTATACTGCTGAGTGAAGAGTGGGGGAGGGGAAGGGGGAGTTTCAGGTAGATTCAGTGAGTCCCCAGTTCATGGAATGATGCAGAGCAGCCAGCTGCAAGGAGAATTAGAAACTGCTTCCATATCAAGTCAGCTTCTCTGGCCTCTTGTCCCTAGAGCCTACGGATCTTTCTAGACTAAGGACAGCAGTTTCCAGTCAAAGGCGGTTGGCATGATGGTTCACCGTGACACCACTTTACACAGGAGAGAATAAGATTGCTTCCTTAAGTCTCTTGTAATATTGGGGATTTGGCAAGTTTCATGGGATCTGAAACTCTGTTTTTTGCTACCAGACACATTTGAATTTTGAAATACTCATGAATAACCAACTTTGGAGTTTACATTTTCAGAATGTTATAAATACTTCACGTATCTAGAATTCTGTGGGGCATTAGAGGCACATAGCAGGTGAATCTCTGTGAGTTGGAGGGCAGCCTGGTCTGCATAGCAAGCTCCAGGCCAGCCAGGGCCACATGGCAAGACCCTATCTCAAACAATACAAAAACAAACAGAAAAAGAATCAGCATAGCTGTCCTTTTAACAGACACACATTTGTGATGTCCAGTTGACTCTTATCACTGGGCATTTTGGTCACAGTAGCCAAGTTGAATTAGGTTCTCATCATTCTGTTTAAAATGAAGCTAAAAACTTTTGACCTTATAGATGAAACTTTATTTTAAGCTTGCTAAAACACACACACACACACACACACACACACACACTCACACTGCTGTCTTGTATTCCTGTGATATAGACACTGTAGACCGCTGTGCAGAATGTCTATAGAAACAGGCTGGGTCTGCACTGTGCTTAGCGCACAGCCTGGTTAACGCTACCCAGTGCCTCATCCAGCATTTGCTGAGGGACTGTGTTGGCTCCACAGGTGAGGTCCTTGGCTCTTGTTTGTTCTTCCTTAAACACACCTAAGGAAATTTCTCCTGAGAGAGAGTTCAGAAGTCAAATCACACAAACCATAATGGAGGGTGTAGCCCGTGACAAACACCCCATTCTAGGTACAGTATGTAAAGGCTGGCCCTTTTCTTAAGTATGTATCTTATTTTTTTGAGATTATAATATAATTACATAATTTTTTCCCTTCCTTCACCCCAAAACATACCACTTATCCCTCTTTACTTTCCTAAAAAATTTATAGCCTTTTTCATTAATTTTTGTTATATGTATAGTCATATACATACATATATGCATGTACATACATATGTATGTATGTATGTATATATATATATGACTATGTATATATGTAGTCATATACATATGTACTACATATGTATAAATATATATTATATATATCACACACACACACATATTTAGTCTTATACATATATATTCCCAAATATATAAATACAAATGCTCAGTGCATTTAATGTTGCTTATATGTACGATTTCAGCTATTCAGTCCTGGATAACCAACTGGTGTGCTCTTCCCTTGGGAAGACTATTCCTCCCACTCTCTGCATTCCTTAGCTGCTTGTAGCTCTCTGCATAGGCTCAAGACCTCATGAGCTTTCCCTCATCCATGCTAGCATGTCTGCTGATACTGCCCTTGTTCGGCTCATGTTTAGTTAGTTGTGTTGGTGAGACTCTATGGGTGCTGTTGACCTACTACGTGCAATGTTTCTTTTCCCTCAATTCAGAGGAACTGGCAGCACACAAAGCTGAAGGGCCTGGGAAAGACTAACATAATGTGCTAGACAAAAGGACACAAGTGTGATATAGTGCAAAACAAACAAACAAAAAAAACCGCCAATTGCGACCACATACTCTGCTACTGGGTCTCGGAACAACAGCTATAAAGCAAGTGCTCTGGAAGGCTTTATGGATACTCGTTTTCTAAAAAACTTTGAGATGATCTATGAGCCTTCGCGCTATGCACAGCGGAGGCTTGGGGCACGGTGCCAGGTGGGGTTACCTCACATGGATGTTTCACAGGGCTTGTTGGCAGCAATGAAGACATGTCAAAGCAGCATTAATGACCTCACTGTAGCTTCCTCTAGAGAAATCTGCAGCAACATAATTCATCTGACAATCATATGTGAGGTATTTGCAGCTCTTGAGAGGAAACACGCAGGTCTTGACTATAATCCTATGTGTAGATACGCCTTTCTGAGGCACGGAACTGTCTCAGGTTCCATCGGTAGGTCATTGTATCTTAAGGAGCTGACCTTACTCAGAGGACTGGCTTTCAAACAGGGACTGTATAAGACAAACTAAAGGAGCTGAAAGCCTCTGGGATCCCTGGAGCCAACAAAGACAGGGAGCAAGTAGATTAAGCAGTATAGCCTAATGGCTCAGGGTTGGGCCATGGGAGTAAATAATCCCTCCTACCCAGGAAGATTTGTTTATATGACAGCATTTAACATGTGACCTACCCAGCCTCTCATTATTTTCATCACAGGCTCCTTTGCCATCTCTGTTCTCTGCTCTACCCCACACACAAATTCTCACAGTTAGAGATCATTTGAAGAGGTACAAATACCCTTTCAGCATCTATGGAACAGGAAGCCAGCATGAATGAAAATCTAGAAACTTCCAAGCTCTGTACAGTTTTTATCTTCACACCAACCCCCAAAAGCATATTTTCCTGTTCCCAACTTGTTGGTGAGGGATCCAAGATTAAATGGATGGTAGAGGTACAGGTGGGTAGGAGAAGGACTATGGACTAGAAACTTCCTATGCTCCCATCATTTTGCTTGGTGAGCAGTAAACCAAATATCATTCATCAACAAATGTAAAACTTCCCAAACCTAACCAAAGGATACAGCAGATTGATAAGTGCTTGCTTTGATTAGTTTTTTACATTTTGATTGCCCATCTTAGACATTAAGAGATATATTCACTCATAAATTCATTTCCACGAGGTTCTTAGGACCATTTTGTTTCAAATGCTTGCAACCCCACTAAGAATCAATGGCCCTGACCATCATATTATATGTTCCTATTCTTTGGGGTTTTCTGACTATGCTGTAATATTTTGATCTGAGATGAGTTGTTTCCACATAAAAGTTATGCCTTGGAATTTGGTCTTTACAAACTGAAACTATATTTTAAGAGTTTGTAATGTTCAAAGGCCAAGGAATTAAGACTTTAAAGGAACATAAATACTATGTTCCTAAAGACACAAAGAAGTAATAGTTTGATATTTGTAGGTATTAGCCTGTAGCATGGAAAATTTTACTAATGTATCCTTAGTGCTCAAAGAACGCAACACAGAGAAGTCTTTATATAGAAATCTAAAGACTGCATATGAGTCCAACTAGCTCTATATTGGTATAAATGTTAATAAATGTAAAAGTGTGTGACTCTATGTAGCCAGCAGGCCAATGAGATGGTTTAAAAGATTAAGTAGTCAAAATTAAATAGCTTTAAGATAACCTCTTAATAAGAAGCAAACACCATGTATTAACAAATTTTAGAGTTTACCTTACATATCATCTATGCAAACACAGCATTCTTTCCCTTCTAAGGAAAAAAATTATTTATATTTATGGCGGTCAAGACTTGTATAATGCTCAAGACATTCCCTACTAATGGGATAGACACCTTAGTGTATATTACTGTTGCACAATTACTTTTCCAAATAGTAGAAAACACATAGATAGTTGAGTAGCTAAATTCAGTATCACTTGTGTTTCCAGGCCTGTTACTTAACACTGTTAACTTGAGCTGGGTCCATTTTTGACTGGGAATACTTCCTGCATACGGTGTTTGGGTGACTGAGATGCAAGAGCTCCACTAATTAGAACCTGGCCCCAAGATCTAGCAGCTCCTGAAGCTCATCAGCAAATCAGAATCTCATTAACAAGGTCTTAGGCTGTGACCAGTGAGATGGCTCAGTGGGTACAGGTGCTTGCATGCAGGCCTGACTACCTGAGTTCACTCCCTAAATCCTACAAGGTAGCCTGGAAGAACTGGCTCCTAAGGAGAGATGTCTTCTGACCTCCACACTTACAAACACATGGATAGATGGACGAATGGACAGATGGATGGACACACACACACACACAAAATTTAAACAGATAAACTTTAAAAAAAAAAAAAAAGAAAGAAAATTAATTACAGGCTGACTCATCGGTACACCAAAACTCAGGTCTGCTCCCTGAGGTGTGAGGAACTGTGTTCAGCAGAGTGAAGAAATGAGAACAGAATCCTAGTCTCTCGTTCTTCGTGATAACAATTCCACAATGACTTTAAAGAATGGCAGTCTATGTGCAATTGTTTGAGTTCACATGGGTGTATGATCACAAGGCTGCCTTCCCAGCCTGAGGGAAATTATCAGTATCATAGGGTGGGTGCTGGCTTTTCTCCCACCAACTGATGCTGTTTCTTTTCACTAGCGCTTTGGGAGAATCAGCAGGCATTGCCAGTGTGACAGGGGAACAAACAAAGAGCCTCGTGCTGAGATATAAATTCTTTGTCTTTGAATCCAGACTTTTTAATTTTATTATTTGAGGTGTGTGTATGTCTATCTGTGTGCATGTGCTCATGAGGACTCAAAGAGGCATCAGCTCCCCCTATCCCCCAGAATGGAGTTACAAGTAGCTGTGAGTTGCCAGATGAGTGTGCTGGTAACTGGACTGGATTGAACTGTGGTCCTCTGGAAGAGTAGCAATTGCTCTTTACTGCGGAGCCATCTCTCCAGACCTCTACCTTTTTTTTTTCTTTTTTAAAAATAGTAAGTTTGTATTTATTATTTGAAATTTTCATTCATTTACACCTTGTATTTTGATAATACCCAGCCACATTGCCTCCTTCTAACTCCCCCTGGGCTGCTCCACCCCATCACACTCCCAAGTTTACATCCTTCTGTTGCTCTTGTTATTACTAACCCTCTGAGTCTAATTAGTGCTGACCATATGGACTTGGGCATGGGGCCACTCACTGGGGCATGGGCCCCCTACCAGTAGCCATACCCAGAAAGGAGAGTGACTTTTCCTTCTCTTAGCAACCATCAACTGCCAAAACCTCCTCCACCAAGAGTGAGATCTCAAGGGCCCCTTCCCTCTTCGTGTTGGGATTTTTTGACTGAATTGATCTTGCGCAGGTAACCACAGAAAGGTGCTATGAGTTGTGTGCAACAGACATGCCGTGTAGAAGCATAAAGGAGGGGCACGTAACCTAAATACCATCAGTCATGGCTAACACCAAGACAGTGCTCATAAGGGGCCAACTGACATCTCAAAACTATTTGAGCTCCTACAACTCGGTCATTTAATTCTTATAACAAGTACCACATGGATATCAGATGTTATCATCTTAAATATGAGTGAAGCAAGGCACAGGAAGGTGAAACATCTTGACTGAAGTCACATAGCTTGTAAGTGGCAACGATTCCAGCAATTCCAGCCGTATCATTTTACTAACCACATGATCATATAATTATAAATATAAGGGGTCCCAGTATGAACCCAGAGCCAAATCCCATTTCTAAAGGGGCTTTGATCTGGAAATATATCCTTTAAAGGGATCAAAGAATGAACTATTTCTCTGGGACAAGGGCTCTTGGGAAGGACAGGGCCCATTAACGCCACCATTTAGAAAGTTGGTTATATTAAGTTTCTCTTCTGTTGCTGTGATAGAAGACTCTGACAAAAAGGAACTTGGGGGAGAAAGGGTTTATTCTGGATTACGTGTCCAGAAGGGATGCAGACAGTCATGGTGGGGAAGGCATGGCAGAGGAACAAGAGGCCACCCTGGCAGTCAGGAAGCAGAGTAGTCACATTTCATCCACACACAGGAATCAAAGAAAGAATGGGAGTGGAGCCTCCAGGCCTCTCTTCAGTTCTTCCTCTAAGTAAGGCTCTATCTTAAAAGCTCCATAACCACCCCAAGGTGCACCACCAGCCAGGGACCATGTGTTCAAGCACAGGAGCCTAAAGGGAACATTCAAATACAGACTGCAGCAAAGGTCTTCACACCTCACAGAAGATGCTCCTGATAGTATACAAAATTATAAATAAATAAAATGTTGATTAAAAAAACAGTTTTCTAGAATAAAATTCCCCCCCCTTTCCTTTGGTGGTATTTGTAACTTGTTATATTCACAACGTTTTCTGATTCTAAGTTAGGGCTCAATGGAGCCTATTCCAACACTCAAAATAACAACGTTACCTAAGTGACTGTTCAAGTCCACCTGTTTAATGCAGTGGGAAGTACTGAGAACCAAAGACAATTTTTAAATCACTATGACACTAGTCAACTTTGTTGAATCTTT
The DNA here is from genome assembly GCA_021653895.1 of Mastomys natalensis. Taxonomy (NCBI): domain Eukaryota; kingdom Metazoa; phylum Chordata; class Mammalia; order Rodentia; family Muridae; genus Mastomys; species Mastomys natalensis. Next base: position 249,356 of record JAJTUV010001705.1, on the reverse strand, counting down.
CTCCATAGCTGATGAGGGATCAGCCTGCAAAAATAGAAAAAAGCTCATGTAAACACAACTCCCTCCATGGCCGCAGAGATCAGCCATAAAAAGAAAACGCAAGCCAAGCTGGCTAGCGGAACATGCTCATCGGGCTAGTGTGGGGCAGAGGGGAGTATGGCCCTGTGTTACTTAAAAGTGACCTTAAGGCTGCTATTCTCGACCACGTTCGCATTAAGAAATAAATGACGTGCAGATAAGCAGAGCAGCAATTACAAAAATGTCCAGAGTTTTCACGAGGGGTTTCCAAAATTTAGAAGGGCAGACATGGAAATGCTTTTACCATTTTTTTTCTATAATATACTTTACAGAGAAATTTCCAAATTAGTTTCTCCCATGAATGTTCTTTTTCTTTTCTATTTGTTTTGTTTGTTTTTGTTTTTGAGACAGGGGTTCTCTCTGTAAGAACAGCGTTGGCTGTCCTGGAACTCACTAACACACAGAGATCCGCCTACCTCTGCCTCCTGAGTGCTGGAATTAAAGGCATGTGCCACCACACCTGGCCTTCCCATGAACGATGTTAAAGAGACAGAAATCCTGGCCACCGCTGGCTGCAGAGAGGCAGTTCAGTCACATGTACTTTTCTTGCCAATTGTTTCACTTGAACATATAAAAAAGCAAACAGTGAACCTTTCCGATTCCAGATAACTGACTTATAACTCGCAGCTGAGGTTCTCTCTGTTGCACTGTGCCTTCACCTTTCAGCCGCAGCTCCCTGACTGGGACCCATGCTGATGAGGAAAGCAGGTGTTAGAGGCTCTTTCCTACCGGGACACTCATGCATCCTCTCATTTAACCATAGGGATGAAATCAGTGTTCTGAACACTTTGGACCCTCAAATCAACCCTCAGGATATTTTAAATGTCTGGATGTCACATGTACCCAACACAGAATTCTTTTATGATATGTTTTTAAAATATTTATTCTCTAAATAAAAATATCCATGAATAGGCCACTTCTCTGCCTCCCAGAGATCAGGCTACGTCCCCTGCTGTCTATCTACTAGGGCAAAGGACTGACAGGTGCCTGCTTTGACTCAGGTCTCCATGAGGAAAAGCAAAGTCAATCCCCTGCCCCAACCCAGAATTTGGAACTATGTCCCCACCCAGCACCTGCCTCCATGGTCAGACTCCTGGCCCATAAGCTAGGTCACCGACATGAAGCTTGTTCATTCCCTCCCTGAACCCCTAAGAGTCAGAAACCCTCTTTGCTGTCTAGATCTGAAGGGAGGTCTCTTTCTTTCTCGTTCCCTTCAAGACTCTATTATGGCTGTCTATAATATATGATATGGTATGATATATGATATGATATATGGTATGCTATCTCTCTCAATATTCTAGAAATCTCTCTCTCCCAGTAAAGCTCATCTTTGGATCTGAAGTTCCCTCCTCCCCTTCCAGACTGCCATCATGTAACAAAGGTCTTCCAAATGTTACATTGTGTCAATTCCTTGCTATGAACTTGCAGTTTGGTTTTGTTTCTTAAAACTATAACATAACAGGTTTGACATGCTAAAGTTTTTAAATAATGCCATTTTTCGTAGGTAGGTGCACTATATAAAAAGTTGAATTTCAATACAATCTCTAATATTAAAAAAAACTGGATGTTTCTTTTGTCAATTTAGAAATATTTACTAGACATTAGTTGGTTTCAATTTTGTAAAGAAAATATTCATTCAACTGTATTACACAGTGTTAAAAACCGAACATAGAAAACAAGACAAATTTACTAATAAGAATAGATTTAAGAGCTCCACAGACTTATTATCAGGAAAACAAACACAATCGGAAAAAAAAAATGAAAAAGAAACTAAATAAACTCTCTGAAATTTGTCTAAAGCGATTCAGCAGAGTAACAAACATTTACTAAAATAAATCTACCACATTTTCATAAGAATAGTGGGGCCCTGAGGCACACGAGCGAGCCATACCCCTTCCCAGTGTCAGCAGCACAGAGTTCACTCACAGTGGCTATGGACACAAAACAGTCTTACACTGCCCTCACACCCCCAGCCCTTGAGGGAGATGGTGGTACCCATATGAGACCAGGCAAACAGCTGGCCTTTGACACAGAAGTTAAGTAATAGGTGACTTGTCGAGAGGCCTTCCTTGCCCTGTCCTCTTCTTCCTTCCCAACTCCTAGGAAAGACTTCACCAAGCATAACAGGATGAGAGAACATCAGGGACTCAACATCACCCAGCCTGGTTCATCAATCAGGTGGAAGTCCCATGTTAGGAGAGGCAAGCTCAGAAACACTGTCTCTGCCCATCTCTATCTTGTAAAGTAGGGTGTGGGGTTGGTGGGTGGATGGGAGTGTGGTGTGGTAGGTGGTGTTCACTGAGAGAACTGGCCCAGGGTTCCTTTGTCACCTCTGGAGCAGTGACTGAAAAGATCTTGTGCGGAGTAGAATCAGACAGCACCAGGGAGGGCTCCAGTGCCTAAGAAACAATTTACTTAGAAGAGAAAGAGAGAAAGCTCAAACTTCAAGATGATTCTATTAAGAATAGAAACTTCAGTGGTAAATGACCAAGAAGTAGCTGTCACCTTGTGCCAGTAAATTCTACAGAAAAAATAACAAAAAGTAAGGAAAGTTCTTTGGAGGTTAGACCACACCTTAAAGGCTAGCACAAAAATGGCTCTGTAAGGGGCCTGGAATTTAGTTGAGCAATTTATACCCTAGCATAGTGAAAACAAAGCAATCAGCTAACATAATTATTGGAAATTATCAACTGGGTGTAATACCAACTGTCTGTAAGGCAGACAGTGTAATAGGAATTCAGGGTAAAGAAATATAAAGGTCTCGCTAAAATGACTGTGGTCAAAAAAAAAAAATGACTGTGGTCACTTGTAACTGTCTGAAGAGCCAATGGGAGAGGTGTCACACAGCAAGATAGGGTTGAGTCAAACAGTTCAGCCAAGTCCCAAAGTAAATGAGAGAGCTGCAGGTTCAGGGATGGGGGACTGGAATCAGCAGTTACTATAACGTCATCAGAAAATGTCCGTGTGCCGGGTGGTGGTGGCACACGCCTTTAATCCCAGCACTTGGGAGGCAGAGACAGGCGGATTTCTGAGTTCGAGGCCAGCCTGGTCTACAGAGTGAGTTCTAGGACAGCCAGGGCTACACAGAGAAACCCTGTCTCGAAAAAACAAAAAAAAAAAACCAAACAACAACAAAAAAGAAAATGTCCGTGTCCAGTTTTCAACAACTATAGGAGACAACACTTGGTATAGAGGCCAAGTATCCTAGCATTTGGGAGGCAGAGAAAAGAGGCACATGAGTTTGAAACTAGCCTGGGCTACTATGTTTCAGGAAAAAGATGGGGGAAGGACATGCAAAGAAAGAAACAAGGAAGCTTGACTCAAACAAGGCATACAGCAGTCAATAGAAACTACATATTGTTTAAATGTCAACTCTTAGCAGAAAGACTCGCTATCACCCACCACTATTATGCTCAAAAACCTAATGGAACTGGTAATTACCGCAATAGTGTGATCATATAATATACATTATATTGATACGTGGTCATGTGCTGTTTAAGCTTATGGCAAGTGAACTCTGAAAGTGAATCAGTTCCTTTCTGTCTCTTTGAAAAACCCAGGTCCCGGGTCAGGCTGTGCCCCGGCTCTGTAAGGGCAGAGAGGAAACAGCCAATGGCTCAAGAGTAAAAGCTTGTGTCAATGAGAACAGCTATTAGGTAAGCCACTTCCAACAGAGGTTGTTGTTGTTACTCATCCTGTGATATAAGAATGTCTCTATGACAGAATGCAGAGAGAGTCACAGTTAAATGTTAGGCAGAGCTAGGAGAATCCTGTGGAAGAGGGGAGGAGATATTAAAGGAGCCAGAGAGGTCAAAGATACAAGAAAACCTACAGAATCAGCTAACCTGGGCCCATAGGGGCTCACAGAGACTTAATCACCAACCAGAGAACATACATAGGATGGACCTAAGACTCCTATACATAGGTAACAAATGCACAGCTCAGTCTTCATGTGGTACCCCTAAGAGCAGGAGCAGGGGCTGTCTCCTACTCTGTTGCCTGCCTTTGGATCCCTTTCCCCTAGCTGGACTGCCTTGTCTAACCTCAATAGGAGAAGATGAGCCTAGTTCTACTGTAACTTGATATGCAAAGGCTGGATGATATCCAAAGGAGGCCTCCCCTTTTCTGAGGAGGAAGAGAGGGGACATATGGGGTGAGGGGAGGTGAGAGGGAGAGACTGGGAGGGGAGGGAGGAGGAAAAGCTGTGATATAAATAAATCAATAAAAATTTTAGAAAGAAAGGGAGGGAAGGAAGGAGAGAGAAGTGGGAGAGAGGGGAGGAGAGGAGAGAGGGGGAGGGAAAGAAGGGAGAGGGTGGGAGAGACAGAGAGAGAGAGGGAGAAAGGGAGGGAGAGAGAGAGAGAGAGAGAGAGAGAGAGAGAGAGGAGAGAGAGAGAGAGAGAGAAGAGAAACCAGGGTAGCTGGATATGGTAGCCATGACTTAATCTCTTGGGAGACAGCAGCAGACACAGGTAGATTGTGTGTTCAAATCCAGTCTGATCTTTGTAGTAAATTCTAAGCCAGTGAGAGCTTCACAGTGAGGCTGTCTCACACAAACACCTAGCACTGGGGTGCTCTGATAGAGTGTTAGTTCGTCGATGAACTGAGTTGAGCCTGCCCTACAGGACAGGTCTCATTTGACTGTTGTCATAGGAACAATTGAGTCTTATGAACACAGAGGCAGCAGGATGCAGGAAAAATTTTAAGAAACAGAGGTGGGAGTGAATATAAGAGCTCCCTCCATCAGATAGTTGCACTTTTATTTCAAAAGCCAAGGAAGAGCAAGGCAAAAAATCACAAAGGCCACGGGAGTGGAAACATAGGCAAGATCTTACCCAGCTGGGGACCCTGTATGCTATAACATTGACTTACAGAGTGAGATGTGCCCATTGATAACAACAGTGCCCTGTTATGGGATAACCAGTTGCATTCTGATTAGTTTGAGGTTCATTCCCACAGGAAGGAATTCATACACCTGGAACTCTGAAGCTGGTCAAAAGCCCTGGCTCAGGAGTCCATGGGTTATAGGAAGGAACAGATTACTGCTCTTGTGCCAAGTGTGCATGATGACTGCCATGGTTTGAATATGCTTGGCCCAGGGAGTGGCACTATTTGAAAGTGTGTCCTTATTGGAGTAGGTGTGTCACTGTGGGCATGGGTTTTAAGACCCTCATCCTAGCTGCCTGGAAGCCAGTATTCTGCTAGCAGCCTTCAGATGAAGATGTAGAACTTCTCAGCTCCTCCTGCACCATGCCTGCCTGGATGCTGTTATGTTCCTGCCTTGATGAAAACAGACTGAACCTCTGAACTTATAAGCCAGCCCCAATTAAATGTTGTCCTTATAAGAGTTGCCTTGGTCATGGTGTCTGTTCACAGCAGTAAAACCCTAAGTAAGACAATGACTGTTTTCTAAATGTCTGTTATAACCACGGATTAGTGCAACTCTCAGCCTAAATAAGGAAATTTCTTTCTGCCACAGGAAGCAGTTTATGCAGACACTTATAACTGGCTAAAGGGTTAAGAATAAGTGATCTGGGGTGCTCAGTTCTAAAAGTGACATTTCTATCACTGTCTGCTAACATTCAGGGGACACTGTGGAAGAGGGGACAGAGGGTGTAAGAGCTGGATGATGGGACAGACTGTCTTCTGGACATGGCATGGCCACTGTACTCAAATACAATGGTTACTGTGGTTACCAGCACAAGACCTGCCAAGATTGAGCTGTCATATTCCAACCTGGACTGGGAAAACTTTAGCAGAAATACTCAACAGAGGGGAGATACTAACCTGTAGAGACCACCTCCAGTAGATAGGCACAGCTCTCCAGTGCCCCACACATAGTTGAGCAGTTCTTCGTAGTGTCTGGCTGCTCCATGAAACAGACATTTTTCTTCAGTGGTATAGCCACTGGAGTAGCTGCCCACAGCCACATGTGTGGAATCATTAAAGAATACTTTTTTAAAAAAAGCATTTTAAAAGAATTTGCCCACCACTGACCTAAGGAGTGGTGGTATCTTCAAGAATGGAGATATTCCAAAAGTAAATGAATACAAACATACCTAACTGGTTTTGGTTTGCCAGCTCACTAAACAATTTGCTTTCTCCAGGTTCTGCATGACTCTGGGTGTTGAAATCTTTTTGTATTTTACCTGGAGATACACTGTAACAACAAAGGACATATACACTTGTAGATCTACCATAACTGTTTTTCAGACAGCATCTCTCTATGTAGTCCTAGCTGGACAAGAGCTCAGTATATAGACCAGGTTGGCTTTGAACTCAAGAGGCCTGCCTGACTCTGCCTTCTGGGTGCTAGTATTAAAGGCATGTACCACCACACCCAGCATCATTTATAAGGAATCCAGACTATTTTGATATGAATTTGTCTAAAAGTTAGGTACTTAAATATCTCATTCTGTGATGTGTATGCCCATGTTTCAAAACTCTGAGGCTTTCCTTAAAATAAGACAACCACTATTGTACGATGACATATTTGATTAGGAGGAGAAAGGTAAAATATCATAGCTCAGACTCAAGAGTCCTTCTCAGTTTCTATGCTTTGTTAGGTATATTTTCACCTTCTAAGTGGAAGAAATGAAAGCCTCAAGGAGTTTACCACACATGGTTTTAATTCAATCAGCTCACTTGCTGCATTAAGAAATATGTCTGATCTTCTGTACTTCTCTCCTGTCCCTTCCAATATAGGCAACTGAATAGAAACATGTAGCAGAGGGTGATGGGGAACTGGGGTAGCCACTAGAAAGATTCAGGGAAGTGAGTGGCTCCCAGGAGCCAATGGCATGACTTTAGCAGAAATACCCAACAGAGGGGAGATACAACCTGTAGAGACCACCTCCAGTAGATAGGCAACAGCCCCTAGTTGAGGGATGGGGCTACCCATGGATCTCAAAATTTTAAGCCCAGAAATGTTCCCGTCCAAAGGAAAGACATGGACAAAAAATGGAATAGAGATTGAAGGAAAGGCCATCTATAGACTGCCCCACCTAGGGATCCATCCTATCTGCAGATACCAAACCCTGACACTATTGTTGATGCCAAGAAGTACTTCCTGACAGAATCCTGATATGGCTGTTCCCCGAGAGGCTTTGCCAGAGCCTGACAAATACAGATGCAGATACTTGTAGCCAACCATTGGACTGAGCCTGGGGACCCCAATGGAAGAGCTAGGGGAAGGACTGAAGGAGCTGAAGGGATTGAAACCCCATACGAAGAACAGTATCAACTAACTGAACTTCCCAGAGCTCCCAGGGACTAAACCACCAGCAAAGAGTATACATGGAAGGAACCAGGACTCCAGATACATATGTAGCAGAGGACGGCCTTATCTGACATCAATGGGAGGGGATGCCCCAGCGCAGGGGTATGCTAGAGGGGTGAGGCACTGTGGGTGAGTGGGTGGAGGAGCACTCTCATAGAAGCAAAGGGGAGGGAGTGAGGGGAGATGGGATGGGGAGTTGGTGAAGGGATAACTGGGAAGGGGGATATCATTTGAAATGTAAACTAATAAAATTATTAATTAAAAAAAAGAAATATGTCTGATCTTTTTCTTTAAGGAAAGTAACCAGAGAGACCTGCTTCTTTAACAGCCAGTTCACTTAGGAGAAATTTCATAATTAGCCACGTTTCTGTTTTCCTATTTGATTTGTTTCCCTGGCTTGATTGATGAGATTCATCCCCGCACCCAACACAGGCTTAATATTCTACAACGTGTCTGCATATAATGTGATCTCCCATATAGCTCTACACCAGTTTGTGTTAAGTAACAGATAGTTTGCTTGATGGAACAAGTGTGCTTACATTTGGAGAAAATCTGGGAAAGCAGTTGTCTGCACCAGTAAAAGCCATCACTATAATTAAATGCCTTAATTTTCCTAATGGGTTTGAGGGGGTGGGGGGCGGACCAAATGTGTACTAAAAGATAATCTCCTGGAAGAGGAAGTCTGGATGGAGGCTTAATCAAATCTGGGTCAGAAGTTACATTGCCAAAATCACTAATCATCAAAATAGCTCTCTTTTTCATTGGTGCATTAGATGAGTCTGGACATCCTTCACCTGGAGCAGGCTAGTAATCCCCCTGCCTAGGCATAATCTTCTTCATATTTCTCAGTATGAAAGGCTCTTAAAAGACCCCCTTTAAAAAAATCAAAGCTCATGAAATAAACTCAGAACAACAACAAAGAAAAATTCAGAACATGCTGTTATCACCAAAAATAGCCTAGGGGCTTCCAGTACCGGGCCAGAGGAGCTGGGAATGGATTTCTTCCTGACGCGGAATGAACTCCTGCTCTCCCTCCAGGAAAGCTGATGTGTCGGCTAGACAGGTAGACATTAGGTACTCAGGCTGTCTGGATGCTATGGAAACCAAACCGAGTGCATTTGACCATGGGTAACAGGGTCAGACAAGCATGAGGCTCATTCTTATCCCAGCCAGGGAAGAGGCCTCATCTGCATTTGCTTTTTGTGACAAGGTTGCCATATTTGTCAGTTCTGATATAAAACAAGTTCTCTCCTCATTATCTGGTATTTTAGCAAGCGGCAGAAGCAATGGATAAGGACAGTCTCTCTCTCTCTCTCTCTCTCTCTCTCTCTCTCTCTCTCTCTCTCTCTCTTCTCTCTCACCTGCTCAGTCCAGCACAAAGCCTAAAGCCTGGACAAAGCATGTTTATAACAGAAGTGAATCACTGGACTAGGGAGGGAAGCTCTGAGGGGTTGAGGCAAATACATGTGATTTATTCTGGGCCCAGAGTGAATCTGGAGGAAGATACTGGAGTTCTCACTGCAAGTTATTTCCACACACCATAACTTTCTTCACCGTGACATACTCTGACTTTTCATTTACTCTATGTTCAGACACAATTAAAAGTAGTTGTAGGATATAAATATTTGTCCAGCATTAGTGAGGAATGGGTGTGAGGGAGAAGGATGAGTTCTGAAGGCATCTCTCCACCTAACCGCATAAACCATCTGTTGGTGGCACAGGCAGTTGCTCAGGAGAACAGGACAAATGGGCCCCTGGAACTGCTCAAGGAGGAAGAACAGGAGACACAAACTGATATGTACCTACTAATGGCAAAGGGCTATGATTCAAATTTCACAGTCAAAGGAGATACAACTGGGCTCTGTGCATGCGGTGTTCACTGGTCCTGTCACACATTGGGGTTGTAGAATTGACGAGTCCCAAAAGGCTAAAGGCAAAGCCAGACATCATGATACCACGTGTCTTAGTCAGGGATTTACTGCTGTGAACAGACATTATGACCAAGGCAACTCTTATAAGGACAACATTTAATTGGGGCTGGCTTACAGGTTCAGAGGTTCAATCTATTATTATCAAGAGTATGGCAGCATCCAAGCAGCCATGGTGCAGGAGGAGCTGAGAGTTCTACATCTTCATCTGAAGGCTGCTAGCAGAATACTGGCTTCTAGGCAGCTAAGATGAGAGTCTTATAGCCCACACTCACAGTAACACATCTACTCCAACAAGGCCACACCCACTCCAACAGGGCCACACCTACTCCAACAGGGCCACACCCACTCCAACAGGGCCACACCTTCTGATAGTGCCACTCCCTGGGGCAAACATACATAAACCATCACACCATACTTCAGCGTATGTCTACTCATGAGCTTCTGTGGTCACTGCCATGTTCTCAGCATCTAAGGCAGCACAAGGCAGATATGAAGTACCAATGACAGCCTGTTAGGTGAAGGAATGCATAAAACCACACTAACAGTCAAGGGCCTTGGCTTCTTACTCTGTAAGGACTTACCTTAGTATTAGTAATACATATCTAAAAAGTTATCTTCTCAGCCAGGTGCATACCCGTATTCCCCGTGCTCAGGAGGATCATTACAAGCTCAAGGGCAGCCAGAGCTACACCAAAAGTTACAGGCCAGCCTCAGCTACATGGATATGGGCATCTGTCTCATATTAAAAAAAAACTGATGACACTAGTCAGTTTCTCAGTTGAAAGTGGTAGTGGTACCATAGTCTCCTAAACATGCTGGGGACCAAATTTTTTCTTTCTCTTTGGAATTCAAATAAAATAAACTCTTTGGGTTTCTGGTTCAATGCTTTCTAGGATTATTAGCTAGATTCTAAGTATTCCAAATGCAGTATAGCATTTGGAAGCTGACTTCATGGATACAAGTGCTTGTTTTACAAGAAGACTTGAATTTGAATCCCCAGAACCCATCTACGTAGCAAAGCATGGATATATGCATGTCACGTTAGGATCGTGGGGCAGGTAGGCGGATGCAGAATACCCACTGGCCAGACAGCTTAACCCAAACAATGAACTTCCAGTTCAGTAAGAGCCTGTTTCAAGGCAATGTTGGGAAGAGCAATAGAGGAAAATCCTGTTCTGGCTTCTTCATGAGCAAGCACACACACATGCATATAACACACACATACACACCACACACACACACACACACACACACACACAGTGCATGGGCCTTTCATCCTTCCAGTGGTCTCAGTAACAAAAAGCGATTACATACACAAAGAGATCAGAGACCACAACCAGCTTGTGATCCTGGACTGGGTATCCTTGGTCAGCCAAGGATATTTCTTTGCCTCATATTGTAATTTGCGAACTCACATGAACAATAATATTTGACCTACACATTTCATAAAGCTGTTTTTAGAAAAATGAGATAATACAAAAGGAATACTACAATATTAAACAATATGTATTTGTATGATCCTGTGATAATATTATAATGGTATTATCTTTAGTCACTCCGGTTAGCTAATAAACCCAAGAACTACAATTCATACATATGGTGTGGGTAAAATAATATGAACGATATATAGAAGCAAGAAACCTTCTCTGCATGAAAGAATATCAAGCAATGATATAGATATACATGAAAATGAAATAAAGCCATATGCAGGTAGGTACCTAGGGGCTGGAATGAGGGTGAGAGCCAAGCCTACTAGCTTCTGGGCCCAGTGGACACAGGGCATTGAAACCTAACTGTAGTCAAATGTCTCACTCCACCCACTCAAAAGTACCACAGTAGATGAAGCAGAGGCACTTATATGTATGCTGGCTTGAGCACCATGCCTGCCCTCTCCAACATGACCAGCGTGACTGCTGGCCTCAGGCTACTGCTCTGAAAGAGAATTACATTTGCTCTGAAATAGCATGCTACTTGAAGGCAATTCACACCCAAAGGGCATCTCAGATCTAATTCTTCAGTTAATGATGCTGCTTTGGATAATAAGTTAATAGTAAAACAATAATTCAATATTAACATTATTAATGCTTATATTTTATATAATATAACTATGTAACCATCTATCATCTATCATCTGATAATTATTAATAATGTCAACATTAATAAGATAAGTTAGTAATACAAGACAATTTAAGAATCATGCTGCTTTGAATGCATCCAGTGCAAAACTATAAATACGTATCTATCCCTTATCCTGCTCCCCTGGGAAATGCTTGCCCCAATAGGTAGTTCAAAGGTGAAGCGATCTGACCATTGCTGAATAGCTCTGGATTCATTACTTTTCTGTTGCTGGGATAAAACACTACAAGCAAAAGTGACTTGTAGAAAAAAAAACAAAAAACAAAAAAACAATTATTCTGGTTTATAGTTCCAGAAGAAGAGTCTGTAAGGGTGGTGAAGGCATGGTGGTAGGTGGGCCAGGGGCTGGAAGAGCAGTTCATCTTTAACTTAAACATGATACAGAGAGAGTAAACTGGAAGCAGGGTGAGACTGTGAATTCTCAAAGCCTGCCTCTAGCGATGTCCTTCCTCCAGTAAGGACCTAAAGGTTCCACAAGCTCGACAAACAGTGCCCCCAACTGGGGATCAAGTGTTGATAAGACATGGACCTGGGAGGGACACTATTTGTTCAAAGCACCACAGCTTCTACATGCTGGACCTTGTGTTGACCACTGTAGATTTCTGTGTCTTCCATCCCTTGTGGCAGAAATCACAATTGTCTTTTGCAGAAGAAAATCCCAGGGCTGGATAGGAGAATCCCCCTTGATTAAAGATGCACAGTTGTAGGTGATTGGTTCCAATCTGCGTAAGGACTCAGAGGCCATGCCCAGCTCATTGCTCAATGAAGAATAACTCATGAGTTAACATATAGAGAGTTGAAAGCCATAAACCATCAAATGCTGCACTACATGTCTTGTCCCACTACATACATAGGCCTGCAATACCCACATGCGCATAGTATGTACACATGTGCACAGACATATACATAAATACACACAAATACGTATAAACATACAGTTCTGATAAACACAGTTACGGAACTTTGAACACTCAGATCTAGCGGAGTGGTAAGTCCTTCGCCCATGTCTGCACAAATGCCTACCAACACGGGCTCATAACTGATATTTTCAGCCCCCTGGTAAAGATCTGGGAGCCAATAGAAACCACAGAACTAAAATTACTAGGTTCAAGTTGCTGCGCAACCTTTAGGAAAGGATAACTAGAGAATGAACGGCAGACAAAACAGAAGCTGATGCTTAGAAGCAATTTTATATTTGGATGATCGCTAGTTTCTTTTTATAACAGCATAAGTCCCCCTTTTCACATTCACAAAAAGAACTCTCCAAAGAATCTAGGAGAGTCTATCCAGAGCAGACAGAATGCAAGTAGCTAAGACACTGAAATATGCTAGACCATTTTCCAGACAGGAAATGGAGGGATGGAGGGGAGATAGAAAACTAGAGACAGGCCTTTATAAAGACTGCATTGTACGGGCGGCAGAGATGTCTGAGTGGTCAAGAGCACTGGCTGGACTTCCAGGGAACTCAGGCTTGATTCCCGCACCCATACAGCAGCTCCAAGCATCCGTAACTCTATTTCCATGTAATCTGACGCCTTCTTCTGGTCTCCATAGGCATCAGGCATGCACGTGGTACACAGTAATGCATGCAAGCAAGCATTCCTACACATAAAAATCTAATCACATAACTACGTGATGCCACTTTGCTTTAAAGCCTTGATTTAAAAAAAAATAAAGAATAGAGGCTATATCTTAAAATATCTTCATGGCTTCATTAATCAGGAAAACCCAGGATCCTGATTCTGTAATCTTCCTTAGGTAAAGCAGTAAGATAGTCAAGCAGGAGCGGGTAATCAACCAGGAGAGGTCAGGGTGCCGGTGTTAGCTGCCCTTGTGTTCTGGAAGAGCCCTCCTAACAGTAGAATGGGGGATCTTATTATTGTCCTTCGCTTAGTGAGGGAAGACATGTCCCCCCCAGCAGCCACAGACACTCAGAAAGGAACATCTTCTCTTCTATGGAAGATGCTGGAAAATCAAGCAGATTAGATACAGTTGCAAGCCTCGCCTCCTATCTCAGGAGACATGCTTCTACACTTCAAGAGAAGGTACCTACCAACTAGCTCAGGGGTCTTAGGGGACGAAGTTAGGGGACAGAGATAACTACCAACTTCAAGCGAACAGACTGAGCTACAGGAGACCAAGTAAGAGGAACAAAAACCAGTGTTCCGAGTTGGGCTCACTTTCTGGAATGGCAAGAAAGTCTGTGTTCTTTCTGCCTGGGTCTGGGGCACTGGGGTTAGGGAGCTGGAACCATACCCTGTTAGCAAGGAAGAGCTGGGGTAGAGGCTTGAGGTTCAGAGTAGAATGGAGAAACAGAACTAGGAGGCTGCCAGATCTCCCAAAAGTTATCCTGAGTGGGGTCAGAGATATTAGATCCAAAGGGTGGAACCCAGGCTACCAAACAAAACTCCCTTGATTCATGTATAGCTGAAAGCAAAGGTACACGTGAGCCTGTTTACACACAGTCTTTTGTGACTTGGCTAACTCCAAATTATCATGTCTCTACTACTTGAAATCTAAAATTAATAATGACTCAGGACCCTTTGGCCAACCTGGCTTGTACTCTTCCTAGCAATCACCAGCCAGGATCATGCCCTTTGGCCATCATGTAAAGACTATTTATGTATATGTATATGTATATGTATATGTATATGTATATGTATTGTATGTATATGTATATGTATATGTATCATCCCTGTTAGTTATTCATGAAGGAGGATTCCACCATCCACAGCCCCCCACCCCGCCCCAGCTTATTAAAGAAGGCTAGAGGGCTTTAGGTTAGTGAGCAGGGACAAGAAGTTTCTTCTAACAAGGAGCCCTCTCCCTAAACACTTTCCATGTGCAATTAGATGACTGTGAAAAATCAAATACAATCTTATTTGATGACAATACATAAAAGTCAAGTGACCATAACTTGGATAATTATTTCTTTTGTACATGTTTTCTGGATATCTCCCATACTCATCAATTAGTGGTGTCAATATAAACAAATAGCACTGTGTTGCCAATGCATAGAAACCTGTGATCCACTGTCACGACTGGGTCAGAAACAAAACCCAGACAAACCCAAACCATACCTGAACATCTCTTGACCCACTTCACTGTATTTTTGTGGCTTCTATTTGACCTATTTTGAATACTATATATAAATATACTTATTCTGTTGAGTTTCAGGTTGCTTTTTGTACCATCAAAACCTGAAAGTTGGACCAGCATTAGGTATCTCAGTGGTCTCTTCATCTGTGTGAAGTCCTAGGTTCATCTCTAACACAGAAACAGAAAAGTTGCTTCCAGGTAGAGATATTCCTATTGGTTGATAAGCCGGCATGAATCTTATTCAACTATTTCTATGTTGTGCAATGCTTGCCCACAAACTCTGTGTGTCACAGGCATCATCAGGAATGTGAATGTCAACAAAGACTGATGTAAATGTGACAAAAAGGGACTTCATATACACGGAAGGATAAATATTACTTAGCTGGAATGACAAATGAAGTAATGAAAAATTCAAGGAAATGGACAGAACCTCCCTTCCTTTATCCCCATGGCAATTCTAATTTGAGTGTTGGAAAGACGCGATCTCTATTTTAAAGAGTGGATCACCACACTCACTTCATAGAGAAGCCTGTGTGTGGTCCCCGAGCAAGAGAAGAGTCGTGACGAAATGTGATGAAATTGTTGCTCTTTCCACCTAGACACTGAGTGCCTTTTCAGGTAAACTGGTTTTGCTTTCCTGAGAGGCATGCCTCAAATAGGCAAATGATGTTAAATTAGCCTACCACAAATCAATCTGCCACAGAAAAAGCAGTGAGCAATCTTCCTTATTAAGGTTCCATTTATTCATTAGAGAGGAGCAGCATTGTGAGGAAATGAGACAGTGAAAGTTCCCTGTGCCTTTACTTTGTTTTTTTATCCTTACGATCACTAGAACAGAATTCATGTTTTAGGTCTTTGAGGAATAAAAACATCTCCATTTTCTTTCTTCACACTTAAGACTGTACTCAAAGGCCACTCTTTTTCCTAACTATAATCACATGAGTCATAAGTCACTCTGCCTACTTCTATAACATCAGCATATTAAAAAAAAAACAACTAAAAAACATTGGGCTCCAGTGTGCCAGCTCTTGTCAAAGGACATTTCAGGTGTTTCCAGGAGCCTGTAAACTAATTCTAAAGAAGCCCCTGAGTCTCGAGACCGTCATGCAGAGTGTCTACACCCAGTTATCTTGGATCTCAAACAGCAGTGAAAACATATCCTTTCCCTGTCTTCTTCTCCCACTATGCAACAATTAGAATACTAGTCTCATTTCCCAAAATAATTAAATTCACATGGAAGAGCGTGCACAAGAGTTTACTTTCCCATTGTAAAATGCATTTACTGTCGTGACTGCTTCACACTGTGTGATCTGCAGCCTGAAGAACTACAAAGTTAATACCATGTAAACATTTTTAAAATGTTATATACCACAGAGCCAAAAAAAAAAGGGTATGAGAAAGGTCATCACTGAGAACTTAGCTTTTTATGTGACTGGTCAAGAGACTCAGTAAAAAGCAATGTACTACTGGCTTGGGTTTTTTGTGTGTCTGTTTGGTTAGTTGGTTAGGTTGAGTTTTTTTTTTGTTTGTTTGTTTGTTTGTTTGATTATTTTTGGGGTTGAGTTGTTTGTTGTTATGGTTTGTTTTGTTTCTCAGTGGCCCTGGGGTTGAACCCGGAGCCTCACATATGTCAGTGAAGACTCAACCACTGAGCTATATACCACAGCACTCCCTGTGCTGTTTTTTGGTTTTGTTTTTAAGAGTTAAACTCACTTTAATAACACAGTTCAAAAACAGCTTTTAAGTAGCATGAGAAGGTTAAACTTTACAATACATGAAAAGTCCATTTGATCAGGCCTAAAACTCAACAATAAAGAATTACAGAGTCGCCGCACGCCTTTAATCCCAGCACTTGGGAGGCAGAGGCAGGCGGATTTCTGAGTTCGAGGCCAGCCTGGTCTACAGAGTGAGTTCCAGGACAGCCAGGGTTACACAGAGAAACCCTGTCTCGAAAAAACCAAAAAAGAAAAAAAAAAAGAATTACAGAGTCATACATAAAATACATTACACAGGGTTCAAACAAGTAAGTAATAACACTTCATAGTCATGCCACTGTTCAAAATGCCTCTTTTAGATCAAATTAAAGATCCATCTTTTCAACATTTGTCTGAAAGCCTGTAAGATTTAAGTGCAATGCTAAGACCACTTAGACTAGTATAAGCCATGGTGAGAATGGACTGAACCTCTGAGACTGTAAGCCACCCGCAATGAAATGGTTTCCTTCATAAGAGTTGTGGTGTTCCCAGTCCCTTCCCAGTAGTATGTTGAGAGGACTTTCCCTTACACTGTATGAAGGTATGTCCCAGTATTTTCAATTGTTGACCGCTGTACTGCAGAGACCTAAGTGCTGGAAGTGTTTTGGTATCGTCCTTTCTATGGTCCACTGTAAGTTTTCATCTGTAAATGCTTGTCCTTCCTCATCTGCCCAAAAGATGAAGGTCAGGCAGCCCTCAATACCTAAAGGCAACCTAAGAGATGGATCAGGTGCTGTCTTAATGCCTATTGGTTCAGGCTGGAATGTGGCTTTTTTGTATAATAAGGAGCTGATGGCCCAGAGCTGGAGCAAGAAGTACAGGGGTAGGATTTCCTGGCAGAGAGAGAGATGCAGGCAGAGGCAGTGAAACCCAGGAGATCAAGGAATGCGTAGTGCAGGCAGCGGGGAAACAGATGGAGGAAGCAGGCTGGGAGAACCATGTGGGAGAATGGCAGATAAGTCAGGATAATTAGTAGCTAGCAGAGACACTGCCCCAGCAAAAGACCAACAGCTTTAAACTATTTACAAGTCTCTGCACCTTAAATCAAATGCAGGACCCATGAAAGTCACACAATAGCAATAGAAACCCTAAGACAGGGTACCAGGGACTGGGAGGATGGCTGTAGTAGGCCTGACCATGATTTCATTTATAGGAATGTGGGCTTCTAGACAGTGAATTAGAAACGTAGATGAACAGTGAAAGTGGGCTTTAGTGGGCCGTACTAGTTGGAGCCTGGAAAACAGTGGTGCTGAGGGTGATTTGAACTGTGGGAGCCTGACACAAAAGGTTTCCAAGGGGAAGAATTTGAGTATGTGGCCTAAAGACAGTTCTTGTGATATTTTGGCAATGAATGTGGCTGCTTTCTGCCCTTGTCCAAAAAAGTCTGCCTGAGGCTAAATTGAAGAGTTATGGATTAACAGCTTTGGGGGAGGACATTTCCAAACAACCTAGTATTGACTGTGTTGTGTAGCTACTAATAGCCACACTTATACAGATCTATAATGAAAAGAAGCAAGCCGAGCAAGAAAAAATACAAAATGTACAATCTGAGGTGGGGCAGGGAGAAGTGGACTAGAGATAAGCTGTAGTCAAGGAAATAAACAGATTAACGAAAAGCCTCAAGTTAAATGGAATCAAGGGAGTGGTGACCTCAAGGCAAGACCCCACCCACCTAAGCTTCCAACCTGTGAAAAAGAATTAAAGAAACTCTTAGGGCCTGGTGTGATGGTGCTGTTAGTATTCTGTCTAAATTCCACCTCCACAGCCAGGCCTGGCCCACTATAAAAGGGGCTGCTTGCCCCCTCCTCTCTCTCTTACTCTCTTACTCTCTTGATCTCTTGATCTCTTGCCTCTAGCTTCCCTCTGTCCTCTCTCTCCTACCCCCTTCCCTTCCCCTCTGTCCATGTGGTCATGGCCTGCCTCTACTCTTCTACTTTTCATCTTCCTCTCTCTTCTTGCTCTCTCCTCTCCCCTTTTTCCTCTGCCATCTTCTATTTCTCTCTCCCCACCTTTGCCCTGTCTCCTGAATAAACTCTATTCCATGCTATACTGGTGTGTGACTGATCCCTCAGGAGAAGAGATGCCTCAGCATGGGTCCTCGGAGACATCCCCTTCCCACATACCTCTCCACACACCCACAGGACATAGTCTCTTTATCTCTTTATCTTTTTTATAAACACGTCAGGTGTACATCTTTAATCCCAGCACTCCATAAGCAGAGACCGGCAGATTTCTGAGTTGAAGGCCAGCCTGGTCTACAAATCCAGCTTCAGGACAGCCAAGCTTAGGCAGTGAAGGACACCACTGAAAACAGAAAGCTGCTGACCAAGAGGATGTCACTGAACTAGGAGGCCGTGGTCCAGCCCCAACAAGCAGCAGAATTTGGCAGCTTAGGCCACATGGTTTTGGCTGAGAATTATGATTCCTAATTCAAAACTCTTGAGAACATTTCTGAATGCCTAAAGCTCATGCTGTTATGCTGGAGTCACCGAGACCAGCCAACGAGGACTAAAGGTCCCCCAAATCTAATACAAACAGAGAAATGAGTAAAAGGGCCAAAATGCCTTCTTTCTGTACTAAACCAGAGTCTCTACAAAGACTGTTGTTTGCTGTTGAGATCACTATGAGGAAGAGGAGGAGGAGGAGGAAGAAGAGGAGGAAGAGAAGAGGAGAAGAGGAAGAGGAGGAGGAGGAGGAGGAGGAACTGGGAAAATCCAGTTAAACCTTCTGTAGCCACTTCATGAGAAGCATCCACAGAGACAGCCCAACAGAGGGCTTGGCATCTGTTCTAGAAGCCGTCAGGGAGGAGTGTAACCTTTAGCTCGTTGCACTACTGCTGCCTTAGTCTAGATGACTAATCTCCAATAACCATAATCTGCATTAGCAATGATTAATTAATTGCTTATGAATAATTTTTGCACTCCCCCTGCCTCCCTAGCCCTCTAAGCAACACTGAGAATTCTTCTCTGACTACTACTGATGGCGCTGCGGTATGTGAGAGGCACCTGCTGCCCAGTAAC
Source organism: Mastomys natalensis (assembly GCA_021653895.1). Lineage (NCBI taxonomy): Eukaryota > Metazoa > Chordata > Mammalia > Rodentia > Muridae > Mastomys > Mastomys natalensis. The sequence continues at coordinate 230,059 of JAJTUV010001705.1, read as the reverse complement.
CCCTCTATCCTGGGGCCACAGGTAGACAGAGACAGCAGGAATACTAATGCATTCATTAGACAAGTCCAGCTTTAGAGTTTTCTGTGGAGCTCAGGAGGCATGTTAGAAGGCAGAGCAATGACAGCTCTGATTAAACTTCGTTCTTCCTCAGTTTCTGTTAGTTTATTTTTGTCAGGGTTTTTGGTGTTTGTTTATAACCACAAAGAGCTAAACTGGAGCTTCGGTGATGGTGAGCACCACTTTTACCTGCTTGCAAACAGCAGTGTGTGTTTCTCTTTGGATGAGGATGTACGTTGTTAGGAACAGATGTGGAAGGGAAAGATGCAGCCATCACCACCTACACAGTAAGACTCTGAAATAACCAGGTAGTGTTCACCCTGGTGGTCCTAGGCACAGCAACTCGCTGGACCTTGGCTGAAACGCCTGTTAGATTTCCCTACCCACCAAGGGCTTAACCTTCACATTTTAGCACTGAGAAAATGGTGTTTAAAGCCATCAACAGTTTGTAGAGTTTTGAGTAGTTGAATCTTCAGAATAAGTCCAAATTCCTCAGAACTGCTGCCATGATGGGTGCCGGCAGTGTTTCTGAACCAAGCAAGAAGCTAAGCCAATATCGGGTACCAGCTCCTCAATAGACAAGTCCCCAGTCTGTCTTACTAGGGATTTCAGGCCATCTAAGTACCTTCAGATTCAGAACATACAAGATGTCCCTCTGCCTTCTTGCATACATTTGTCTTAGCAGCATGGATGATGGCTCTCTGTCACTCCAAAATACTCATTGCACTCAAAAGAGTGATCTGGAAGTGATCATCGTCAATCGAGATGGACCAAAACAATAGAAAATGAGAGGAAAGTCAGCAAAAAGACTGTGAGAGGCATCACTTTCCTGGAGACTGTGGAACAGGCTCCAGCTCGGCTTCTGACTGGATAGACATTAGGTCCTCTTCTTTTACAGGAGACTTGTGTCGAGAACAGCACAAACTCATAAAACCACGATGTTAGTGATCCTTGTGCCAAGACCTGTCTGTAGTCACCTGATAATGTGATAAGCATGCAAAAACCCATCCACTCCACTGAAAAGAGGAAAACTTCTAGCTCGTCATTCTGGGAGATTAGGGATGATTTTTGCTTTATTATACAGGACAAGGAAGGAAGGTCCTGGACTTTGTCCAGAGTACCATCTTAGACACTTGTCCCTTCCTATCAGGTACCACAGTCTTGAGGGCTTGTGCTACAAAAGAATATTTCTATATCTCTACAATGAAATTACAGAGGTCCTAGAAAAAAAAAAAAAGCATAACCCAGATGTCCTAAATGATTCAACCAATGAAATATGTCAGAGGGTATTGTTAGCGCTTGGCTTTAAAGCTGCAGGGTTCACTGCCATGTTCAACCTCCACTGATAGAATCTTTCCCTCTAACACAAACCCATATCCAACAGAGCTCCATTTCCAATGTGTGGCTCTGCACATCAGGAGGAGGTCTTGTCTCAAGGGCAACCAAACTCTAAAACAATAAAAGTTCCTTACACAAAAATAACCTTTAGGCGCAGAGCTCACTATAAAGGAGCAGACTGTCTTTCTGTCTGCTGGAGAGGGTTCTGCTTACTGAGCGAACCATAATACCATCCCTTTGGTTTATCCGCAGGTTGAGAGCAAGCTTTGAGGACGGGTATGAAGAATGAGCAGTTCGGTACAGCTGGGCTGGCTCCCTTCCACAGGCCCAACTGGGCGCCAGGGCAGTCCAGCTGTGTGTGCTGTTCATGCCAATGTCACAGCCCTGCCACTAAGAGGCTGTTATTTCTATCACCCTAGTGAGTGGCAGCCCTTGGCTGAGAGTCTGCAATCCCCTTCGCCTGGTACCCTGGATGTCTGCCAGGCTTTTCTGAGACCAGTACCGCCAGGCTCTGACCCGGCTTTGTATAAGGACACCTCTGCCTCTTTCTGCTTGGTCCACACAGTACAAAGGCCTGACCCAGGAGCTGTCTGGAAGATACTCTCTCTTCAGCAGTGGCTCCAGTCCCATTCTTAGATGCCCCTTGCCTACCTCTCTATTACAGACGAGAGGAGAATGCACTATTATTTTACAGAACCCCTTAGAGACATAACGACCTGGAAACTGTTTGTGCCTTATGGGGAATTCTAACCTATTTCTTTGGTGGTATGACTTGATTTTACATTGTTGCTCTGAGTACAAATCATAATGAGGTGTAATTGCTTTATTCTTCAGCCCTTGGGATGCTGGGAGAAACATTCTATGTTCCCAGATCATACTGTACAGAGAACACTGATGTGTATGGGCAACTTTCACAAGTTTATGCTACTATTTATGCTTCACTTTGTTGGGGGGTATGAGTGGGACTGGAGGGGTGGGTATTGAGGAACGGTCTCACTCACTCTGTAGCTCTCAGGCTGGCCTTGAACTCATGGCGATCCTAAGTGCTGGAATTAGAGTAGAAAGTCCTCAGACTCAGCTCAGAACCTCACTTTTTAAAATTATTTATTATTAATTATTTTTACTTATATCCCAAGTGTGGCCCCCCTCCCAGTCACCCTTTGCAAAGTTCTTCCCTCCCTCCTCCCACCCCGCCCCTTTGCCTCTATGATAGCGCCCCCACCCCTGGCATCTCCCTTCCCTGGGGCATCAAGTCTCCGCAGGATTAGGCACCTTCTCTCCCACTGAGGCCAGACAAGGCTGCCTTCTGCTACATATGTGCTGGTGCCTCGGACTAGTCTGTGTATTCAGAGCCTCATGTTTAGTGTTCTTCTGTTTCTGTTTGGTTTTCTTTGGAGGGGCAATGCATGCGGGAGACACAGGAAGTAAGAATATAACACACGTTGCACGGCGCCTAGGGAATTATAAAACACACCAAACTTTAATGGCCCCACAAGCTTGAAGAAAATTTACAAGGGGGAGGGGGTGACTGGAGGGCTGCCACCAAAATGAAGGAAAAACACTTCATGCCAAATCAGAAGGAAGGTTGACAGGGAGGAGCAGGGAGAAGGGACAGGAGCTGAGGACCCCTGCCTGGGCCTTCACTGTCCTCTATCTGCCTTGGCTGACCAGACCATACACGGGCTGGCTCGCTCGCTCTTTCTTTCTTTCTTTTTTAAACTTTATTTTTCTCTAAATTTTTATTTATTTATTTTTGGAACTGTTCACACATTCTCAAAAACAAAACAAAAATGAAAACAAACAAACAAACAAGACCCAGTAAAGGAGAGGCTGTCAGAGCACTAAGCCCTGAGGTACCTGTAGGGAACACACTGAATTCTGACAACCGTTTTCTAATCCAGGATACTGACCCACTTAAGGGAGGGAGAAGGGAGGACACAATTTCTCTAATTATCATCAAAAGCTATAAAATGGGGGCAAACATAACAGCTAGAAAATGGCCTAACGATGACCTAGCCACGGAAGTGACTGGAAGGGTTTCTAATGGCCATCCCTTTAAATGCCCCTGAGAACATGGATGGGCCTTCTGGCTTTGATGTCTCCCCTGGGGCTGGACAACTACTAAGGACTTAGGTACTCACTGACGCAGAACTAGGGTCATTTGTTGATCAACATCAACAGCTATGTTTGGATCCCGCCCCGACCCCCCTGTCCTCCCAGAGATGTAGAATGCCAGGTTGAAGAGGCATTCTGTACGGAAATTGTATGCCCTAACTTCTTCTACAGAATTGAAAGAATCCAGTGGAAAGTACACAGAAAAAGAGGTTCATAGTTTGCTACTTAACCACGCCCCACCGCCCGAGCCACGCCCCCACGTCCCCAGGCCACGCCCCCAGGAATCTCTCCCTTTCACTGCCTTGCTAGCATCACTATCTCTGCCTGTTTTGTGCTAACAAACCTGGAGAGAGAATCAGGATAGTCCGCATTTGCTCTTGCTGGCCTCTGATTCAGTCAGTTACCCCTTCTCTGACACCTGCAGTCACAGCTTGAAAGTGTTTCATCTGAGGTACCTGGAAGACATCTCTAAAATTCAGCTGGACCTAGCTACCTGTCTTTAAAAGGGGTCTATGGATTTTGTTTTAAGGTTAATCACGTGTTGAGACCACATGTAGTCCCCAAAATGCATTGTTACCACCCCCAAACAAAAAGTCTGTCATTCCTATAGATAAAAAACATGTTTTACTAAAAAGGAGAGAGACAAGAAACTGTAACCCTCAGGTGCATCCGTGGTCAACCCCCAGGTCTGCCCGCAGGCAGTCAGAAATGAGGCGGGGAAGAAGGCCACGGTGTTAAACTTCTTCCTCTCCCAACAGTCTGAGTGGAGAGAGCACAGTTGCTTCAAGTTCTCTCTTCCTTTCTCAGTCTGTTCTATTTTAAGGCTGCAGCAGAGGCGCTGGCAGCTCAGTGTTTCCAAGTTAGTATGTCACTTCCCTACTTCAGATCACGTGGGAGGCACAGTCTGGGAAGCCCGGGGGTTCCTGGGAGGCAGGAGTGCAGGCACCATCTCAAAACTCCTATGTCTCAAAAATTTGTCCACTCCCTGTTAGGCACCTTTATGAAGACTTTTTTTTTTTTTCTTTTTAATCTCATTTATCTATGGAATCTCAAGAAGTCAAGTGTGGTGCACACACAGAGAATGGAACTGGTTGCCAGGGGCTGGTATATTAGAAGCAAATGCAGAGACACTAGTGAAAAGACTCAGACTTTCAGTGGTGAGTTGAACAAACTACTGTGAGGGACTCACACAGTGGGTAGCAAGGAATGTGTTAATGAATTGGACTGTGATCATCATCAGACAATATACAATATAATAAAACAATATCAAATAATCCCCATTGTATATCACAAATATGCACAGTCTTCATTTTGAAAAAAAACAGATACTTCTAAACATTTTTGAAAATATACTTATTGATAACAAATTTGAAAGTAAAAGGCCTCGTTAGGGGCTATCAGGGTAAAACAGGATAAAACAGGCTGAGGTGTAACTTAGGTCACCAGATCTGGATGGCTAAGGATGATCTGGGTGCAAGCTGGGTGCGAGGGTCAAAGGCAATGATTTCCATGACAGTCCCTCGTCAAACAAAACACTGACTCTAACAACAACCGCCACACATGAAGACAAGACATGGAAACTTACACACATGACGGGATGCCTTAATCTAGCTGGCCATTAGGGGTCTCATTAAGTCTGCCATCCTAGACACAGGGAAGTCTGCAATGTTGGGTGGTTATGAAAAAACCAGGAAGTTATATGATCCCTTATTGGCCACTGCAGGCTATAATTTACACCTTTTCTTTTTATGTTTGTCACTGTTCAACATCTGATTTAAAAATATTTTCTCTAAAGTCAACAAATCAATGGTTGTAACTATCGAAGGAGTCAACAATCAGAAAAACGTTGGTTCAATTTCTCCACAGTTGGGTCCCACTGAATGTTCCACGCTTCGTACATCACCAAAGCAAACGTTTGGCATCATGAAGTTCAGGAGCCAACCGTATAAACCCTGCACCGAATATAAGTTAAGATTTGGTATCCTTGTCTGTGAAAGGATCATCACATTTTCCTTTGTTGGAACGCATTCATGAACAACAGTTGGGACACCACTCATGATGATGAAGCACACTCCCTGCGAATGGCTGCTCATCAAAGGTGTCAGCTGCAGCGGCTAATCACACAGGAGAAACTATTCATTTCCTCACGCATGCCTCTTTCTAGCAATCTCTTAATTATCTCACTTACTCCCATATGAAACGGGTGCTCAAAATTCAATTGAGTTGAAGATCTTAAGGAGTTTTAAAGTGTGTATCTATTTCTCATTGAGAATTTCCAAATGTTCACATTTCTACGATGTTAGGGGTGGTATTATTGCAATGGATGGCAAGATGCACCAAGAGAAGAAGCCCAGTGTGGAAGAAGTGCAAATAAAACTGATTATCTACCTACTGCTGTTAAAATAATTCAAACTGAGGCCTAAGAGAAGGCCTCAGTGTTTGCTGTTCTTCTAGAGGACCCCAATTTGGTTCCCATTATTTGACAGCTCACAGTCACTTGTAACTCTAGCTCTAGTGGCTCTGGTGCCCTCTTCTGGCCTCTGACAGCATGTGCATGCATATGTGCATACCCTCAGGCAGGCATACACACATACACATACATTTTTAAAATAAAATAAAAAAAAAACAAACAACTTTCTAACTTAAATTTTAAAAGCCTGAAGAATAACTGGGGCCGAGTTATATCTAACTAGGATGTTTCCTGAGACAGTGGGAAGAAGAAACTGAGAGTGGCTTGCTCCATTCAGGTTTTGACGAGGAAGGAGGCAGAGAGCCACAGCTCTCGGGTGACTGCTGAGACCACACAGGTTAGATGTAGAGAACTCTGAGCTATGTTCATTGTTCACATTTATCGCATGCAGCTTTAAGCACAGCACTGCACTGCCTTCCCTGAACTCTTAGTTCAGGCCATATTAACAAGAGCTGTATCTTCCCAAATGCCTGATGATAAAACAGAAACTGGAGTTCTTCTCATATATTATCTCTAACATAAAAGGTTGAAGCTGGAAGCAGTCAAACTCACGTATCCTTTCACGGTAGGTGAAGTGAACTCTAACGGCAAGCTCACACATCCTCACAGTGGGTCAAGGTGAACCCTGATGTCTGATCTCTCGGCAAAAGACCACATTCACAAGTTTTAAACTTTAAACATTTTACAACTGAAAGTTCGGATATTTTAGAAACTTTTTTTAATGAGAAAAAACCCTGTCAATTCCTGTCCTTTCACTGAGATAAAGCTCAAGTCTCTCACTGAGGCATCTCAGAGGCAAGGCCACAGAGCTCCCTGCCAGACACGCCAGCCTCATTTCCTCCCATCAGCACCGAGGTTCCCATCTCACTGTGAGAGAGCAGCACCAGGTAATATTTATAGTCTAAAGGGCAAGAACGTCTCAACCTTCAGGCCTAAGGATCTGTGCCCAGCTGTGTGTCACACCTGGTCAAGTCAGCAGCCAGCCTGACTCGTGATGATGTGGGTTGTCATCTATTTCCTGTTAGCTCTCACCTATTTGGAAGCTGACTCATGCAACTATTCCCCAAAGCAGAGGAACACTTTATAGTTTACCTACTGAGGGCCTTAGCTCACGAAACACATTCCCTGGCTCCTTTATTTCTTTTGAACAACATACATTTTAAAAGAAAGCAAATGAAAGCAGAGAAGGAAGCGGAACAGTGACTGTAAAAAGCTACAAAACAACAACAACAACAAAGCAGTATGAAAACAACAAGAGTAGCAAAATGATCAGAACAAAGGGCCTGGGTGAGGGAGTCCTTACTAGGTTTCACACTATGAAATGGTAAGGAGATACACCTCATATCCAAGGCTGTACATCTTGGCTAGAAGGCAGTTAAGGCACTACCCAGACAACACACACAATCTTCCCAGTTTATGTAATCCCAGAGCTGGAAGAGGAAGCACACCTTTTAAGCCAATAGCTGTGATATGTAAGACAAGGTCAGAGGACAGGAACTGACACTAAAAGGATATTTGCATGGTTCAAATGGTTTGATTCTGCAAAAGATAGGAAGCAGTATACAAGTGTGTGTGTGTTTGTGTGTGTATGCACGCTGTGTGTACATACATGTACATATACATCTGTGCACATTTACACAAATATACAAGCACATGCAAGTATACTCAGATATGTTAAGTATATGCACACTCACGAAATATCTATATTTCAGTTCTAGAAAAATAGAGAGAAATCCTGTTATACTTTTTTTTTAGATTAGTCATTATGTGTAGTTAGCAAATTAGAAACGTTGCTTTGCATATGTATCCATTTTTTCCCCTGAATGCTATTATAGTATTTCCCAAATAGCAATCTTTCAGGGACCCCTGTAAACAAGTGGCCACATAGGCACTGTTTAGTCACACGAAAAGTACGCCTTTTCTATTCATTATTTAACTACTATATCTTGAGGGAAAAAAAATGACCGAAGAAATCTCCTCTTCCCTTAAAATGCCAAAGCCCCCTCTATGGTCTTTAGTGATCAGTGACTGCCACGCTGTTTGTATGATTCATTTGTATCTAAAATGTTACATACTTGCACTGAGAGTCAGCTTATAGATAGTGGATGCTCCTGAACTCTTCAATGGTAGCTGACAGAAACATACTTTAGTTGCGTCTGACAAAGTATTAACTGGATAGCTGATGTGCTTCGCAATTCTGTGATGCACTGGCCCACTAACAACTCCCTTGTGTGGCCTAGGGAGAAATCAAGATTATAGTATAATGTTTAGTTTTGATTAAACTTGTTAAAATAAAACATCAATGCTATAAGTCCCATTCCTGTATCACACTGTATATATATATATGTGTGTGTGTGTGTGTGTGGTGTTATAATGTTTAATATAAAAATTATTTTACATTTCTAAGCAAATAGTGCTAATGTAGAATATTACTCAGAAAGATATAAAGACATTATGGGAGCCTTCAAGCTAGCCAAAACACATTGTTTACTGAAGTCATACGCCTACCCTACTAGAAAAAACAGTCTACGAGTGAGTCCCTTGTCCGTTGATTAGTTGTCTCTATATAGAGATCACTTTCTTCTCTGTTGCAGTAGCAGTGTCTGTGTGAGTCAGCTGGGTAACTGTGGTTAAGGTGTTAGGTCTCACACTAGCCTTGGGAGGTGTTTCTTCCCACATTCCTTTGACAGCTTGCTCCTGCTAGTCAGAGAAGCCAAATGAGAAGGTAGGGGAGGGGAGGAGGGGAGTGGAAGATGTGTCTTCCTTCTGGGCAAAACCCCATCATCTAATATTTCCCTCTGGCACAGTGACACCTGCTGGGAAGTACGTGCGAACACAGCCATTACTGTCCTATGAGCCTGCTACAGTCATCCTGGTCCCCAAGCCTCAGGCTCCCAATCAGCTGGGGTCAATGACAAGTTATGTGACATGAAGATAAATTTGGCATTGGCTGTCTAGGAACTGACAGCACAGTCAATAGACAACCTCCCAGAGGGTCGCATTCCAACGCCTTTCAAAGGGCTAACCAAATAGGTTTGCAAAAACAGTTCATTTCAATATGTGAGATAGTTCGGCATGGGTCATATCCTTATGCCTTTAAAAAATGATTACATTTATTTCTGTTTTAATTTTTCCTAATTCAAAGTGAAAACAGTGAGATTGACCATTGCGACTTTGGTGTATTGTTGTCTGGTACCTGGATGCTTCAGTTATCCAAGTCAGAACAGAGTGGGAAGGGTAGTAACGTGGTACTAAATACATACTGCAACAGCTCCAAGGCAGTGCCAAGTATTATTCATTGTACAACTAAATTCAAGTAATTTGTGGTCTCTACATAGCATGGGCTAGCCTGAAACGCAAAATTCTGTAGCCCTGGTCTCTCCAGTTCTAGAATTATGGGTCCATACCACCATACCCACCTAGGAAAACACCTTAGGTGCTAGTTTTTGAGATTGGGCTCAGATTAAGGATATCTTTCACAGCAGAGGCAAAGTCTAGCAGCTGACCATTTTTTAAGCTTGATATACATCCCAGTGCTTTGGTAGTATATGTTAATGACTCTTTAACAGTGTAGGATCCGTTTGTTTTGCTTTTAAAAAGGGTAAGGTACGGCAACAAACCCTGTAGTGCCACAAGGCCAGTTGAAACAGTAATAGAGCATGTTGATAGCATGTAGACTCAATGATATGATTCATAAATGCCAGGATGTGATCAGTAACAGCCAACTCCCCCATCGTGGACTATTTAAAAATATCTCAACACTTTCTCCCCTTTTCAGTTAAACAGCCTCTTCCATCAAAATACCCGCTACCTCTGAAGACACAGGTACTCTTAAAAAGAGAGTTTAGCTGTGACAGGATTCAAGAAGCTTCTTTGTTCTCTAAGAAAGAAGTCATTTTTCCCTCCTTCAGCCAATCTGGTTATTTGAGCTAGGCTCACATTCTTCATTTGATTTTTCATAAAAAGTCTCTGGACGTAGGCAATGCTAAGCACCATGCCTTATTTTCTCAATACATAGACCTTAAATTCTCACCTATGAATTTCACATGTTGAATTAATCACATGTCATTCACGTGATTTTCATCTGTGCCTTTGTCTAACTACAGTGAATTTGTCTGAGACGTGTTTGGCTTGTCTAATAGGGCAGGCCTGACATCCATCACTTCAGTTTAATCATGAAGGGAAAGAATCAGACAAATCTCAGTACAAGGGAATTCTACAAAAACACCCAACCCCTGAGGTATCGGGTGTACAAGAGGATGACTACCACGTCACCACACCATGTCACTGTAACATATGTGCAGATATTAACGTCACTCACCGGTGATGTGCTGACTATCCGTGCTTATGACAGGACATGTCAGGCTTCCCTACTGCCCAGCTTACACCCCCACTCCCTGCCTCTTTTCATTCTATGCACTAGGAAGTCTCTCTGTACAGCCCACACCTAAAGCCAAGTCATACGCTCTCTCCACGCCATGCACCCGAACATCTACATAAACCACGGATCACCATTTAAAACTGACAAAGGTAGAAATTATTCCCAAAGAGTCTACTCCTAATGATAATAATCCTTAATTTTTAAATTCTAGTATAATAATCCTTAACATATTGGTTTGTGCTAAAGAAGTACTACTAAATGGGAGAATAGTCATGGCAGCCCCAAGAATATGTAGACCAATTTGAGGACATTTTTCAACTTTATCATACACAGATTTACATGTGCCTACACATTCTGCACATAACCCCTTTAGGATTAGACCTGACCACTTGAAGAACTAATGAGAAAAGGCCCTACTTAAAGTCACAATTCAAATTAAATGATTAACATAAAACTACTGAAATACACAACTACTTTATCCCACATTTCTGTACTCCTTAATGAAAGCTTGTGAAATGAATCCGTTACGTCCTAACACACATATACTACTATAAGCTAATTTTTAACTTTTATCTTAATTTACAACAAAACAATTCATCTTGAACAAATAGGTAAAATGTAAAACTTCTGACATGTTTTCTACTCCTATGGATTGTTTGTTGGCCAATCCATATAATACGCATTTACAGAGTGCCCAACCGTGTTTCAGACATCAGAGCAGTAGAGACAATAATATTATGTTACCTGTTCAGGTACAGGGCAGAAAACAAGTGGGATAAGATGAAGGCAGTATACTCTAGCCGTGTGACTAGAATGTGCATAAGAAATAAAGCATACTGAGGGAGAAAAATCGGGCCCTGAATAGTAGGCTTTCTAATCCACTGAACACAAGACAACCACAGTAAAGAAATTATTAACTATATTATGTAAAGGGAGTAGTTCAGCTAACCGTACCCGCTCTAAGGCAGTGGTTCTCAACCTTCCTAACGCTGTGACCCTTTAACAGAGTTTCCCATGCTGTGGTGGCCCCCAACCACAAAGTTATTTTTGTTGCTGCTTCGTAACTATAATTTGACTGCTGTTATGAATCATAAAAAATCTCTGTGTTTTTCCAGTGGTCTGAGGTGACCCCTGTTCGACCCCCCAAAGGGGTCGCGACCCACAGGTTGAGAAATGATGCTTTAAGGTTAAAGAAGACACTTAAAAAAGACCAACCTTCATTGCCTCATCTGTTAACACCACAGTAGAAAACTCGCATTCATCACAAACCGCAACCCGCTGGTGATGGGCCAAAGCTTTCATTTGCCTATGAGCAGCAGGCACACACTACTATCAACAGGATCTAGATAATTACGGTATCAAAGGACGAGAGATTAATTAAGTCCCACCACTATTAATGGGCATCATCCCCTGTTCTTGGCATAGCTCAGGAAACATAATGTTTCAACTTCTGACGAGGGAAAGAATGATGTTCAAGTCGTGCAAATAATTATTTTAGAAGAAACAAATGCTCTTAATTCAGAGCTTTTTCTAGCTTTGTAGCTTAATTAAATTCTAAGAGTCTGCAGACATATTTGATGCCATTTTTAAAAGTCTCGTCTCACATCTTCAGATGTTTTGTGTCAGGATAGCCTGTGTCTAGACACCCAAAGTAAGTGTCGTAAAGCCAGCAACAACCAAGACTGCCCTTCCTTCTACTCTAGATGATGTGTACACAAGGTCACAAACATGCAAGTGTACAAATATTTCCACCATGCACTCAACAGGAGACTGTTATTTGCAGACAAAAATATTGATGTTGCTAAGTGATACTGAACAAATCACAAGCTGTCTTTTTTATTTTTTCTCCCATCTATTTCTCGCTCATAAACAATTTTAATACCGTTCCAGGTCTGCTCGTATTTTGTCGCAACTAGAATATCACATTTACTCCGTTTGCTATCATTTTTAGATCCTTCCTCAAACCTAAACAGGGGGTGAGTGAAGCCAGAAGTAAGCAATATAGAAAGTAAATGAACAAGGCAGAATGGTTATGAGCCAGCTTCAAGCCTAACCCTATGCTTTTCCCCCTTTTTTTGCATAGCAATTCCTCTCTCAGCAATAAACAAAAGTAAGCAGCAACACCCCCCGCAAAAGGTCCCAAAGTGAGACTTAGTAAACAATTACACACAGACATTTCTCATGAAGAGAGAGACACATGGAGGAAAATAACCAACCAAGTTAAGGTTCTATCTCCTCCTCTGCTCCTTCTAAAAGAGTAGCATCATTTGGAATTGACGTGCCAAGGGGAAGAGGAGGAAAGAACTCAAAGGACCTCCAGGTGCCACCCGGGCAGCTATCAATCATTGTGAGGTAGTGGGGAGACATGAGCATCTAGCCTCCCACGACAGACACCGAATTAGAGAGAGCTACAAGGAGACAGAGGGAAGGGGAGCTGGGCTGTAGAATCAAGATGCCTCGGTGGCTATGGAAATTTAGAGATGTTTTTTAAAGATCCATAAATCCAGGTCAAGAGATAATGTCCAATCCACTCAAGAAAGGAGAGACTAGAAGGGACTGGACACAAGCAGGTCCAGAAGGGGAAAGTGATATGTCTCCCAGCATCCCTGGGTCTCTATCCTACCAGTGGCTGTATTGTGTGAAGTCTTATAGAAAAGGGCTTTGGAGTTCCCTCTGCTAGCCAATGGACACTGTGGACCTGGCCATCACCTTAGCAACCTGTCTCACTCACTTATCCCACCAACTTCACAGTCTAAATGCTTCATCACCAGAGGCTCCTTGCTCTGTTTGAAGAATATCATCATTGAAAGTAGGTTCTTCTCATTTCCCCATTTTTCTCCTTTGGCAGAGAACTCCTGTCTGTCCCCATGCTTGTCCCCCCTGTCTCCTTGTCAAGCACACTTTGATGCCTCTTCCCGTTTACTTACTTCACCTCACTCATTTCCTGGAATGAGTACATGGTTCCACCTACTCACAAATATCTCTCTTCTTGGTCTCTTACTCTGTCCACAAACCAGAGCTGTCAGACTATCTTCTGACCTCTGGCTCTGTCATATGTGCTCCATGACAGCTATGGATTGGGCCACCTTCCAGCATTCACCACTCTTCATCCATGACGATTCACATCCTGGAGCTTATAAAAACGAACTTTGCACAGTGGAAGCACAAAGCAGATCCCCGGAGAAAGAAAGACAGCAGCAGTTATTTAATTCATGCACCTCAAGAAGGCGATATGGGGTAGATCGGCCTCAGGCTGGATGGGACACAGTTCCTGTTATAACAACAACAACAACAACAACAACAACAACAACAACTGGCCACTTTAGATACCACTGAAATAATCAATGGAAGCGCAGGGTGGAATTGGCCTTGGCTCAGAGTGACAACATTTTTATATATCATAGGAGACTTGAAGATGGCCAAGAACAAAACATGTCAAAATGAAAACCACCCCAGGCTGGATCCCTGTCATCTGGAAGGCTTCCTTTTTATCAACTGCAACATGTTTATAATATCCAAGTTATTCCCCATATCCCCGGCTTTGATAGATTCCAACTGATCAGTAGCCCCCAGTGTTAAGTGTTTTCACAGACTCATAACAAGCTCAAGAATTTCGGGTTTTTAATCCCTCACAATTCTATAACACATATTATTCTCTCTTTCTCTTCATTACAGAAACTAACAGGTTCTATGAATGAAACCACTTCCTTATTAAATCTGAAGTGTGTTTCCTCAGGATTATGTGTTTCACAAACCCACTGTCAAACTATTCATTGCTTTCGTTGCTATAACATTTTGTTCTTCACCTCAAAACCAATGATGAAAGTTTTTTTTGTTTTTTGTTTTTTTTTTTTTTCTGAATTAGAAATTTGCAATCTGAGGCAGAGGCTCTGAATGATCAGTGAAGGCAGGGTTTCCGTCTTGATTTTATAGAATGACTGCAGACCAGAAAAGTCAAGAAACCGTACAAGTTCCTCCAGCTTCAACATGGCAGTTCCCAAACTTGAGCCTCACTAAGTTTTAAGGTCAAAAGTGTCTTCTTGATCATTCTGTTACTGGCTTACACAGCAAGGAGAAAAAAAGTCAGACACTTGTAAAATCCACACTTACTAAGACCTTTCTAGCTAACCCAAGTTGTTGTTGGTATGAGTGACTTCCATGCAGGGATGCTACTGGCTCTTGCTCGATTGTCTAAATTTCTTCTCTGTGATCTCTGTCATCTGTCAGTGGCCACCCTCTTTAATGTTTCATTGTTACAGCTCAACAGCCCTGGTTTCTTCAGATACTGAAAACAGAACTATGAATTATTAAATTTAAATGCTTAGTAAGTAAAATAAAGTGGTTTTGTTATGGTTGATGTTGCTGTTTTTTTTCAGTACCTCACATGCAACTCCTTCCTTGGAAATACTAAGCACTCTGCCTGGATGCCTCTCAGCACCTTCCCAACAGTGAGCTCTAGCCTGTGGCAAGGGCTCGCTCCTTCACCCTATACTAATTCGCCAACTGTGAATACTTCGGTTGTTCTTGAGAGAGATGTTTTCATTATGGTTTCAGCCTAAACAGAACTCCAACTTCTTATTAAGAATGTTTAATAAAATCAACAGGGTGTTAAAAACCATCAGCAGGGAGCACAGTAAATTAGATGCTGCCACTGCGCCTCCCTCTGTGTCTCAATGCAAATGTTTCTTGTCTTCATAGCTTCTCTGAAATCCCTGGCTATCATCCCAATCAACTCCCACCGAAACTCCACAAAAGATGACATAGCAGCCCTAAGGCACACACCAGCATCCGCTGAGGAAGTGGAGCTTTGCTCTGGGAAGCTGGGAAATGCCAGCATTTGCTTTAGGACTCATGAGGTAATGAAGGGAGCCCCACCTTAAGATGTCAGTATTTCTTGTACTGTGCCACTATTTATTAGGTACTAATAGCATAGGCCCACACTGGTACACACTAGTGGGGTTCCCAATAAACTAAAGACACTGTTCTCATTCTCAAGTGTCTTGTGCAAAAGTTTTTTTTTTTTTTTTTTAAAAACCCAAGAGTTCCAGTTCTAACTTCAAGGTATAACAAAGAATCATGTGATCTGAAGAGCTGTTTCTGAAGATTAAGTGCCACGTTTCTCCCTTTTCACCTCAGAGAATTACTTAAATAAAGTTAATAAGAGCAGTTCAACAAAAAAGAAACACAGCATTTAGGGCATGAGAACTATAAACTCCAGTGACTGCTGGAATCTTGTCTAACATCACAATATTTCAAGATAAAAGATGCAAGATGCACAACTTTACCTCACCCACCAGGATTTCAAACATTTCTTCTTTAGAGGCCTTCATTTCCTCAAGAAGAACCTAGCCAACAACTACCACTGGGACCACATACCTCTCACACTGGACCACATGCTCTGCCCCACACTGGGACCACATGCCACCCCACTGAGACCACATATCACCCACACTGGGACCACATGTCCTCAATACTGGAACCACATACCTCCCTACATTAGGACACATGCCCCATACACACTGGAACATCTGTCTCCTACACTGAGACTAATCTGCTCATCACTAAGTATTTGCCTCATCGATGGTACCCACTAGTGAGAATGGCCAAGAGCATTTCTTATGCGGGATGCTCACCAGTACTGCTCCGTTACATCCAACAGCTGTGAGGCTTGTAAAATCACCAACTATAAACAGTGGCACGCTTTCATGTCTGCTCTGAGACAACGCTGCTATTAAATAATCCCAGAATGTAATCCTTTCCAATGCTACTAAGTTCCATCCCAGGTCTGTGTGACTCCTTGGCAGTAGGCACAATGCTGGTCTTGGAATAACTGCTATCATGACTTCCCAAATGAAACCAACTCTCTCTCTTACCAGGTTCTCACCTGCTCAACCCTACTTGTGTGGCTGTCCCTAACTCTCAGGACGAGGTCTTTGCATTCCGAGTACCTCTCCATGTCTCACTGGTGCTATGAGCAGAGCACAGCAGGCGCTCAATAGACATGATGTCATCCATTTATAGCTTTAATCCTTTAACATCTCCTGTGTCTTTCCTGATCCACGGTTCTCCCCACTCTCCTCCACTCCTACAACTCATTTAGTGGTCCACACACAGTCTCTGAAGTCATAGACTTCAGTGAAACCAATGTTACTTCTGGTGAGAATCACATCATTTTTTTTTTTAAAGTCATTAAATTCTAACAAATTAGAATTGCACACAAGAATCATTCATTAGGCTATATAGGGTCATTAAATAGTTCCTAATATACACATTTAGTACTTAATCTTAACTCAGATTCAATGGAAGGCTTAACATACATTTTATATATATGCAATATATATATATATATATATATATATATATATATATATATATATATACACACACACACACATACACACACACATTATATATATAGTTCTGCTGAAGTGATTTGATTATGTAGAAGTTTATGCTAAGGAACAAGGGCTCCATAAAGTCCCTTTTCTTTGTATATGAAGCAAAGTACTTGGTCTCAGGCATCTAATCTGCTGCATAGAAAGACACTGAGAAAACTTACAAACAAAGAGACTTTTCCATGCCTGTGACCATTTTCCCTCATACTTAGCAAGCAGAGGCCAGAATTTATGCATAGAGGCAATCAATGGGAACCATTTAGAGATTGACATTAATGCCACTCTCGTCTCTTAGATAAGGAAACTCTTTGGATAAGTCTGAATTGTCTGGCTATTAAAACCTCAGAACTAAGAAAGTCTATAGTCAAAGAAATTTGGATTAAAGTTTTGTCTCATGATGCCTTCCACTATAAAAAGTAATGCCTGCTCAAGCAGGAATCCAGAAGACATAAGAAGCACATAAAGATACACAGAACATCCACATTCGGAAGTGCTTTGAATGGTTACAACCCAGGTCTCAGGCAGCCCCTGAAGCTGCCAAACCAATCCCTTTCTGTAGAGAATGTCACGGCCATACACTACTCTCTGTCCTTTAGATGCTTCAGACATTAGTTTAAATGTCAGCTTGTCTCTTTAAGCTCTCACTACCTTCCCTCCCAGCTCACTAGAGAGAAAACAATGTTTTGTTTTGTTTTCTGCTGGAGGTGTTTTGTAACTGCCTGTGAATTTCACTGCCACTGTCACCAATCAATCCTTCCTAAGTGCCACTCAAGATAAAGACCAACGACCTCTGTGCCAACTGCCAAGCTGGTTTCACAATTTTCTGTCTCCTGAAAACATGTCTTTGTTGTTTTCTTTCAGGTCGGTAATAGCATTAAGTTCAAGGCTCGATTCCTGCTTCAAATATCTTCCTTGCTTAGGAGGTGGGCTGAACACAGCTCCTGCTATTTATGGTGTCAAAGAAGTTTGTTTACCCTGCTAACAAAATCAACAGCCCGGACTCCGGAGACACTAAAAATGTCTCCAGGCCACTGCACCACCCTTGCAGGAAAATGGGCCCAAGGCAGAATAGTGTCTCAGCAATAACTATGTGTCTTAGTGTTTCTATTGCTAGGATGAAACACCATGCCCAAAACCAAGGTGGAAAGGAAAGGGTTTTATTTGGCTTACACCCCCACATGATACAGAGGCCACAGAGGGGGTGCTGTTTACTGGCTTTCTTTCGGGACTTCCACCCCAAGGGTAGCTACACCCACAATGGGCTGGGCCCTCACCCATCAATCACTAAGAAAATGCTTTACAGCTGGATCTTCTGGCAGCATTGTCTCAATTGAGGCTCCCTCCTCTCAAATGACTCTAGCTTGTGTCAAGTTGACCTAAAACTAGTTAACATACCATGTTTTCACTAAACATATATAATATAACATAACATAATTAATATAATATAATATAATATAATATAAATATAATATATAACTTTCTATAATATGTATGTCCAACTACCGTTGCTGGCATTCACCTAAATCCATGTTTTCTTTATCAAGGTGACAACTTAAACCATTTTTAGGTCTTGTGCTTGACCCAAGCAGGTAGTAAAGGACATAAAAGCTGATTGCTCGTCGGTATGCCTGTTACCACATCTGTTCTAGTGAGCTTTCTTAAGTATTTGTCTCTGTGAGTTGACCTAAACTTCTAGTGAAATAGCATGTACATAGTAATATAATAATACATATTTCCCCAACATTCCCAAAATGATAGTGCCAACTTAATAATCTGGTGGGGATGCCTGTTGATGTCTGATCCATTTCAACAGTGTGCAATAGGCCTCAGATACTTGCTTTCTGATGGGACCGTGTTGCAACATTAGAGATTCTAATACATAGAGTCTGTAAATCTAAACCCTTCAGTACTCACTTCAATTCATATAACGGAACACACTCACAGCAAAGGCACCAGCCATGAGCTTGCCTAGTCCCCAGGTGTGACCAGAAAGCTTGCCAGTGACCACACTAGAGGTGAGAAGAAAGTGCTCTGGAGACAAGAATCTTCGTTCTTAACTGTTATCAACAACCCAGTAACTATTGATGCAGACTAACAGAGAGGCAGCACTTAGGTCCTAGAGAACTCTTCAAAATAGCTATAAATATATTTAACAATTTCAAAGCACACACATCTTCAGTTCTCAACCAGGATTTGTTACTTAGGGATAAATCTGAAGAGGGGGTTCTCTATGGTGCATTTGAGTATGTGTTTTTTTTTTCCAGAAAATATTTGTTCTGCTGCCTGTTTCCCTTGGCCCTGTCCTCACACCTGCAAACATCTGCAAATACCAGCACCCCACAGATACCAGATCGCAAGCTTACTGAATGTCCATTTGACTTCAAACACAAATCTACTTTTATCTTGGAAACTAAACAAAGGGTTACAGAGTTCTGAGTTCCTTGGCTCCTGTCTCATCCTAAGTTTTGAAAACTTGTAGTTTTAACAAAAGTCAGGCCCAGATAAACCTGAGAGATTTGCTACAAAAACAAACATAACATAGCATTTTATCCAACCTCTGCTACAGTCCACCGTGTACACTTCAACTACATATCTGCCTTCTTTGTTCTTGAGCCAAACAGAGCTTTGGCACGCCAGTGCTGCCTACCAACCAGTCTTCTCAAACCTCATGAGGTCAGGGCTTCTAGAACTGTTTGGCAGTGGTGGTGACAGTGATTTTTCAGGTTCCTGTTGCCCACACTAGCCTGGGAGACAGTCATCTGGCCCCGTGTCAGGATGTTCATTTGTTGTTCTAGTTAAGATTATCTTTCATGTACTAGAGATTTCATTTTTTGATATAAGGATCATTATCAAGTCCTGGATGCTTTACCTACTATAAACTCTAGGATGTAATGAAGCAATATGCAAGTGTTGATCTTTACATTAACCCTCAAACTTCTGGCATAACATTTTTTCCTTCCACTGAGATGTAACTGTCATGTTGCCTGCTTTATTTGTAATTTCATTTAGGCAAAGAAGAAAACACTGACATTATGTAACTGTAGTAAATTCTGAATATCACAGGTTTGAGAAATATTGCAGATTATCTTGTAAATGGGGGCAGAAAAATTATGTTTGTTTATCTGTAATAATATTCCTTAGGGGCCCTTCTATAGTGAAGGAAACAAAACCAAAATGATCTTGCATCTGGTTTTTCTCCTTGCAAAATAGAAATATTCACCTTTCCACATTCTAGATCCTCTCTCAAAGAGATCAGTTTTTGTGCATATTTTAAAAATTAAATCGAACTTATTTAATGACAAGAAAATTACTCGAACAAATTCTTCTCTCAGACAGTCAATCTTTACACACGTGTACAGCTAACCCGCAACGTGGGCCACTGTGTTCATTCAATTAGTTCTTGGACCTCAGATCTCCTCAGAGGCCTCTCAATGAAGTGTTTTGGGAAAGACAGAAAATGATTTCCCAACAAGCTGTTAGTACTCCAGCAAGTGCACACAGCAAGCCTCCACTCTGAGGAGTTCTTGGCAGGAGCATGTGATGTTTTTTTTCTTTGTAATGGGGAGAGGAAAATCCGAGCCAAAATCAAAAGTTATACCATTGTACACCAGAAACATGAGAGTAACGGTTTCTTCCCTAGGAACCCAAATACATCAAAAGAACTGCACTACAAAACGTCATCATAGAGATGAATATGCCACCATTCTGCCAAGATGATAAATATCAAAATATTAGAGGGCAATTAAACTAAATACAAAGGCCATCTAGTTGCCTGGTATAATCCCTTATAGATGTGCTCATTCCAGTGTCAGCCACCTGCTCTCATCCCCACACTTTAGGAAATATTAAAGACCAGGATCAAAATATGCCACAATTGCTCTCTTCCCAAACTACACAGTCCTAGAGTAAAAGCTTCATCAGTATGTTTGGAGGGAAACTCAGATCACTCAACCACAGTAACTGATGGACATACTTCATAACTATCTTTTTCTCACTATAGGTGGGGTTGGAAATTCCATCCATTTTAGTCAGCATTATAACACTGCTAGAATAATGTCCCTCCATATCTAGAGTCTCAGTACACTCTGAAAACACATTTCAGGATTGACTCAAAGTTTGTTTGTTAAATGGCTACAGGATCCCTTAAGAGTTAAAGCCAAGAGTAACTGTCTTTCACATTCAGATACAGTGTTTCCTCTTACTGTTACAGCTCTGTAGTTACCATTTCCATGTCCAGCTCATTGATTTTTAATGAGTTTCCCTTCCCTTGGTAACTCCACAAATCATCTTTTAAGGAGCCTGAAGGCACACCACCAGAATCACACGCGCCAGGCAGATCCAATCCTTTTGTAATTCGGGGTCGGCTTGCTTCTTAAGAACTTGAATCCAAAGGACATACATTTGAGAATGAGACCCGGGCTGGAGAGATGGCTCAGCCGTTAAAGGCTAGGCTCACAACCAAAAATATAAGAGAATGAGACCCTTAAATGATGTGAGATGAGGCTGGAAAATATCTCAGTGGGTAAATGTACTTGTCGTCAAGCCTGCCAACAACCTGAGTTCAATCCCCAGAAACTACAAGGTAGAAGGAAAGAATTGACAAGTTGTCCTCTAATCATGACATGACATGTATGCTGTGGTATACAAGTATACACACTCTCCAAATAATAAATGGAGGCACTATGGCATGCATGTATACACAGCACACGTACTCTCTAAATAAATGAATAAATGTGCTTGCTATGACAAACATGTTTACATGCATAGTCTTTAAATAAATAAATAAATATTGTTCTTAATTATTAAGATATTTCAAAATAGAAGTCTTCCCACTAAAGAGAAGGGCACATGATATGCATGCAAGAAGAGATTCTCTGAATGTGACAGCACTTCAGAATGAAAGCTATTCCATATTGGTGGGAGGATCTACAGTTTGTTTCTATAAATAATAACAGATTGCAATGTGCACAGACAACAGGATCAGTGTGTGCCAGCTGACAAGTGTGAACAAAGCACACACTTAGTTACACCAGAGGCTTTCATTGCACCTGTACATTCAAAATTTTCTGCCAATATTCAGAGATACAACTTATATTGATTTAAAATTTTTTAAGAGAATAAAATGTAGTTTATTATAGATCACAGATAGACACCTAGAGATAGATGATAGATGGATGATAGGTAGGTAGGTAGATAGATATAGATGATAGATGATAGGCAGATATAGATAATAGAGATAGATAGATAGATAGATAGATAGATAGATAGATAGGAGACAGAGACAGATGAGAGACAGAGTAGGTTTAGTCATTTTCATGTATTTAAGAAACTCAGAATCCTGGGGGTTTTTTTTTGTTTTTTGGAGTTTTTGTTTTCTTTTTAATACTGATGTTATTGTGATGTTGGCCATGTACTATTGTGTATATCTCAGGGAAAGTTTTCTTGTTGTTGCCAAATAATAAAGCGATATTGGTAAGTTCATGGACAGCAGGCCCCCTCAGCAAATAGCCAGTTCCGTGAGCTGACCCCTATCCCAAGGACAGGCTTGTTTGGAAGGCCAGATGAACTGAAGACTTGGCTTAGAAGCACACTTGCATGTAAAAGCTTACCTTTTCAGCCACATGCAGCCCAGAGACTACCACAGGCTTGTGGACACAGGGACCCTGGGAGGCTCCTACAGACAATCCTGCTGCTCTAGGAAGCGGGGAAGAAATGGAAGTGCAGAGAATGCATTTCGCACACTTCCTATGAAAATGTTTGCTTTTAACAGCACCACTCATATCCCACTGGAAATGAGCCCCTCCCATCTTCAAAATAACACAAACCACCCCCCAATGTGATTGGGTCCATGCTATTTCCAGCACCTTTTAATCCTGCAGAAGCACTTTGGGGTGGAAAATGCTGCTCTACAGCAGAGCAAAATGCACTTTGGACAGTGCTGGGTATGTCGCAGTTAATATCAGTAAGTGGTTTTCTTATCAATGCTGTCATGCTCTGTGTGGCCTCCGGCCATGGTAACAGCCGCATGAGGCACAGGGGCAAAGAATGTCCCCAGATGGACTCCAGGCTAAACAAGGTAGCAAGGCACTGATGGAGGGGTAAAACAGTAACCTGGAGGAACCCTCGATATGGCTGTGAGTGGGAAGAATGAACTTTTTTGTGACATTGGGAACAGCCCCAGAAAGTACATCTCAGAATATTTTATTCCAACTGTAAGTGGATTAAAATGGCCTCATTAAGAAAAACTTCCAGTCTCCGTGTCACTTCCTCCTGACACAGCATTTCCTGGCCCTCTGCATCCACCTCAAAGATGTCTGCTACTTCCAGGTAGCATTTTAGACATGCAAGCCTAATGCCAATACCCTAAACATTTCTTAGTGCAGGGAGGGCAAAGGCTGGCTTCCTTCCCTTGTTATCCTCCATTAGGGTAGACACAGCAAGCATCTAACAGTTTGGGAAAGCACACATTTAGTCTTTGACAGCCAGGGCATCATGTTCCCTGGGACATAGCCCCAGTTAACTGTAATTCTGGTCTTTACTTTGTTCTCAGAGTTTCTACTGCCTTTTATTTCGGCCAAACTGAAGAAGAGCTTTTTGCACACAGACATCAAGACCATCCAGATGAAATGGAGGCCTGAAATGGTACTCTTGTCAGCTGACACATTGACACTTTCAGTGACTTTTGTACAGCCCATCAAGTTTCCTGGTTACTGAGGTATTGTGAAGTCTAACATTAATTACTGTGCTTAAGAGATCTATAAAACAAAAATGCCTCTAACCTGTAAGCCCCACTTGTCCAAAGACAGACAATGTCCTAGAATGCTGTAAGAAACAAGCCACCTGTTTTCACTTCTGCAAACAAGGTCGGTTGCCCCAACTGCACAGGATGTGTGTGATCACACGTAGGCAGGAAGTACATTAGGGTGTATGCTTACCCGCAATCAGACTGAGGTTGGATATAGCCTTGTAGGAATCATTTTCTGGGAGTCCTGAATATGGTTTAATAAAGCTTGCTTCAAATTTTGCTCAAAAATTGTGGTAGTAGCCAGGCAGTGTTGGCACATGCTTTTAATTCCAGCACCCAGGATGACAGAAGCAGGAAGATCTTTGTGTGTTCAAGGCCAGCCTGGTATACAAAGCAAGTTCCAGGACACCTACGGGTGTTACACAGAGAAACCCTACTTTGGGGGAAAAAACCATGGTAATGATCTTATTCTTATCTGGTGTGATTAACAGTATCGGGATAAAGAGGTGGTTCTTTAGGGTCTGAACATCAGAGACTAACTTGAATATGTTTAATGAAAGTTATAAAAGATAATTGCAGAGCTTAGGCATGTTCTCCAAATACTATCTGTATGTCAAGGGCAGTGCTATATCCTTCGTTCTTGCAGCAAACGGTTGGTATTTGTTTCTCCATTTTACTCTGGGGACACTAAAGCTCTCTGGCATCAAGTCACTTGCTGAAAATCGAAATAATAGTAAGAGGTAGAGCCAGGACTCAAAAGGCAGACCTGCTAATTCCCAAACCTGCCAAAATGCCATTCTCCATGAGAACATAGTTTGATGATTCTAGACCAGGGTGTACATGTGTCTGAGTTTGTGTTTGTGGGTGTTTGTGTGTGTATGTGTATCTATGTGCATGCACGCATGTGTGCACTCACAACCCATGCAAAAACACATACTCCTGACCAACCCTTAGGATTGTATGTAAGCTCTCACACTCAGGCACTGTGAGAATAAGCAGCTTTAACTAGGGCATTCTTAATTTAGAACTGGGGCAAAATAGACATGACAGAAGCCAACTTAATTGGCATTTTAATTCTTTTTAAGATAAAAGTCACATAAAATTGAGGGAGCGGAGACTAAAAATGTGGGCTTAGCTCAGATCTGGAGAAGAATGCTGCCCTGCTTTAGGCCTCAGCTTCTTTGTTGGGGGCTACAGCATAGACCACATGGCCCAATTGCTATTGCTCTCAGTGGCATGAGCAGATCGGAGAGGGGTGGGGTATGGTTTCATCAGCAAGATTCAGTGGCTATTGTTTCAAAGCCACTGAGCTTCAGTGAGGTTTGTTACACAAGTAAAACTGAGGCATTAGCTGATGACTTCGGGCTTACCTTTCAAGTCATACAGGACCGGGAAAATTAAGGCTTTCCTCAGACTCCTTGAGGAGCTAACTGACTACTCTGCTTACATTTTTTTTTTTAATCTGGCTCTACTTAAAACCTTTTCCTGAGGAGGATGTGAGGGTCTTTCTATTTAGAGCCAGTCAGCCTAGCACTCACTATGCAGCCTGGACTGACCTCAGACTGGTGGAAATCCTCCTGCTCCAGCCTCTCCAGTGCTAAGATTGCAAGCAAATACATCACACCTGGCTTTAAGGAATAATACAGTATTTTTATTTAGAGAGGGGAAAAAAATAGGACGTAAGATTCTATGTTTCAAAAGAAGCATCCAAGTGCAATAAACAGGATGTGTCAAAGCAAAGGTAGTCCTCAGGTGTGTATCTTCTAAGAAAAACATGACCTAAAACAAGCAGCCAGCTGCAGTCAGGAGACCCTACAATGCTCCATACTAAGTACAGCAGCCACAGTAATGCCGTGAAGGTTCGCTGATGCTCGGAGGCTCACTCCTAGTCCTAGAGGAAAACAAGAGAGTCACAGGCATGCCGCATTAATGCCTGTGAAGAGAAGCCCCTCCGGTGTCCACAGGGTCAAGGTCCCTAGGGCCCCTTTCCAGAGAACAGTGTGCAGAAGCCTCAGTGGAACTGCTGTGCTGGATGAGAAGAGAGTCAGGCCAAAGCAGAGGATGTCAGTGACCAAGGAAGACCCAATGGAGTCTGATGAAATGGAAAGCAGACACACTGCAAGGCCAAGGGGTCTGTGGGGAGAAGGTCCCTCCAACAAAAGGAGAAGTGGCCAGGGAAAGAAAATGTACCATGTAGACTGGAGAACACGTGGGAGGGAGTCTATCCCCAGAGAGTGACCCAAGGAGTGGCTTCTCTTGGCATGTCACAATAAATCACTGCCAACTCGGCGGCTCAAACGCCACCCCTGATTGGCTCCAGGAACCTAAGTTAGAAATGAAACCTTGATTGACTTGGTTCAGTGCACAGAGTCCATGTGGAAGCAATCAAGCGTTTGACTGGTATGTTTTCCTCTGGGGCTTGAGATGCTCTTCAATACCCATCGCTCTTTTGGCGAAACACTGATGCCTTGCTACCTTGCTATGTGTGCCACTCCTCACAATTCATTTCATCAAGGTCAGCAGGACTAACAATGTCTTAAGGATGCATCTGATTAAGTGAGACCTTCCCAGACAGTCTCCCATTAAATGACAAGTAACCTAAGGACACCTGCAAACGCCTTCACCTTTGCCACCTGGAGCAATCAATAATGGAAGGGCTTACAGTGTCCCATGATCGATCCCTGTCACTGTAAGGAGAGAGGACTGGCCAAGTTATGCACACAAGAAAGTAGAAACCATCTTCCAAGTATGCCTAGAACTTCATGAAAACACAAAAAAGGACCATTCTATGGGAGAGAGACAACCTCTGATACTATTAATGATACTCTACACGGCTTGCAGACAGGAGCCTAGCTTAACTGTCTCCTGAGAGACTTCATCCAGCAGCTGATGGAAACAGATGCAGAGACCCACAGTCAAACATCAGGCAGAGCTTGAGGAATCTTGTGGAAGAGTGGGAGATAAAGGATTAAAGGAACCAGGGGGCAAAGGACACCACAAGAAGATCTACAGAGTCAATTAACTGGGGCTATAGGGACTCACAGACTGAACCAAAGAGCATGCAGGAACTGGTCCCCTACACATTTGTAGCAGATATGCATCTTGGTCTTCATGTGGGTCCTCTAACAACTGGAGGTGGGGTTGTTTCTGACTTTGTGGACTGTCATTGGATCCCCTTCCCCTATCTGGACTGCCTTGTTGGACCTCAGTGGGAAAGGATGTATTTAGTCTTGCTGCAACTTGATGTCACACACTCATGTACCAGAAAAAAAATTGATCTGAATATCATTATTATTGATAAGGCCCTTTACTAAAAAGATCCCATAGCTGTGCACACATAGAGACTGTGCCATTAACCAAAGTCAAGTAGGTATTCTAACTTCCTATGGCATTAATTTGACAAGCCACTGTGAATACTGAGTCTTCAAGAAAGTGAGCACAAACGGCAACAAGAAGTAGCATCCGGGGATATACAAGCACTTTCCATCATAAGACTGTACCATACATATTCCCCAATGAAGGCCTTCTCCGGCATCTGGGATACGCAACATCTTCCATCAATAAGACCCACCGCAGTCCTCGACAAAGATCTTCTCTGGCATCTGAACTCACCTAAAGTCATATACAGGCGTGGTTTTTTTTTTTTTTTTTTTTTTTTTTTAGTCTTTCCTTTAACTGAAGGAAGAATATCTGAAGTTAGAATAAATATCAATCCTATAGTATAACTGGCCTCAGACTTCCTGTGTTGAAAGAATCAGCTGAAGCCACGGCCACAATGTCCTTCCTATCTGTCAGGGTAAGGGACTTTCTTTGTCTCACAACATCTCTTAACATCTCAGGAGAAAGAACACTGCAGAACATGGCACACAGTCTAGGAGAAAAGAATCATCAGACTGGAGCTATTAAGGTGTGGCTATTCTTTTATGCACCACAGCTACTCGAGGGCCATGTCTCTCTTGGTGACAGAAAACCAACTAGGTCCCTGCCAGATGGATATTGCAAGAAAACTTTTAGCATACTTAGCAAGTTGTTCCCAATTAAAGGGGTATATAAAATAGACTTCTGCCCTTTTGAGGATTACCAGTAATGTACATCATCACCCAAGTCTCTACTGAGAAGAGAGCTGGTAAATTCTGGAGCCAATAGAGAAGATGCATGTGTTGTGAGCTATTTATTCCTTGCAAACACACAGGCATCCACTTCCATCCTGTCTCCCACGTGTTATTAATTATTTAAAAGCAATGTAGCTGGTGCAGATTTTACCTAGTAAATTCCAATTTTGCTTTAATGGTCAACCTTTCATAGGTAGTGGCACCTATCTCAAACAATAAGTACTGAGCTATAAAATATCCCCCAAATAATCTGGAACTAACAAAATTGAAAAACTTGAATGAGCTGTCAAACTAGTAGTTTTGAATGTGCTTCAGGATAAGATGGGGGAAAAATGTTTCTTAATGCTAACTTTTAGAAGAAATTATTTTCCTGGAAGAGATAAAACTTCTGTGGAAATTAATCAAGAGAAGGAAAATCTAATGCAAACAAAGAGCTTGGCCTCCCCCAAGAACACCATGAAGAATGAGGCGCGCTTGCTTCTGAGAGCAGGAAGAGGGTGTGTTCCGTTTTTGACAATACACTGAAGGACATCTCTGGATGATCTCTCCTGGAAACACCTCAAGTGCTAGGTAAAGAAACAATCTTTAAACTAAAGGAGCAAGAAACACTAACCGAACGAAAGCTACAGGAAAGCAGAAACTCAGAGTTAAGTGGGCACTCAGAGTTTTCACTTCTAAAGTATTTGCTGAAACAATGAACTTGACTTTCAGCAGCGATGTGTTCTTGCAGTTTGTAAGGCAGAAGCAAAGCCAAGGCATTTCTGTTGTGGGGATACAAGGGGCGCTGCTGCAAGATAAAGCTAGGGTCTACAAAAAAAAGCTGCTTTCAATGCAACTAGAAAATAGAAATAAGCATGACCTAATTCCTACTACCCCAGTGGCCTGCAGTGAAAAGCATTATTCTTGAGGTGATAAGAAAATTATCTCCATTATAAAATGGGAATTTATAACCATAAGCCTGTCCCTAGGCAAATTTCTATCCTAAAATCATACTTTCAGTGAGTCAAGCCAGTATAGCCAGGGTAGAGAACCGTCAAAATTCAAAGATGCTTCAGTCTATCTGATAAGTGTATATATCTGCTAGGGGAGTACATCTTCACTGGAGGCTCTGTTCCTACAATGCAGTTCTATGGAAAGTAAGTTTGCACTAAAAAAATTTTAACAGATATCATGGGCAAGATCCAGTGGGACCATAGAAAGTTAAACAAAACTTGAGAAAACTTCAGATACAAAAGATATCTGATGCAGACAGTAAAATCAAATATATTCACTAAAGGAAAAGAAGGGATTGGAAATTGTATATATGGAATCACTGATCATGCAACTAGAATAAAGGAGGTGCAACAGAGATAATATTTAAGGAGATAATGACTGGGATTTCCTTAGAACTAGTAAAAGCCAACTGATAGAGAGAAATGTCACAAAATACCAAATAGAAGTCAAGAGAGGAAGGGAAGAGGGAGAAATGTATATCTGTACATACAGAGAGAACTGAGTCAGGTAAAGATCTTAAAAGAGCCTGAGAGAAATACAAACTACCCAGGGCTCCAACTACCTCCAGGACTACACTCTTGCTGTAATTCAGACATTCACTAGAGACCGCCCTCCTCCCAAACATGGATTCACACCTACGGGTGGTTTAGGAGACACTGAAGTGTTTGGGGCAATGGTATTAATAGGTCATGTAATCCTCAAGCAGCTGGGGAATGCTCTCCATAGTGAAGCTACCTTTGGTTCTTCACAGGCCTTCTCCAGAGGGAAAACTGGTTGATTATTTTATATGCACGACCAGGCATATGGCCCCTGGTCATTTAACTAGCAGAGTTAATTTCTGAACCTTGGTGTTCAATAACACCACCATGTCTCTGGGAAAACACTCAGGCTAGCCTCAACTCACAAGCCAAAGGTGGTGCAGAAGTTAAGTTTACTCTGGAATTCTTCCTTGCAGGTGCACGTGGAGTGAAGGCTTGTGCTTCCTGTGAGTGGCCTGAGGTGACCTGTGAAGATGGTTTGCTACTCTCTTGACCCAGAAAACCCCACAGAATCATGCAAATCAAGAGGTTCAAATCTTTGTATGTGCTGTAAGAACACCCATGGAAACTATCCAGGGCATCAAGAGTAGGCATATCCAAAAAGCCACCAAGTGTCTGAAAAATGTCATGTTAAAGAAGACATGTGTGCCATTCCAACAGTAGAATGGCGGAGTCTAGGTGTGCCCAGGCCAAACAGTGGGGCTGGACACAGAGTCAGTGACCAAAAAAAAAAAAAAAAGAAAAAAAAAAGAGTGCTGAATTTTTGCTTCAGATGCTTAAAAAATGCAGAGAGTAATGTTGAACTTAAGGGTTTAGCTGTAGATTCTCTCTTGTTGAACGTATCACACGAACAAAGCACCTAAAATACACAGATGAACTCACAGAGCTCATGGTGGATTAACCCATGTATGAGCTCCCCCTGCCACACTGAGATGATCCTCAGTGAAAGACACAGACTGTTCCAAAGCCAGAAGATGAGGCTGCACAGAAAAAGATATCCCAGAAGAAACCGAAGGAACAAAAACATAGCATGAGAATAAACTCAGCATAAAAATATGTGCAGATAAAAGTAAAGGAAGGAAGAAGATAGAGCAGCGTGCAGCAGTTATTTCTCTCTCTCCATCACATGGGTTCCTCCTTCCACCATGTGAGTCCTGAGCATTGACCTCAGACCATCTGATTGGTGGCAAGCACCTTATCCCACGGAGCCGTTTTGGAGGCCCACTGTCTGACTTTCTAAGACATAGCTTGATTGCTTCTGGGATGTCTTCAGCCAGATCAGGTTCTGAACTCTGAGTCTGGAAGGGAAGTAGTGTAGCGGAGATCAGTACTATAGGCTATAGGCTGTCCTTATTCTGCTGTGGTTCTCTCAATATCTACCATTGTTATGGGTTTGTAAGACAAGTCAAATAGATTTGGTTCTAGTCTGTCACAGGCAACCAAATGGTGAATTAGTGGTAAAAAATTTCCCAGATACCCAGCTGGCACTGCAACACAACATTCCATGGGTGTCCTATTTTTTGCACATCTTTTGTATTTTAATTTTTAATTGTTTATTTAGTGTGTGTGCACACACATGTATGGGTGAGCATGCACATATGCATATGTGTACAGACACAGACATACACACACTCATGCATGCATGCAAGCATGCACGAAACCACAGCCCATTTCTAGAGGTTGGAGGGCAAATTGTAGGAGCTGGTTCTCTCCTTCCACCACCAAGAATTGAACTTGGGTCCCCAGGCTTTGGCAGCAAGTGCCTTTAGTTGCTAAGCCATCTTGCCTGTCCCTGTCTCCCTACCCCTTTCTTTCTTGGAGTCTGTAACCTAGACTGACCTGGAATTCACTATGTGTCCAGCCTAGCACTGATCTAACGACAGTCCTTTTCATTTAGTTTCCTGACTGCTTGAATTATAGGAATGGGCTGTAAGGCCTGGCTCTGCACATCTTCAAGAAGAGATACTGCACTTCCTGGCCCTTCGCTCAAGATTATTATGGTTTCCCTCAGGAGCAAATGTGTAATCTGTTTACTTTATCATAATTAAGACAACATACCTTCAAGAACAAGGACAGACATACTTTCTAGCTAAAGTTTTATAGATTTCTTCTTCATAAACACAGGGTTCTCTCCTAGAATTCAACCCACAAGCATTCATTTAGACCCATCTGCACCCCTGTGGGTCTCTGAGGCAAGAAGAACTGGAATCCAATCCAAGAGCCTCATATGTCTTTCCAACATCATAAAAATGTGGCAGGCTAGATTCTTAGTTTGCAAGGAGGGTAAAATTTCAGATACCTCACTGTCCTCGACACAAACAACCAAGACAAATAAACAAACAAACAAAAAAATCTTGAAGAAGATGTTCACAGAATAAAACAACATTCTATTCACTCCTTGGAAGGTCCTTCAAATTCTGCTCGTGTAGGTGAGATGCTGACATGGGCCTCAGTGGAGATGTTAGCAAGGCCGTGGTCCAATGCAGCCCTGGCATCATCATGGGGTCCATGATTCAGTTAGCTATCAGTCTATAGCAATGCTCAAATCCGTGATATTTGGGTGAGCTGAGATAGAATCCCCATTTCCTCAAATAAATTATATGAAGAACCACACTTGGAATTTATACAGAATCTTAAGGTAACCATCAGCTAGAGATGTTTTGGGCAATATGATATAAAACTTTGTTATTTTCTGGATTCTATTATAGAATCTAGAATCTTGTATGTCAGCCAGGCCAAGTCACTTAGATATCTGTTTGACTGTAGAAGAATGGGTTACCTAATTCTCAACTCTATAAAAAGGAGTGACAGAAAAGGAATTACTATTTATTGAGTTGTCTGTTATATGGAAGACACTGCACTAGGTGATTTGTTTGCATTTGTTGAATTTTCATAGCAATTTATTGTACAGAAAAAAAAGGTGAGCTTCATAGAAAGTGAATTACCTCTTCTAAGGTCATATAACCATTTAACAGGAAAAAAAAATCAACCTCAACATCTCAATGACTATCCCAGATTCTCTGAAAATAGATAGGACATGTATTATGGAAGGGAATTAGCTTACTAGAAGTTAAAACAAGAGTTGACACATGCAGCAAACTACAATGAAATAACCATTTCCAATCTTCCCAAGTTTTCACTTAGAAAAAATATTCTTGAATAGAAAGTGGGTTTGATGATTTGAATATGCTTGGTCCAGGGAGGCAGAGGCAGGCGGATTTCTGAGTTCGAGGCCAGCCTGGTCTACCGAGCGAGTTCCAGGACAGCCCAGACTACACAGAGAAACCCTGTCTCGAAAAAACCAAAAAAAAAAAAAAAAAAAAAAGAATATGCTTGGTCCAGGGAGTGACACTATTAGGAGGTGTGGCCTTGTTAGAGGAGGTCTGTCACTATGGGCGTGGGCTTTGAGATCCTTCTCCTAGCTTCATAGAAGCCAGTCTTCTCCTGTTTGCCTTTGGAACAAAATGTAGAACTCTCAGATCTTTTAGCACCATGCCTGCCTGGATGCTGCCATGCTTCCCATGATGATAATGGACTGAACCTCAGAATCTGTAAGCCAGCCCCAATTAAATGTTGAACTCTTTAAGAGTTGCCTTGGTCATGGTGTCTCTCCACAGCAATGGAAACAGTGGGCGAGGGACAATTCACTGGACTGCTGGACTCCTATCTCCCCAGTTCCCTTATCTGTGTCCATGCCCCATGACCCTTTCTGTCTTGTTTATGCTTCTCATCCCTTTGACCAGATACTTGATTTCAGCAACTTGCGGAAAGCGAGGACTTTTTTCTGGCTCATGCATCAAAGCATACAGTCCATCCTGGCAGGAAGGACACAATGAAAGTGGCCTCTCTGCTTCTAACAGCACAATCGGGTGGCTAGACTTCAACCCACACATCCCTCATCTTGATAGATAAGAAAGTAAAGAAAACAGCTGGGAGTAAAACCAGGCCACTTACCACAAAGGCCTGATTCTGGTGCCTCAGCTCGATCAGGCCCCACAACCTAGCAAGACAGTACTACTGGCTAGGAACAGAACGTTCAAATACACAAGCCTAAGGGGCTTGATTCATATTCGAACACAATTTTCAGCAAGTGACTTCAGTAGGGTCATGGCCATCTCATGATGTAAAAGGCAGTCCCTCTAACTTCAGGGATCTCATAGTCTTAAGAATATTAATACCGTTTAGAAGTCCAGAGTGTACATAGATGCAGGTAAACTCTAAGCTACTAACCCATTACATAGAAAACCAAACAAACAAGCTATACACTCCCCATACACAACAACACAGGGTAAACTTCCACTCTGCGAGAGGAATTGGAAAACAGCAAGGAAAGACTGGCCAATTTAAAACCAAATCTAATTAAGACAAGAGTTTAGCCTTGCTCCTCTGTGTGCAGCATCCTGGATTCGTATGGTGGCATCATGTGAAATCCAAACGACTTAGCAAGCTGTACAGTATGGCCCTGTTTCTTGCAATACTCATGAGCTACATCTTGGGCAATCTCCAGCTGAAGCCCTCAACTTTGCTCAGCACATGTGAAGGAACAGTGAACTTCCTGGAGTCCCCATTGCAGCTTAGGCTCACTTTCAAAGCTCCAAACACACCCAGGAGCTCCAGGAAAGAAATCTAATCTTGCTACACATTCCCTGGCCTCAGCAGCTTTTTTTTTTTTTTTTTTTTTTCTGGAACCTTGGCACAAGGCTCCATGATCCCACTCACTCTTGCATTCTGTAGGTGTACAAAACCAAAACAAACGATAAAAACACCACAGGAACAATGTCTGGTTCTGCTGGTAGCCCAAGATGTAGAAAGACCTCCTTGGACCAAGACTTCAGGAGTCTCTGAGTACCTGTAGGATGGAACTGGGGTAAATATTTCCCTAGGTGGTCTTAATCCCAGATTCCAGGATGCTCCATCATCTCTGGTGTGTTCCCCCCCCCTCTCCTCTTCCCTCCCCCTGCTCTCTGTCTGAAAAGTTTTTCAGTAGCTTTCATTTTTATACCCTGGATCCTGGAGTGGGTGAGGCATCATTTCTTTAGTCCCAATACAAAGCCCTTCGTTTCTCTCTCTCTCTTTTTCATATAATATCTTAATTACTCCTTTGAGGATTTCATACATGCACACAATATATTTTGATTATAATCACCCTAACTCCTGGATCTAATGCATCTTTTACCCTCTCATATATATTCAACTTCATGTTCTCATTTTATTTTTCAGTTTAGACCCCATTAAACACAGTTCTGTTAACCATGCTAACCTCTATTAACTGTGCTAATTTCCATTTACTGTGCTAACCTCTTTGACCATGCTAATCTCTTTAACAATCTTTGCTACTTTGTCCCCACCGGCTTTTTCCATAGCTTCTGACTCATTCACACTCTTTCCTCACCAAACCCACAGTTTCAACATTTTTCCATTCCACATTTGGCTTGGAATTCTCATTGTAAACCTAACTAAAGACAGACAGCCAACCTGGATGCTGTATGGAATTTCCTCTGCCAAATAAAGTGGTCCATCATCCTTTCAATCCCCAGACCTTTAGAGAACACCCATAACAGACCGAGTATTGACCACAAGTAGCATAGATGGCCTCGCACCCAATGCCCGGGAGTCTTCATTGCCATCTGATATCTGATGATGCATGGCCCTTGCTGTCCACCTATCAGCATCCTCTTGATTCACAGCTCAACAGAATGGTCTATTACATCCTGCTTACAATACACCAGGGCCTCGTTAGCTTGAAGTTAGACATTCTGTATTCCTAAGCAGTCCAGGTCTGAAAGCCCATGAACCAGATGGTTGGGTTTATCACATCAAGGATCCCACTTCTCAGTACTAATTTTGTGTCAGCTACTTTTTTGAGCACTGTGATCTGTAACTAAATACCTGACCGAGGCATCTAAAAAAAGAAAGGTTTCCTTTGGGCTCCTGGTTTGGGTGCACTGAGCTCATCATGGAGGAGAGGAATGGCAGCGAGGGACGGCTGCCCTCTGTAGCACTAGAATGTGCAGTAGCAGTCCCTTACACCCGGGCAGAGCAGGAAGCAGGAAGAATGGTGTCAGAAGCAGACAATGGAGCAAGAAGCAGGACATGGCTGTCACTCAGAGGCCAAGAGACAGTGAGAGACAGTTAGCAGTTTTCCCCAGGGAAAGCAGGCCAAAGGAATTTTACTTACTAGTGTTTGTGGTGACTTATGCTGCCAAATCTATTTTCTGGTAACTATGATACCTCAAAACATTAACAACAAATGCAACTGGTAACACCCAAGACAATATTTAAACCTAATTATTTCACAACTGCAAAACAGCTGGAAAATTTCAAATCAATGCTGAATACAGGTCTAGTTAACTAGAAGTGGGAAGAGATAACAATACTATGAAAAAAAAATCTCCAATTTTCTTACAGGAAAAATGCAGCAGTCATCAGTGTTCCAAGGCTACTCAGGGGAGAATTGATCACTCCGATTTAACACAGGACTACAGAACAGATAAAACTGGTTGGTGTACCTAAACAAGTATTAATCTAGCACATGAGGAGTAAACACAGTGAGGCTATTAGGAATATAAGACACTTTTATAGGGCTGGAGGGATGGCTCAGTGGTTAAGAGTACTGACTGCTCTTCTGGAGGTCC
The DNA here is from genome assembly GCA_021653895.1 of Mastomys natalensis. Lineage (NCBI taxonomy): Eukaryota > Metazoa > Chordata > Mammalia > Rodentia > Muridae > Mastomys > Mastomys natalensis. Next base: position 194,279 of record JAJTUV010001705.1, on the reverse strand, counting down.
TGAGTTCAATTCTCAGCAACCACATGGTGGCTCACAACCATCTATAATGGGATCTGATGCCCTCTTCTGATGTGTCTGAAGACAGCTATAGTCTTATATAAAATAAATATAAATATATATGTACATATATAAAATATATAATATAAAAATTTATATAATACATAAAATAAATCCATTTTAAAAAAAGACACTTTTATAAAGAACCCAGCATGGTGAGTCCCCAGTATTTCATACCCCAGATGCTCACAATAGACTCTACACAACCTACTGGGGATGTTCTTTGGGGGTGGGCACTAACAGTTATAAACTTAAGAAACAGAGCTATGGACGAGTAAGTGATTATTAGCCATGTGGAGATCTATAAGGATAACACACATGCTGTTACTCTGATAAAGTTTCTTATTTCAAGGAGCCAGTTTTTTGCCAATAAAGATATCCATGAGGAATTTAAAAATAGTATAAATACGAAAAAAGAAATGGGGCTAGCTAGAAAGGAGACAGGGACATGTGGAAACGAGAGGGAGAAAAGAATAGCAAGAAGCAGAAATCATAAAAAAATAACTATGCATATTTGAAACCCAATATTATTTACAATTAACATATACTGATAAAAACATTATTCAATGGCATAGCTATAGTCACCTTTATTTGTTAATCTTCTGTGTGGACCTTACAGGTCCAGTGCACAATAAAACCCCAAAAGGGCTAGAACAGAACTTTTATTAAAAACATTACTGATTTGACTACTAATCCTATCTTTCTCTATCTCAGATAAAGTAAGCACTCAGTGTTATATATAATCTTAATTTGAATGCACAAATAGCTTTAAATATACAAGCCTAATGAATGATATGTACACCTTCAGATATTTTACAAATTCTCTGTAGTCCATGAATATTTTTTTGCTAGAACCAATGACACTAAATGACAGAATCCTGGGGTATTTCTTTATACAGTATACTTTAGGGAATTAATTTGAGAAAAAATTGGCAATTTATTTTTCTCTTTAAGCCTAAAGACGATACTCGTCATAGGAGTCAACAGTTGCTATAGCAAATACAATCATGGGTTAAAACCTACCATCATCTTTCTTGTCCCGAATTTCCAAGTCCTTTAGGAAATACTTCCCATTAGAAAAGATAATGGAACTCACGGCAAGTATCCTCCTTACTCACAGTTTCCAGAGAACACTCTGGTTTTGTAGCAAAAATGCAACGTGTAAGAAGTCCTAATGTATTTGCAGGATTAAAAGCATGATGGGAAGGAGACTTCACTTGTACTCTCTTAACCTCTGGCTTAACAGCTGTTGCTTGCGTCCTGATGGTGAGGACACAACCATTCCAGGGAGACCATTCCATAGCCAACCATTTCCAGGAAAATCTAACCAGCCAAAGGTCTTGTCTCCTGGAATCATTGGTTACATTGTGTCTGTTTTTCTTCCGGAAAACCTGACATTAGTTTCTTTTTCTTCCAGGCAAATAGTAAAGGTCAGCTTAGCCCCACCTTGACGCTGTTTTCTGTTGTTCGTCTGTTTTTTTGTTGACGTCTCTTATTCCATCCATGCCATTGTCAGCTCAGTAATTGCTTCCAACACTATTTCGCTTTAGTCCTGTGGGTTTTCCATCTCTGCACTGGTCTCTGGAGTGGAGATGGTGAGTCTTTGTCTCCAGCACTGGGGTATCGGAGGGGCCTCTCACAAGATCCTGAGGGGAGTCAGTCTGGATCAAGGAAGGAGCCCAGGTATCTTAGTCCTTCCTCATATTTTCAGTTAGTTGTCCTTGTAATGAATGTTCTTTGGGTCTCTCTCCCTCTCCGTCTCTCTCTCCCCATTCCTCTCTTTCTCTTATACCTCCATATCTGTACCAATACGTAGAAACTTTAAGATTATCTGACCTCTCACAGAAGAGAAACAGAGGCCTAAAGGGTCTGAATGACATACAGAAAGTGTCTCAGCTCTTTAGAGTGCACTTTTAACTCGAAACGCCAGTGCTCGGGAACCCATGTGCTATATGTGCTATGTGCTAAACATGTATGGTCATCCTTATGTTAGCCAGGCCAGATTTTAGGAAGACATTGCCACATCATCACAGTTTTTGAAGTATTTTTTTGAGATTATACTACAATTACAAGACAATTTCCTCCTCCCCCCAACCCCGCATCCTCTAACACACACCCGCTTGCTCTCTTTTAAATTCCTGAAGGTGGAACCCAGGGTTTTGCACACACTAAACAAGTATCCTACCACAGCTCAGTTACTATGATTTAATCAACAAACGCCTTCTCTCAACCACATGGTTCGAATTCCAGTTATCACGGTATATGGACTGCGAGAAACTAAACTGCATACTTGGCAGTCTGCCCTTCTGCCCGCAGACCACTATATGAGTAACAGATGAGCATCAGGTCTTTTCTTTCCAACTCTCTTGGCAATTGGACTCTGTATGGCTGGAGGCTGGAATTCACCTTCAGACAGCCAAAGAGTGTAGCTATATTGTTCCCTGTCTCCCTAACACGTCATAAAGATTAGCAATCAAAAGAGGAAACTGGCCAACATAAATATAAGCACAGCACCGTGACAAAGACGTCGTAACACTGAAAATGGTCTGTCAAGTCACTCTGACATAAACGTAGCTATAGAAACAGGTCACCTCCAGGCCAGTAACCTGGTGCTCTCAGGACACTCTACAAGTGTAGTGTAGCCAGCGGATGCAAGCTAATCACATAAAGGAGGAAAGTTAGCAAGATGCCTTGGTGTATGAAAAGCTTTCTGTGCAAGCATGAATAAGGAAGTTTAGATCCCCTGAACCCACGCAGAAGCTGCGCAGAAGAGACAGCCCGCCTGTAATCCCAGTGCTTAGGAGGAAGTGACTGGGGTCTTGGGGTAAGCTGGCTACCCAGTCTGATGAGAGATCCTGCCTTGGTGACTAAAGTGGAGCATGATGAAGGACACCCAATGTCAACCTCTGACTTCCCACACATATGCACACACATGTGACCACACTTGAACATATTTGTGCACATCGCCAACCAAGTCAGCCCGCTGTGGCCCTTCATTCCCAGTTAATCCCCACCCCCCAAAGTCTTTCCATCAACAGATATTTATTACATCTACTGACCTGTAACAACCATCAGGACATAAAGTCTCTATGAAAAAAATATGAGTCTGTGGTGAGCTGTCTAGTGAAGCAGACCGCAGAGGCAAGTTAAGCTGCCACAAACAACCACACAGGCCACGGGGACCTCTCCAAGCTGAGATGCCACAGAACAACTGAAGAAAAGAGGAGTCTTGACTCCAAAATACTGCATCTCCCATCTCGTGGTAGTCTCTACCTGATATTAACAAATAATAAAAATGTACCAGATAGCCTTCCTGCATGCCTGTATGTTCAGCAATTACTAGCATTAAAAATCTTACTGATGACTTGGTAGATCATAGGAATTCCATGTGTTTGGTAACACACATGCCAAAAATCAATAGTATAATCCGGGGGATGGCAAAGGATTTTTTTTAAAGGATTTACACATAAATAATATTTTTCTCTTCAAAATGGGGTCTTACTATGTTGGCCAGGCCAGCTTCCACCTTCTGGAGTTAAAAGATGTTTCTATCTCCCTCTGAAGAGTTGGGACTATGGGCAAGCACCACCATGCCTGATAAGAGTAAGAACATTTTTAAAATTATTCATTAAAACCTGAAAATGTCAAAGAGAATCATCATGAAATGTATCCGGCTAATGGTTAATTAGTCAAGGCCAACAAAGAGCCTGTTTATTCTAGGACAGATATTTTTGTAATGTGGCACCGGTTGATAAGTCATAAGCCATATTATACTATACTCTCAATAATTAAAGAAAACAAAAGGTATTCCAGCTGGAAGAACTTACATAATTAATATTTAGTACTTTAATTCATGGATGTCTGAATATTTGAAATATTTCCCATCTAACCTAGCCATGTCAATCATACAAACTCAGAACTTCTATACTATAGAGAGTGCCAATTTCATAGAGGTTTATGGCCAAGACATAAAAGGATTTGAAATGTTGTGGAGGTAAACTCGGTGATAGACTACTCTGTTGATAGCACAAGGCCTTGAGCTCAGACTTTGGCAACCACACTAACAATTCACATGTTACACTTTCTTAGGTTAGAAGTATGGGGAATATTTGATGTTTTAAATATTATTTTTTTTGCTGAAACGCAACCTCCTTAAAGGATAATTCTGTATTCATTATGAATTAAACAAAACCAAGAAACATTTTCATTTACATTTTCACAAACAGAGTGTGTGTCTGTGTGTGTGCACATGCGTGAGTGTACACACATGTATGCACGCTATGCTCTGTGCATACGTACACAGGCACGTTTTTCCCCCTTCTTCTAACATTTCAAGTTTCCATGTACTTATACCCACCCACTTAGCTAGCAGACCTTTTAACCATGTGCCCTGAAAGGCTTAAGAAAATAATAGCAAAAGAACTTAAAAATGGACACAAATTATCTATTGTGGGCTGAAAGAGGAAGAAAGGGGTCGAGGATGAGATGTAGACAGTCACACATAGACAGACAGCGCTCAGGAAACTGCTTCCACCCTGAGTCTGGGCTGCTCAGCTCATCAGGCAGGTATTCAGCCCTCCGTGTCTGCAGACTTGCTTAGCATTGCAATCGGCCGTCTGCCCAGGAGGATGAGGTAATGTCTAGGTTTAATGCCAAAATCCCTCTAACTGGCAGGACACATCGGGTAAATATTTCTACTGTAGGCGATCGCATTCATTTGACATCGGCTGCCAGTTTTATTGTTGTTATTTTGCTCATTTACATTAATTCTTCACCAGTTGTATCTGTTTAAGATTGAAGGTGGAAAAGGTAGGATTTTTTTTTTTTTTCTGGAATCATGTTAACAAGAGGAGGGGGAAAAGGGCTCAGACTCCTTCCTTTCCCCAGCCCTGACTTTGCCCTAACAATGAGGGTTTGCAAGGCCTCCTGAAATTCCTTCAAATATCCTTGGCTCCACAGACACCTCCCACAACCTACTCACTGGGTGGCTGTAAATCTGGAGCTTAAGGACAGGTTAAAGGGTAGGTAGCAGGCAGGAATCTGAAGTCTTTCTTCAAGCTACCTTTGTTAGTGGAAATATTTAGAAGCACAGAATATTCTGGTTGGTTTCTTCTGCCTTCTAAAAAAAACAAAAACAAACAACAACAACAAAAAAAACAGCTCTATACCTGCTATGCCTCTTCATTTTGATCCTCTGTTTAATGGACTCACAGATTATAGGTACTCTGGTTGTGGTACCTACCAGGGCTGACTCCCTTGCTAATCTTGCCTCTGCAGTTACTGTTAAAAGTCCACACCCAGCAGATTATATTACAGGTGTACTCAGGGCCTTTTTCCTTCCACTTAGTTTCCTCCCTTGTTACCACCTTAAAGACCTCTGGCATGAGCCTCTACTTGCTTTTAAAAGACAACCATTTTTGGTTTGTTTCTTTTAGGAATCAGAAAGAATAATGAATTTACAAGTGCTCACAAAAAACAAAGGACAGTCACAAACTGTCATTACTTGGGTCACAGGGGTTGGGAATAATACTGGCCCCCCCTCCAAGCATTGCTCTGGGAAGGGCTGTGAACACATGATGCCAAAGTAAACTCCTCAGAAAGACAGTATTGTGAGAGTGGAGTTACCTGTGGGTGATCCTAGAGACCATCTAAGAAGGTCTAGCATCACTCTGCAGTTGGGGAGGCAGGGAGCAGAGAGGGCCAGAGAGGAAGGGATACACTTCCATTCTCATGGTCTCAAGGCAAGGGCGCACTATAAGAGGATGGGGCACAATGTGCCAAATATGGAGAAATCTATGGATTCTATTCCTGTGCCACCATGGGACTATTAGAATCTTTGCAAACATTCTAATCTGATCCCATGGTGTGAAAGTACTTCCTCCATTTTCCAAGTGGTAGTAATCAGCAATAATAAAAGTGTCCAGTTGGTTCCAGGTATGGTAGCATATATTCGGTAGATTCAGCACTGAGTGCTGAGACCAGAAACTCAAGAATTCAAGTCCAGCCCAGACTATGCCACACTCAACAAAAATATAGTAGTCACCCGATTAAAAATGTTAGATGACATCTTTTTGTTTTAATAAAAAGATAAATAAGATTCCCACTGATAAGCTGTTTCAACTTTAGTTTTATTTAAACTAGAGAAAGCCCATTAGGAGGCAGGCTACGATTTTACAAATTACTAATTGATGAAAATTGCTAATTAATAGAACACTCTAGCCTGAAAACACATGAGTTCATCTTGTTGGATTTCCTGAATGCATGCATGTTTTAAGTTTCCATTGAGCTAGTAGATACAAAATCTTTAAATCTTATTAGTAGAAAAATTCTAACTCCCATGCTTCTTTGCTGTCTATCTTTCAATCCACTGGGGCCTTTGAGAACTGTTGCAACAAACCTATGACTACATCATTTATACTTTGTCATTTTGATTGGGTTTACCTTAGTATAGTGGCTTTTGTACAATGGCCACAAACCATGAAATCACACTCTTTTCCCTCCATCTCCTAATTCCTTCACTAACCTCAGGTATAAAGGACTTTAACCAAAACAGAGACTCAAATTTCTATGATATGCTTGCTTGCCTCTGAAACTACTGAATGATAAGGCCCAGTTTGGTGCCAATTCCTAAAAGTGCAGACATGCAAAATGTAACTGGGCACCTTAAAGATGAACTTTGAGTTCTACTGTTCTTCTTCTCTATGAGAGCCATATTTTAACAGAAAGACTCAGGTCAGCTAAAAAGATGGCATTAAAATTGTCAACAAAAGATTTGTTAAGCATTAGACTAATAGTACTAACAAGAAATCTCAAAAATACCCTGAAAAGACTCAAGAGACAGGGCTATTTCATTCATCTCCTAACCTCAAGCAGGACCCTCGAAAATCACAGACAATGCCTCACTGATAAGGAGTGGCTCATGTGTTCGAAGACAACCATGGCCACCATCTTATTAAACAGTCTACTCTAGTTCCTACTCTCCATGATGCAACAGAAATCTCCACAGCTCCATGGTGCTCATCTCTTCTGGACTGCTCATAGGTTTCTACGGAGATCAGCTGGAACTATCTTCTGTATAATGAATGGTACTTCCTTTTCCTCCATACTCAGCTGGATCTCCTTCAGATAAGGATCAAGAGAGGTGTCCGTAGAGCCAATAGAGTGGAGGTTTATTGCAAAGTGTGTAGGGCTAGGGGCTATGGGATGAAAAGCCATCAGAGAAAATTCTACCTAAGAGCCTACAGATGGTGGTGATTTGAGTTAGAAGATGGTGGGAGGCCTTCACATTCACTGACTTTTGTGATACAAGACAGTGCCTATGATTTTACATCTGATTAAGAGGAGGTACATGCTCCCAGAGGAAGTCAGCTACCATTTCTGTACAACATCGATAATCACCTAAAAATACGAGGGCTTAACTGGATAACCTCCGAGGACCTTTCTTGGTCAGGAATTTGATTTTTATAAATGTATTCACTTAGATTCTAGCAGATAATGGCTGAAGGTAAGTTTAAGTATTCCTTTCCTTTTTACTAAGCAACATTTTTGGTAACACCCTCTTTCAAGGATACCATGTTAGATTCCAGAAAATGGAAAGCGTATGCTCTTAATTTTCTCAAAAAGACAGACTCGTTCCAAGTGAAAGTACCAGTCTTCTTCCATAGGCCAACCAGTAGAGCACACATCCACTGAAGAATCACAATTTTATCATTTCACTTGCCAGTAGAATTTTAGCTTCAAGACTTTCCATTTTAAGATTAAAATCAGGTTCAATTGTTTTTTGATTCCATAATACATTCCCCCCACATTCACTTCTTTGACGTGGGAATTGGAACTATTCTCTGACCTATGAAATGAGGTCATCAGAACAAATGATTGATACTTTCACTTCTGTAGTGAAACTATTTTTACAGATAGTCAGTGGAATTTTAACAGTGTTTCCTCAGAACCCCACCATGTGAGCCCTTTTGAGGAGTCCCACAGATTTCTATTCAGAGGCCACCCATGCTCTCAGACAATGATTTATTCACTCTGAAAAAAATCCCTAACTTCCAGGATAGTGGGCAGAGTTTCCTAGGATCTAGATGACCTTATGTTTAGTATAAATTCATTAGGTTCTCCCTTGTGTTTGTAAAATATGGAAAGGGTAGCTTTGGAAGACGTGTACTCCGTAATAAAATCTTGTTTAACAATAGTTTAGCCATTCATTGATAAAGCCTGGAAGACAATGGGGGAGGAGTCCATCCACACTTCTTATCACTTAGATACTTTCTTCAGGTTCCAGGTTCCACAAAATGCCATTCATTTTGTATATTTTCCCTAATGCACATATGTCAACATCATATGTGCAATATGTAAAAGAAGACGCATCTTATGTGTTTTGTGACACAGATACAGATGTCAGAAAAGTAAGAAGACAAAATCTCAGTAGGCACACTGCATACAACTTCATTAGAGAAATGTTCTTGTAAGTTTCAGTTCTTAATCTCTCCAACTGAGATTACACTGAAAACAAATCCTATTAACTAAAAACAAAACAAAAACCAAAGCTGCTTCAAACAGAAGTATGGTATTTTGTTTCCTTTTTAGAGAATACTATATGCTTTAGTGTCAGCCAAGTCAAAGAACACAGTAAGTGTCAATATTTCCTTTTTCCCTTTAAAACTACAATGGCTAGCCAGTATGATTAATAACATCCATCCCTCCCTCCAACTGACTCCAGCTCTTTTTTTGTTGCTAGGTAATGTTTAGAGTCAGTTGTCCTCCAAACACAGGGGAGACAAGCCCTCTGGTGGCAGGAAAAACTTCCTCTTGACACCCAGTGCTTGCTTAATAAGCCCTCCATGCCAAGTGCCATGTATTCTAGGTCTGGGACCACACCATTTCATACTGCAAGGTACCCCAGCACCTTCTCTAGAAGCAAGGACCTCCTAAATGACCACTCATAAAGGAAAGAGACCCAATATAGCACACATCCTTCTTCCTAGAGATCATGAGACCAACGGACAAAGAGGAAGGCATGCTGGGTTCTTACCCTTTCTCCCTTTGCCTGTTCCAATGTATTCTTCTTTCTAAAACAATTGACAAAGCATCTCCTTTTGGAAAGAAATGTGTCCAAACACAAGACTACATAGAAGCCCAGATAAACATGACCAGAAAAGAATCTCACAACACATGATAGGCAACACACAAGATTAGCTTTTTTAAAATTCCATGTTAAAAAACATTTAAGGAAAAGAAATGTTTATTCAAATATAAAAACTATGCATCAAAGTAGCATCAGACCTCTCAACAAAGACAGGAAAACATGGCAGGGATGGGGGTTAACATATTTTAAGGCCTGAGAATAAATGAGTGCAAACAAAAATGACCACATTCAGAAAAAAATATTTTGCAAATGTAATAGAGAACAACATTTCAAAACTCCATGAGCACCAAGCCAGCACTACAGAGATGTAAAAGATGCAGTTCAGAGAAGAGGGAAGAAGTGACCAGCATATTGAGGAATAATAGATTGGATAAAAGGAATGAGTTCACTAGGCAAGGCAGCAAATGACCATGTCTACCTCAATAATCTAGATATCTCCTAACAGCAATGGGGGGAGGGGGTGGTGAAAGGATAACAAAGATGCAAAAATAAATAAAAACAGAAAAGCAAATCATAGACATCAAAAAACAATACTCAGTCACAATTTTAAAATGTAATTAGTATTAAATCACAAAACTGGAAAACACATAGCAGCTGACTGGATTAAAAAACGAGATTGAACTATTGTTTTCTACCAGAAATACATCTCCCTAGCAAACACACACAAAGCCCGACAGTTAAAGAATGAAAAACAATATGCCATGCAAAGAGGAGCCAAAAGCTACCAGGAGTAGCTAAACTTACATCTCACAAAGCAGATTTCAAGCCAAAACAAGTCACATTAGACAAAAAAGGTGACTACATGTTAATAAAGGGGATAAAAGGGCAATATATATCAACACATATGCACCTAATGTTAATAAACCCAATTTCATTGAAAAATGCTATTTACTCAATTTTATTTTTAAAAATGCTATGTCTACAAAATTCAAATGTCAAAAAATTCATGTCTACAAAAGCATTTTGTGTTTGTATCCAGACACAAAAATCGTGGATAGCATCAATGACCTAATCTCATCAATAAATTCCAAAATAGCTCAAATGGCCCTAAAGGACCTCTATAAACTATTCAACCCAATGGCTGATAATTAATCTTTTTCTCCTCAGTAACCCATGGAACTTTCTTTACAAGATCAAATTATAGGAGCAATGCCAAACTTTACAAATAGAAACAACTCAAACTTTTCTTCTATTCTTTAGATCATAGTAAACTAAAACTAGAAATTAATAGTTAGAGAAACCATAGAAATAATAGAAATACAGAGACTGGACAATATACTCCTGAGTAATCAGTATATTCTTTAAGAAATTAAAATTTTCCTAGAGTCAAAAGAAAACTAAAGTTCAATTTATCCAAACCTTTGGAATACAGGGAAGAGTTGGTGACTATCTGTACTTGCTTTCGAAGTCAGAAGTATTTATCTCAAAAAAATAACTATTAACCAGAAAATAATTCAACAGAAAAAAAACCAAAACAATTTTCCTGATGTTAAATTCTCAATAAAATACTTGCAAACCAAATTCAACAACTCGTCACAAAGATCATGCACCTTAATCAATTAGATGTCACTGGCGAGAAATGCAAAAAATGGTTCAACATTCATAAATCAGCACATAAATGTTGTATAATACAAAGTCACAAAAACATTTCAGTGCATATAGAAAGGGTCTTTGAAAAATTCAGTGTCCTGTAAAAGCCCCAAAGAAACTAGAAACAGAAGGGGGCATGCTTCAACATAATAAAGAATATAGACAACACACCTGCAGACATCATTAAACTGAACAGGGAAAAATAAACCATTTCTTCTAAAGTTGGAAGGAAGACAAGAGTCTCTATCCTTTCCACTTGTATATAGTGCTCAGTCTTAGCTAGAATAATCAGGCAGGGAAACTTTTTAAAGAATAAAAACAGGAAAAGAAGAAGTCTAATTAGGCCTATTTGTAGATGACATAATCTTAGAGTTGACATATTCTACAGACCCCATAGAAAACCCCAACATCTGATAAACACCTTCATACTTGGGGGATACAAAAATCAACACACACAAATCAGTAGCTTCCTAATACCAATAATCAATTTGCTAAGAAAGAATCTTGAAAAACTTTTTTTCTATTCACTATACCTTAAAACTCAAACAAACAAAAAGTTCTCAGAATAAACCCACTACCCAGAGAGACAAGGAACGCTACAATGAAGACTTTAGGGCACTGAAAGAAGAAATTAAAGAAGGCATTAAAAGCCAGGCCTATGGGTCAGCAAGATTAATATTGTGAAATGGCTGTGTTACCATGTGCCGTTTACTCATTCAATGCAGTCTCCATAAAAATGCAAATGACTTACACACACACACACACAAAACCAATTCCAGAATCCGTATGCATTTGGAAGTGCAAAAGACCCCAAACTACCAAAGCTATCCTAAGCAGAAAAAAAAAAAGCAATGCTGGAGGATCATCATGTCTGGCTATAAATTATATGTCGGGGCCATAGCAACAAAACAACATGGTACTGAGACTGCTGACCCAAATGCAAAGCATGTGTTGAAAATCACTGTGAGTGTTAATGATAAGTTAAGTTTACACTGTAAGCACACCTCCTGACACTCATTTCCATATACATTAGCAAAAATATTGAGCATGGAGTAATTGGGCTCCCTAATTAGTGGGTATTGAACTCTCAGTTGCTGTCTTGGCTGCCTAGGGCTATCACCATAACAGTTATCTGGACGATTATGCCAGCGCCAGCCGTCTTGAAGGCAGATGCCTCCAGGCAACTATGCAAAGATTGCTGATGATTCCTGGCTCTTCAGAGTGCCACTTGGCAAGTGCTATTTGAAACAGTTTCTGTCACACTTTCTACTACCCCAAGGCTTCATGAACCTTTTCTCCCTATTCCAGAGAAGAGTCCTCGATGGAGGCTCTGACAGGTGATAGGTAAAGCTATGATTAGCTCCAAATGAACAACTGTAACTGCTCCAAATACCGCTCCTCTTCTCGGGATCAGTTATGCAGGCTGTTTGGGTTCCTTTTGTGAGCTGCCTGGGAGACACTCTCCTGGATGATGCACTATTAGTCCAAATACAGACTCATCCAAATGGCCTTTGCTTTCCTGTTTCCAGTAGGGTAGGCTGAGCGGGTACCAGGATACAGGCAGCAACAGAGACAGGACAGAGCAGTGGCAGCAAGGATGCTGACTGTAGCAGCTGGACAGCGGAGTACACAGCACTGTCTCACTACAGCTTGATACTTAGTAAAAGTCCGGACAAACTTGGGAATGACCTACCAGCCGAAGAAGCCACAGTGTGCCCCTGGACCAGACGCTTGGCTTCTGCCTGTGGACTGAACCCTTCTGGCACTGGCTGGGAACCCACAAAGGATACTCATGTCCCTGTGATCCCTACCAGAGCCAAAGACTGGTTCCTGAGCAGCACCACAAGTCCTGAGCTCTGGTGAGTGCCCAGTCCCTCATTTCAGTCCCAATGAAACAGTACTTCGTGTTGTCCCACAGCCAGAGTTGTGGAAGATGTTGAACAGCTGTCCGATGGCTGAAGGAGCAGCTGAGGAGTTCCAGAGTGGCCAGAGCAAAATAAGAAAGGAAACTGAAGGAGAGAAAGAAAACCCGGGGAAGCTATAGAGGAGCACCTGCAGGCCCCAGTTGCCAAGAGACTTCAAGTGTGCTGTTAAGGGGGAGGGGTTTGTACTGGCAGGACTGGGAGGAGAGGAGGGAGGGGGCTGTGATCGGGAAGTAATGAGAATAAAAAAATAAATTATGGAAAAAAAAAATCTTTAGAGCTGAGGGTCTTAGACTCAGCCTGAAAGCTTTAGCATTGGCTGCTGTCAAGAGTTAAGGGTCCCAGACCTCAGATCTGTGGATGGATCCCATGGCACCACCTTTAATAACAAGCCTGCTCAGTGATATCTGCTTATCTGCTGCTCATCTGATGGGTGGAAGGGGTAAGAATCAACCCAGGAAGTTCCTCTTCCCCCAAGCCCCACCTCAGGCTTCTTCCTGTACTTCAGGTCACTGTACTTGAGCTGCCTTTAAACAGTGACACAGAGTTCTGTAAACCCAGTATAAGCAAACTCAGAGTTCTCAGAGTCACCCTCACAGTCCCCTGTATCTCAGTCACTGGTGATGCCATCCTCCTATAGGCTCATGCCAACTACCTGAGGACAGTTCTTGTCCCTTCTAACTCTCTCATTACACATGTGATCACTGGCAAGCCCTTCTGACTTTATGTTCAAAGTGTACTGCCCCAGACCTTCTCCACTGAGGTCCACATAACCACTCCCTCCTGCTTCCACTGTCTCTACAGCTGCATAGCCAGACTCCCCTGCTCCCGCCCTTGCCCCAGACAACCTAAGCTCAGAACAGCAGCCAGAAAAATCTTTTAATCAGGTCACATCATTATCTCTGTTTCGAAACTTCTGATGTCTCAACCGAAAGCAAGCCTCCATTCAGTGGTCTCTGAAGCCTTGTACGATCTAAGCCCCACCCCTTCTTACAATGGAGCTGCATCTCTGACGCCTCTCACTGATCCTGGACAGTGTTCTAGTTTACTTTCCATTGCAGTAACCAGACACCATGACCAAAAGCAACTTGGGGAAGATAGGGCTTATTTTAGCTTATAGTTTATGGCCCATTATTAAGGGAAGGGAGCCAACGTAGGGGACTGAGTCAGAGACCATGGGCAAATTCCGTTTACTGATGTGTTTCCCCTGGCTCGCTCATCTACCTTTCTTACAGGGTCCAGGACCACCTGGCCAAGGATGGCACTGCATACAGTAGGCTGGGTCCTCCCCCCATCAATCATTAATCCAAAGACACACCCACAAGTCAAGTTAATAGAGGCAATCTCTTAATTGAGATTCCCTCTTCCCGGGTATGTCTAGGTTTGTGCCAAATTGATAAAACAAACTAACTTTGAAAGGCAGCCTCTAGGTTGGTGTCTTCTTATAGTCTGGATCCTTTCTCTGTCTTCCTTGTACTCATGACTTACTCCTCCACTGCCTTGAGTTATGATAAATGCCACACACTCAACAAGGCCTTTCATGACAATCTATTTATAATTGGAACATTAAAGTTCCTTATCTCTCCTTCTTTGCTTTTTCTCCAAAGTATTCATTAACTTCTAACACGCCACTCTGTCAGCTTGTTGACTCGTTCCCTACAGCAGAGGATAAAGTCATGGTGGCGGGTTATCTATTTTGAGTTTAGTGCTGGCTTATGGTGAGGTGCTAGGTATTTATTCCCTGAATGAGTGGATAAATGACATTTTTACCTGAAGACTCCACAAAGGACTTGTACACTCTTTCATTGCCAGCTTCCAGCTATCTCTTGAACTCTACCCAAGGCAGAGGCTAAAGGCCAGATTCTTCAACATTTTCAAACTGATACATAATTGATTTTCTTTTCACCAGTGTTCAGCCTTCTCTGGTCCCATCATTCCTGCCATCTCAACAAGGACATTTCCCAGACGGTGTTTTCATGGGATGTTGGTTTCCATGATCCCCTGACATACTTGCCACTGTACCAGAAAAAGCTCTTCGGAATTATTAACCTCTACCACATACTTTAGAGGAGACATGAATTAAGTCATCACACAAGCAGACACCTTACACCTGCTTCTTAGCAACGGCGATGAATTAATTACGATTCTTTTGGTTGAAAAAGACACAAATCCTGACCCCTGGGAAACATCTAGAAGACCTTCAGGCTTTTGTAAGGAGTTTACACTGAGTGGATTGAGAAGGAAAACCAACTGCTTGAGTGGTGTTGACTTATCTGAAATTAGAAATGGCAATCCAAATTACTTTGAAGAGCACTAACTGGTTTTAAGATAATAATTTGGCCTATTACAGATAGCGATCTTCCGTGATTCTCTAATGCGTGTGTCTCTAAAATAAAAAGCAGTTCTTCCTTCTCTCAACTCTCTATCGTTTTGCTATTGGCCTGTAACCTGTTTCAGTGCCAAGGCCCTCCTCTCTTGGGTGGACTCTCCAACCCAGACTCTGGCATTCTATCCCTAACTGCCTGCAACTTTTCAAACCATGTAAAGCTCCAGCCAACAGATGTTTTCCACTTTTGCTCCAACTCTTCTAGCCTCTTCCTTCATTTCCATAATATTGCTTCTTCCCATTGGGCTACTCATTAGCCTCCTAACGGCCCCCCAGGATCCAGGTCTTGTCCCCACTGAAACACAGGGTGGTGTAGCTCATCTTTTTGCACTTTCTGAGCACAGACAGGCATTTCCACTGGGAGGTGAGGGTTGGTAACAGCAGCCCTGGCCCAGGCTCATTATTCCTCACCTCTTGGGAAATGCTAACAAGCACTTTCTCACCTAGAGCTGCCCGGCAAGCCCAGCAGATGACACACAGCCACAGAGGTCACCTGCAGGGACTTCCACACCATGCAAACTAACTGGCTGCAGTTCCCACAGGAACCCTCTGGCCTGGTGCTGCCCCAGGGTCTCTATGGTCCTCCTCATTTAAGCAACTTAGCACTGGATTTCTATTTTTGCGTTTAAGAGGAGAAGATAACTAAAATATTCAAATGTTGACTAATGCACCCTGCTTAATGTTCAATGAATTCTGCTAAACAGAATTTATTTATATTCATTTTGTTAATGGAAGTCTACATAGATGAATGTTAGAAAGGGTGTTTATAAAGGATGAAAACATGATGCAGTCACAGTAGGTCCCCTCTTGGTTAGAGGTAACTGGGCTCATCCACCAGATCTTATCTGTTATGGGAAAAGAAAGGAGTCAGAGAAGGGATGAGTCTAGGGATGTGGGACTAAGGATGGGGGAGCCTGCAATGGGCAGCAGGCATCAGTGGGTGGGTCAGTCTGGTTCTGTTTCTCCCATTAAGGTTGGCCTTAGACACTGGTTCTTCTATACAGGACCCCAGCCCTTGGCACTGTGCAGGTCTCTTCTGTCTCTCTCCTGAAGTACAGTCTAGACCCCTCTGTGTCTATTTGCATCTATCCCCTCTCCAGCTCAGCCATAGAATCTCTCACTGTCCTTCCTCAGCCTCTGAGTTTCCAACAGTTCAACATCCAATAGTGCCACCAGCATCACCAGGTCTCTAGCCACGCCCCTCACACCACACAAGACTCCACCCATTGGCACCCCCATCCCTTCCTTCATGCCTTCTGAAGTCCACTCTGTGCACAGCATACTCTATTCTCTATTCACACTTCAGCCCCTGTGATGGTTTGTACATGCTCGGCCCAGGAAGGGACACAATTGGAAGGTGTGGCTCTGTTGGAGTAAGTGGGCCTTGTTGGAGTAGGTGTGTCACCGTAGTTGTGGGCTTTAAGACCCTCATCCTAGCTGCCTGGAAGTCAGTATTCTGCTAGCAGCCTTCAGATGAAGATGTAGAACTCTCAGCTCCTCCTGCACTATGCCTGCCTGAATGCTGCCATGTTCCCACCTTGATGATAATGGACTGAACCTCTGAACTTATAAGCCAGCTCCAATTAAATGTTGTCCTATATAAGAGTTGCCTTGGCCATGGTATCTGTTCACAGTAGTAAAACTCTAACCAAGACATCCCTAAAGAGGCTTTTCCTGCTCCTCAAAGCTGGAGCTCCTGGTTTGATACCCTCCCACAAGTCATCAGTCTATCTACCACTACTAGCAGACTGCAGAGGGGAACTTTGGCTCCATGATACCTGTATGATGCTTACACTTAGCATATATTACTACTTACCCTATATAGAAAAACAATATATACTAAATAAATAGTGTCTGGGGCTACAACATGTTCTGAAAGAGAGTGATAGAAAAGAATGGAAAACAGGAATTGTGACAAGAGTTATAAGACTTTGGGAAGTGGCCATAACTTCAGGGCAGATGGGACTCAATCCTGCCATGCTGTCTCCTTGGGCTCATACCACTGCTGTAGCATAGGTAAGATTCAAAAGCCTGACTTAGGGAACCACCCCCATCTGCTGACACCAAATCCAGATACTATTGCTGATGCCAAGAAGTGCCTGCTGACAGGAGCCCAGTATAACTGTCCCCTGAGTGGCTCTGTAAGAGCTTGACAAATACAGGATGGGATGTACACAGCCAAACATTGGACTGAGCACGGGGACCCCAATGGAGAAGCTAGGGCAAGGACTATAGGAGCTGAAGGGTTTGCAACCTCAGAGGAAGAACAACAATATCAACCAAACAGACTTCTCCAAAGCTCCCAAGAACTAAACCACCAACCAAAGAGTATACAGGGGGTACTCATGGCTCCAGCTGGATATGTAGCAGAAGATTGCCTTATCTGGCATCACTGGCAGGGAAGATCCATGTTCCTGTGGAGGCTTGATGATCCAGGGTAGGTGAACCTTAGGCCACTGATGCAGGAGTGGGTAGGCAGGTGAGGGAGCACCGTCATAGAAGCAAGGGGAGAGGGAGGCAACAGGGAGCTTGTGAAGGGGAAACTGGGAAGGGGGATAACATTTGAAATGTAAATAAATAAAATAACCAATAAAAAATGAAAAACAAAGATTCAAAAGCCATCAGCTTACATCCACAGAAACATTGTCATCTTGTGTTTAGAACCCAAGTCAACACATGTATCCAGAGGAAGCAGTCGGCCCACAGAATTAGGGGCATCAAGCTGAAAGTCAAGGCACAGAGGAGGGAAGCGTTTGCGTCAACACTGTCCTCTCTAGGACGTCCTTAACCAGACTCCTCCTCATGTCTTACCACACTACCGAGGGACAGAAGAAAGATACATACCTTGTCCAAGGTGGTCTCAGCTTCCACTTAACCCAAACCACTTCTCAACTCACACCTGTGACTCTGCCCATGTTTGTCACTAAAACACATCCAGGCATAGCATCCATGTCATATTTCCTAGGAAGTGGGCGGTGCTTTGTTAGAATGCCGATTGATATTATATGCTGTTTAGATGCCCACTCACTAACCAAGACTGTTGATATCCCTGACAGCCAGAGTATGGCTTTACACCAAGGGACATGGCGCAGCTGGCTTCTCTTACTAATTTTTTAGTTACTTGTTGCTGATTAACTTTCATTCACATTACTGAATTCTATTAATGGTTAAGACTTTTTTTTTAACAGAAATTTTAAGTTCATAGCAAAATTTGAGAGGAAATTTGTAGATTTCAGAAATCCCTGCTCCCAACACATGCACAGCCTCCTCTTGATCAACACGCCATCTTAGTAGAATTAGTTACTACAATCAGTAAAACCACATGACATCTCACCGAAAGTTCACCATTTGTGTAAGTTTGAAAAGACAGTCTGAAGCACTCTGTGGGTGATGACAGGCGTCTACATTATCATATAGAATAGCTCTGCCCTCAATATCCTTGTCCTTTGCTTAGCATCTCTCCTCCCTCTCTAAGCCCTAGCAACCACCTATTTTACTGTCTATACAGCTCAGCCTTTTCCAGAATGTCACGTAGTTTGAGTCCTACAGTTTTTCAAACAGCAGGCAGCTTCTCAAGCTGCCTTTGCTCACTTCATAATAGGTTTCTCTGTGTCTTCTCATTGTTCGGTAGCACATTTCTTTTCAGTATAAGTGACATCCCAGTGTCTGGATGTAACCACATCATCTACCAACAATGGGAATTTTGGTGGCTCCCAAGTTCTGGCAATTATTAGAAAGCTGTGATGAACATCTGTGAAGGATTTTTGCCAGATATACATTTTAAGAAAACACCAAAGAATATAATTAGCAAATCATACACTAGTAGCGTACTCTTTGGGTGTTCCTCTTTGGCTGGTTTTGTTTCTAAAGCAATTGCCAAGCTATCTTCCAAACATCTGTATTTCCAGCAGTAACGGATGTGGCTCCTCCTTGCTGCCATCCTTCCCAGTACGTGGAATTGTCAGTGTTGTGCAGTTTAGCCATTCTAAAAAAAATCTGGAGTGGTATCTTGTTTTAGTTTGCATTTTTCTGGAAACATATGACATAGACCATGCTTTCATGAACTTATTTTCTTTAGTGATTGTGATGGGCCTTAATAATCATTTAGCTTATGTTTTTCTTTGCTCAGATGTTCGACCACTTGACTGGTTTTGTTCCTCTAGTCAAGTTTTACGAACTCTTTGCTCATTTCCAGTAACAGGCCATTAAATTAATCTTTGCAAACATTCTCTCAAAGTCTATGTGGCTTGTCTTTTCATTGACTTGACAATGTTACTTCACAAAACAGAAAAATTTAACTGCAATAAAGGCTAATTCATCAAGTATTTCCCTTTGGTGTTTCTTTAAAAAGCCATCACAAACCCAAAGCCATCTAGATTATTTTTCCCCTCTATTTTCTGGGAATTTTGTATGATCTTATGGTTTATATTTATAATTGTGATGAATTTCAAGTTGATTTTTGGATAAGATGTAGGAATATCTCATTTCTTTTGTTTTTGTACCCAGATGTTCACTTGTTCCAGAATCACTTAATAAGACCACCCATTTCTCCATGTGCTGTCTTACCCTTTTTGTTGTAGTTGGTTAAAGGTATTTAGGAACATCTGTTTGTTCTATTCCATTTAACTGCAATACCACACTGCTCTGATTACCGAAATTCACAGTAAAGCCTGAGGTCAGGCAGCATTAATCCTCTCACTTGCTCTTGTCCTTAAATACCGTATTCTCTACAATAGATCTTCTGGACAACCCTGCAAACTTTAAAGTTGGTTTGGTAGTGGGTACAAAATAACTTGCTGAGTTAGTTTTAGTGCTACCTAGATTTCATTTAAAACAAAGAAAAACCAAGGTCTAGAGATACAGTTTAGCAGTAGAGCAGAGCATTAGTATGTCTAGTTTTGTCCATTTAGGTCTGTTCTTTCCCTATGTTGGATTGGCTAAGGGTTTTTCCAATATTGTTTTTTCAAAAACCCATTTTCTGTATTATATAGGGTTTTGTCATTTGTTCATTCCTATTTTGTTATTTTTCAGTTCATATTTTTATTATTTCTTCTTAGCTACTGCTTTTAGATTTGGCTTGATTTTATCTGTCCAAAACCTTAAGGTGCATCATCATTAAGTTATTAATTTGGGATCTCTCAACTTTTTTTATGTAGACAAAAGTGTTGTTCACTTTTCTCTTAGGAAAAGTTTGTGTCTTTATTCTGTTCCCATGATTATGGCAGGTTGTGTTTTCATTCTCATTCAGTTCCAAAGTTTAAAAAACAATCCTTCTTTATTTCTTCAGTGAATCAACTATCATTTGATAGTGTGCCGCCATTTTATCTCATGTACTTTCTATGGCTTCTGTTGCTCTAGATAGTTAGCTTTATTCCATTATGGTCTGAGAGAATACAAGGAGCTATTTCCATTTCCCTGTATTTTTTTGAGAGTTTTTTTGTGTTTTCATATGTGGTCATCTTGACAAAGTTCCATGACTACGAGAAGAAAGCATCTTCTTCAGTGTTTGGATGGAATGTTCTGTAGATATGTATATGTTAACTTCAATTAGGGCTGCGATTTAACTCCAGAGATTCTCTGGCTTCCATCCTGATGGCCTGTCTATTGGTGAGAGTGGAGTACCTAAGTCACACACTATCACTGTGTTGGGATTAATTTGATTTTACATATTGTATTATTTATAAAGTTGGGTACTGTGTGTTTGGTGCATATATGTTTAGAATGGCAATGTACTCTCAGAGAATTGTTACTTTAATGGGTATGACTTGACCTTCCATATCTTTTCTGGTGTGTTTTGCTTTGAAGTCTATTTAGTTAGATATTAGAACAACTATGCCAGCTGGCTTCCTGGTTCCCTCTGCTCGGAATATCTTCTTTCATTCCTTTACAGATAGTAGCTGTCATTCATGGTAAGCTGTTTTTTCTGCAAACAGCCAAAAGCCAGATTCTGTTTTCTAATAGTAATAGGAGTCCAATCCGTTCTTATCATAAAATTCAAAAGCATTTAAGGTATCAGCCACTTAGCATAGTACATTGCATCATTTGAGAACAACCACTGCTAACCTGGCATTCCTTTACACTGGAAGAATGAAGGGTAATCTGGCTTAAACAAACAAATCTAGTGATACTTGCTAAGAACAGAGTTGCATACAGCAACCAACACTCACAGTCTTGAGTTTGTCAGTCTGCCCTATTTCCCTTTGTAATCTCCTGAATACTCCACCAGTCTAATGTTTTCCTAAAAGAAGGACTTCCAAAGAACTGGGAGGAGCCACAGTAGACTTTGGGCAAGCCATCTCAGGCTCTAAATTATAGTTTTTAGAGAACATGGTTTGCCTTTCCTGGTCTTGCACCCAGACTAAAATAGGACATACTCTCTCCAGACACAATGGAATCCTCAGCGAACTGCCCTGCCTGGAGTTGTGGGCTATTTTCCAAGATCATCTTCAGTCCTCTGTAACTGCCACTAGGAAAACATGGATATCCTAGACACTCAACCTCACCTCAGGAATCACATACCCAGTAGGGCTTTCATCTGTCTGGCATGATTCATTCACTCAGAAGCACCTGACAGAAACACCTCACCCATTAAGATAAAGTCCCGAATGGCTGAAGAATCTAGAGCTGTCACAAGAATCCCTCACAATCTATTCTAACTTCCCTCCTAGGATTGTGGTCTGGACAATAGGAAGACATGTTTTTAATACCTTCTTTAAAGTGAAGAAAACTTACCTGGAATTCAATCTTTAAGCTTTAATTAGGTTTGCTTTTTCTAGCTTCAAGTATTTAAGCCCATCTGAAGCCTGGCAGGGGCAGGGAATTCACTGTATTCATTTGAAGTATTTTCAGTGCAGCTAAGAAGCTTAATTAATGTTGATTTTTACAAATAAATGCTTTTGGAAAGATAATGACATGCAAAGACTTTGAGTAAATTAAAAAATTGACAGTATCTTTGAAAGAATGTCTGTAGTCTTCTCTTCATATATTACTAATGAAATAATATGGTTTATATATTCCCACTGTGAACTATGAAATGCGCCTCTTTTTACATAAGTGAAAGAAAGACGTAATATGTTTTTGTAGGGCAAGATTATTCATACGATAATGTAAATTCTGTAGTGCCAGAGATGTCTGCGATTCATATCATTTATGAATGGCCTTATGGACCATCTGATTACACTTGACCTTAAATTGTTTCTCTGTAACCTTTCTACCAACTGCTAAGGCCAGGAAACTGCAAATTAAGGTAAGAATATAGAGAGGACGGGGAGGGATAATGAGGGGATGGAGGAGCCTGTCAGGTGGAGTTTTCATTAGCTCAGAGGACGCCCAAATCCTCAGACTTGGCTCATTGCCTGGACAGGGTCAGGATCCTGCAGACTCCACAGTGTTGCTCCTTTGTTCTTATTCAAATGTGTTTTGCAGCCCAGAACAGAAGCTACACTGTTATAGGGAACATTTCATGAACCTCAAGTCTTTTATCTGAAACGAAGCCTAAATGACTTCCTTTATCTGCCTGGCTGCCGGCCATCCCCTTCAAGTACCTGCATGAGAATGAGGAAGGCCTGTCCTGTTACACTTGCGGGTTTCAATGAACTTACACAGAACCAGAATCTCAAAGGGCAAAGGGCTGGTTTTCATACCGGGCCTTTGGCCTTCGGAAGATAGCTCGCCCTGCAGAAGGCTGGCTGGCTGCACAGAGGTCTCAGCCATGCTCCGACATGAACAGAGAGAACTGCAATCAGCAGCAGAGTCTTCTTTACCCTCTGGCCTAGGGGCCACTGGAAGGTGGGCAGCTTCAGTTTCAGTGGCTAAGATAAACTCACCCAAACTAAGACTTCCACAAAACCAAGACCCCAGTTCCTCCATACAGGTCAAAATTAGTGTTTTTATGATCTGAGCTTCCTTCTACTCACTAATCTTCCTTTGTGAGATATATGTCTTCACTTGAAATAATAAGACATTAATTCTTCACCAAAGTTTTTTTTCCTAGTGCCTAAGACAGAAAAACAACAGCACTGTCCAAGAAAAACATGGCATCATCCGTGAGTGATTCGTACAGAATGGAGGGAATTCCCAAAGTCTACCTGAGTCCACCGGGGGCTGAGCTGAGCCCTATTTGGAAATGTGCACTCTGTCTGGAACATTCTCTTCAACCTTGCTCTTCCTTTGCTGCCCCCATAGCCCACCCAGTGAATGGTGTCCTCTGGCTCACAGCTTCTAACAATCCCACTGGGTGAGACTAAGACCACTACCATAATTTTGAGCTAAATTTGAAGCAAGCTTTAATTAAAAGACGGGCCAGGATGATGAACTCTAGCCAGATCCATCCCAGGATTCCCAGAAAATGGCCATGAACTACATAGGCCAGGTGCTTACAAAGACAAACCCACAAGGCCACATACTTCCTGCCTTTGTCCAATCTGGGACAAGCATACATCCTGACCTACTTCCTGCCTATATGTGATCAAGCACATCTGTTACAGCTAGGTCAACCAAACGTGTTTAGGGATGAGAAAACATGTGACTTGTTATCTTATATGGACAGCAGTCAGCAGCATTTCAGAAGTAACTGCCCTTGGGTGAGGGGCTCACAGGTTAGAGGCATTTTTATTCTCTGGATCTCTTGGGCACAGGAATCAAAACTTGGAACTTTGGCTCTCACACTTCCTAGTGCTTCACAAAGTCCATCCTGTGAAGAAGCAACATCAGCCTCACCCTTCCAAATGTGTAAAAAAATACAAATCCAGAGGACCCCCCCAACACACACACACCTTCTGAATCTCAACATGGAGTGCTTTAATGGACAAGACACTGGAAAGTCTTTATATGAACCTTTGTTTCCTTCTTTCAATGTAACAAAATGCTGCATTTGTTTCAAATGGTGCTTCCTATGAAATACTATAAGTGTCCAATTA
The DNA here is from genome assembly GCA_021653895.1 of Mastomys natalensis. Taxonomy (NCBI): domain Eukaryota; kingdom Metazoa; phylum Chordata; class Mammalia; order Rodentia; family Muridae; genus Mastomys; species Mastomys natalensis. Next base: position 170,258 of record JAJTUV010001705.1, on the reverse strand, counting down.
ATATGGTGTTCCTTACAGAAGCATGTGAGGGTATACTGCAGAAGAGGAAAGAATTCATAACATGTGTGGCTGTTATTCACATACAGTCCCAACTAAACCAAGGACTTGACTCTGATCCTTAATGATATCCAGATACTTACCATTCTGGGGTTACAAATAGGTTGTCCTCAGTCTAAAGGCATTTACTGGTCTTAAAAAAATAAAAAATAAAACCCAACAACAACAACAACCAGGCAACAGGCTGGAGAGATGTCTCCAGGGTCAAGAGCATGAACTTCTCTGGCAAAAGACAGAAATTCTGTCCTCGGCACCCACACCAGGAGGCTCACAAACCTCCCATACTCTCGAGAGACGCAACAGCCACTCCTGAACTCCAAGGGTACCTTGCTTTACAAGTGCACATACCCACACACACAGGGACATGCGCACATACATATTACAAATAAAAAAATCTTAGAAAACAATAGCCTAGCAGGCTTGTTGTCCAATCAAAGCAAACGAGTCAGAGATGCTTGGGATGCACTGGGGAGCACTGAAAAGTATCAAGTACCTCGTACGAATTATGACATCACAACCAACATCTCTGTGGCTTTTCAAGGGAAGAAAAAAGTCTCCAAGTTTGATAATTCTCTCATACACAACACATTATCTGCAAACAAGCTTTCTTTTAGCCATGTCGGCCACACCATAGAAAGTGGTTGCCATCATTAACAGTGGCTGGCAAAGAGAGAGCGGCATTAAATGGTCTTGCCACATTATCTGAAGAGTGATCCCAAAGGGACTCTGGTTATCCCAGACACTGGGGGAAGCAGAAGTTGAGGGCAGGGTGAGCACCGAGGGGTGAGGAGGACAGAGGATGCCTTCTCACCTGTGCCCCTGGTACACAGGATGAGAGAACTGCAGAAAGAAAGGGGAGATGTTGTCACTGGGAACCAAGGGTTTCACTCCCAGTATGCCTCCCCCCAGAGGACTAAGACTTTCGCAAAACCAAGACCCCAGTTCCTCCATACAGGTCAAAATCAGTGCTTTTATGATCTGAGCTTCCTTCTACTCACTAATCCCTCACTTTCCAAGCACATGCTTTTGAAAAACACTCAACTGCTCAGAGAACAACTATGAGAAAATGGTGGTTTGAACGAGAGGACCAACTCAGACATCAGATGCTTCTATGGCACACATGGAAGGTCAGGTAGGGACAGAAGATGTCACATAGCTCATGGCGTAGTGTCCAGGACCTGTGCTGTGCAGTACAGTTTGAGTTATGCACCATGAGAACTCCACACAGGTGACACAGCTGACTGCAGGACAGCAATCTTCATGCCAAACTGACAGGGTTTTTGTTGCTTGTTTTATTCTTTGTTACAAATAGATTTCATTTTAAATAGAATATATTCTGATCAAAATTTGTCTTTTCTCATCTCCTCCCAGATCCTCCCCACCCCATTCCCAACTCTGTGCCTTCTTTCTCCATCTCTTTAAGAAAAAACAAACACTGGAGTAGAACAAAACAGAGAAAAAGAAAAATGAGAAAAAAAAAGAATGAACATAAGTATGTACACATGTGGAATCATGCGTTCGTGACTGTACACACACACACACACACACATGCATAGAGGCAAAACCCATAAAAAATACAAAATCAGAAACCATAATATATAAGCAAAAATCCAGTAAGGGGGAAAAAATCTCCAAGAATGTCACTGTGTTCATATTGAGTTAACTATGTGCTGCACAGCATGAGTCCCGCCCTTAACTGTGATGTGTGTATACCCAGTTTGGTTTTTCTAATCCTCCTTGTATATAAAACTGTAAACTGCTGGAAGGTATTTTTTTCCATGAAACACAACTATAGGAAGAGATAAAAACTGGACACCAAGGAAACACATGGAGAATATTTCTTTTCCGATGAGACACACACACACACACACACACAGACACACACACACCTACACATTCCATATATATAGGGAGGAAGCCAAAACACTGCAAACTTCTGGCAGCCACATTTCTGGAAGTCTGAGAAGGTCTGAGGATGCTCCCCTTTGGGTGTGAGGGTCTCACAGAATACCATTCTCATATGCTATAAGTCCAGTAGGGGAGGCCCTGCACAGAGCACCATCTGATTAGGCTTCCAGGACACCCGACTGGAGAAAGAGAAGCCCAACACTCAACAACTTGAGTTCCTCTCCAAATAGTTCTACTAATTAAACAAAAAGAATTACGGTAAACTACAGTGAGTTTTGTCACTTCAGCCGTTTGAAGTGTGACACTCAATAGCATTAGTCACATTTACACTGCCGGGCAATCGCCACCACTAGGTGTTTTCAAATCTCTTTTTATCGTTCAAAATAAAACTCAAGAAATAAGTCCCAGGATACCAATCCCAGATTTTAGCAACCTAGGTCAATTCTTGTCTCTGTGCTTACCTATTTAGGGACATTTCACACCAGTGGCCACTAGCTCCCTTCGTGGAGCCTATTCCCCACGATTTGAGCATGTTGTAGCATGATTAGAGAGCCATTCCCTGCTGGGATGAGAATGGTATCACTGAATGGATGAGCTACCTATCTGCATGTCTGTGGGTATGTACGTTATGGCCAACATTTTAAAATGCTTCTTCCAGTATTTATTGCAAGTCTTTGGAGCAGATTCCAAAGGGCTATGGGAATTCTGTGCTTATTTCTTTGAGGAAACAAACTATACAGTATCTGCTCCTGTTCCTACCAGTCACGGACAGACATATGCTCCGGTTTCTCTACAGCCTTGCTGAAGTTCATTCTCAGGCTTCTAGATAACATTTTCAGTGACTAACTTTGCTGTTTGACAGCTTCATGGTTCTATTTAATGTGTTCTAGTTACTCCTCCTCTCTTATCTCCCTTCAATCCCTGTAGATTCCACACACACTCACATTTCCCACACCCCCTCACCAAACCCCATCAGTCCCCTTCCAGAATTTATGACTCTTGGTTTTGTGACCCATTTAATTTAACCAGGACCATCTACTGGAGCCAGTCACAGGTCAACAGTGGGCACACAACTGAAAGCAACGCTTCTCCCTGCTTTTAGTATGGACACTTCAGTAGGGAGGGGAAGGGTCCTCTGAGTCCTTCCTCCACCCATGCCTGACTTGAGTTAATGGCTCATTCTTGGCAGGTATCCCAGCTGCTATGGATCTATGATTGGAATGGCTTGGTCTTGCCCAGGAGGTAATATTTCACAGACCCTGTCCGTATTTCACACTTACGTTCCTTCTGATGCCTCTTCTGCTTAGAGAGGATGATATAAAGGACTTGCTTCTGGCTGAGTGCTCATTCGCACCCTGCCACGACTCTCTGCTTTGCCACTGTGCTCTGGGAAGAGGGACTTCCGGTTCCCTTCCGATTTTATTACAGTTCATCTAGGGATGATGGTGCTTCTGGGTGTGAAGGGATGCTTTCGATTTGCATCTCCCAAACGACCATGGATGCTAAGGATTCCTTCATATGCTCATCACCCATTTGCATGTTCCCTTTGGAGAAATGACAGCTCAACTCCATTGTTTACTTTAAAATTGGGTTTTCTTTTTGAATTATTGAATTTTAGATTCTTTTTTAAAAATATTATTTAAACTCTCTTTTTTATACAATATAATTTGGTCAAATGTTTTCCTCCTTCAACTCCTCCCAGATGTTTATCGCCTCCCAACCCACCCAACCTCATGTTCCCACTCTCAAGATGACTCTTATCAGGAATATAATTTGCAACATCTTCCTCACTCTTTAGAGTATCTTTTCTTTTTTTTTTTTTAAAGAATGTCTTTGGCACGCACGAAAGTTTTTAATTTTGACAACATTCAATTATTTTTATTTTGCTGCACATATGTTAGCATCGGAATCCACTGCTGTGTATAGAATGTCATACAAAGCTACCCTATGGGTAATTCAGATATTGAAGTCATTTGCTCTATTTTGAGTTAAATTCTATATGTAGTATGAAACCAAGGTCCAATTTTATTCTTCTGATATGAAAATTCATTCGTGCCCTCGTTATTTGTTGAAAAGACTACTTACTTCCCATTGGAGTGGACTTAGCATCCCCTCTCAAAAGTCAACTGACCACAGATATATAGGTATGCATTACTGAACTGACAGCTCATTCTTCTGTCTGTATATCTAACCGTATGCTCAGATGACAGTGTAAGTTTTGAAATTGAGATTTATCACTCCTTCAATTTGAATCTTTTTCAAAACTTTTTATATATTGTGTTTTATTTTTATTCCACATAGAATTGGAATATTCCTGTCCCACTGTTTACCACTCTAGAGGCAATGGGACCTGGGAGAATGAGCCTAAATATGAGATAGACTAAAGCTTCATGAAACAGCCAACTTTATTCAGAGCATCAGACACTTTATACTCTGAGGCTCAAGAGGAGTCATGTGAATAAATTGTACAATCTCAAGGGCAAAGCTATACGTGGCAAGAACATATTTTTCCATCCAGGCAATAAACAAACAACAATATCCAGTTGCAATGAATAATCTGAAGTAAATTCACTCTTGTGTGCTACTCTTAGGAGAAACATGAAAGCATAATCCAAGAATAATTTTGAGTTTTTGAAGAAAATGAGGTCACAAGACTCTTGTCTTGGTTTCTTAGAGTTTTAAAATCTCCTCATACAACTCCATTCTTGGACCATGTTCTGACATCTGATCCCAAAGTAATCCTCTTAGGATTTTGATGAGGTCTGAATTCAATCTATTGATTACTTGAGGTAACACTATCTTCTTAGCAATACTAAGACCTGAAGTGTTTCCATCTAATTCTTTTTAGGGTGTTTTGTAGTTTTCAATGAATCTATCCTCCTTGGTTAAATTTAATCAGGTATTTTAGTCTTTCAAATGCTTTTTTAATTTTTATTTTATGTATATGGATATTTTGCTTACACATATGTCTGTGTACCAGTTGTGTGCTTGGTGCCTGGGGAAGCCATAAGAGGGCAGTAGATCCACTGGAACATGAGTTATAGATGGTTGTAAGTCGCTATGTGGGTGCTGGGATTTGAACCTGGGACTTCAGGAAGAACAGCGTAACTGCTGAGCCAGCTCTCCAGCACTTCAGATGCTATTTCAAATAGAAACACTCTGCTAATCTCTGTTTCAGACTGTTCCTTGCACACAAATAGAAAAAAAGCTCCATTTTCACCTTTTGGTCTCATTTCAAGAAACTTTATTATATTTTTTATTTGATCTAGTAGCTGTCTTATGGATTCTTTGGTATGTTTCATGCATAAGATCATTTCATCGGTATACAGAGTAACTTGTCCTCTTTGTAAGATTATCCCTTTTCTCTTTTTCTTTTCTACTTTCCCGAGCTAGAACATCCAGAACAACACAAACTATCAAAGGTACAAGTGTGCACCCTGTCTCTCCTGATCTTTTACTACTGGATATGGTGTTAGGGGTAGAGTTTTCATAAATGTTCTGTTATGTGTTGTATGTTTGAGTTTCCTCCAAATTCATAGGTTAAAAAAAAATGAATCTTCAGGCAAATAACCTAGGAGATAAGGCCTTTGAGTAAAGATTAGGTCACAAATGGAAACTGTTATTTTTAAAAGTGAGGCTTTATAAAGCTATTTCTACCATGTGAGGAGACATAGATGCCATTCCTACCATGTTAAGGAAACAAGAAGCCACTGTCTATGACTCAGGAATGAGTCCTCATGAACAGCGGATCCAACAGAAACCGATTAAGGAGTTTTCAGCTTTCTGAGTTATGAGAAACACATTACTATTATTTACAAAGCTTCCAACAATACTACTGTATTATAGCAGCCTGAATAGACTAAGATAATTCCCTTTATCATACTGAGGAAGTTCTCCTTTTTATTTTTGGCTTTTTTATGCTTCTACCATAAAAAGGATTCTGAGTTTCAACACAAGTGTTTTATGTGTCTATTAGGACGACTGGGGTGAGGGATTCCCCTGCATTCTATTACTGTCACATATTATCCTGTTTGACTTTATATTGAGTCACACAATCCTTCAAAAAGTGTCTTTTAAAAGATAATTGCAAAACATTTCCATTCAAAAGTATTCTCTAGGTGCCACTTGAAAGATTGGTTGATTATTGCATTCAGCAGGTGTTTATTATATGCTCATAGGTACTAATCAGAAAATTAAAAGCACATTAGGAAACCAAATGATCAGCAATCTCTACCCTTCTGTAACGACATTCAGGGGGGGGAAGAGAAAATAAGCAAGACACTGGAATATAGAGTGATTCCTGGCTGGTGAGAATAACAGGGAAAGAAAGCCAGAAAGAGAACAGAGAGTATGAAAAACTCATTTTGGAAGAAAGGAACTTTGGTCTTATGCTATGACTTACACATAAGTTATCATACATATATAACATGTAGCACTGTGTCAGAGATAAGAAAAGCTCTTATAAAAGATTAAGCAATTGCCAAAACACCCTTTGCTACAACAATCCTCTGCCAAACCACAGCCTAAACAGGAAATCCTATTTCCTTTTGGCTCTCAGTCTTGCACCAACAAAGATGGCCCTGATGCCAAATACAGTGTGGGTTTAGTGCTAGGAACCAATGAAGGAATAAATGGGAGAAAATATGGCCTCTTGGAGCACTTGTCCACACCCTCGTGCAGTAAGTAGAATTCCAAGATCAACTATGTCAAAGTACCTGCCCTTTCTAATCTTCATTCATTTTGAGAGCAAGAGGCTACTCAGGACTGTGCATCTGTCTTTCCACATCTCCTATAGACCCTAGCCTTTTAAACTACAGGTTGAATAAATGAATGTAAAACTTATAGACAATCTGTCAACAACTGAAGGTCTGTCTCTGCATGTAACAATGTACATTGTGAATGTCCAACGACCAAAACTTACATGAATACTGTGTGTGTAATGAACCTGTGTGTTTGTGGTAGCACTTGTCCGAGTTTCTTCCTGAGACTTCTCTTCAGCCTTGGTTCTGAACACACAGCATGAGCGCTCTGTAATGAGCATGCCCCATGGCACACAATGCCAATGAATACTGAGAGCGACTCTGCCCAAGACCACCGTATGTCTTAAGTTCAGTGATCTTACTTAACAACAAAGTTGTCTGCCCCTATAGAAGCATAATGACTTAATTAGGGAAATCAAAGCCTTTTAAGATTTCCTTATTGTCATTCTTCAGCATGAGTCAAATGAGTAGTGCCTTTGGATTGTACTGTGTTAAAAATGTTTGATTTTTAAAATGGCTGTTTGAGTTACTGGCCTGAGCTTTATAGAAAAAGTTGTTAGATGAGTTTTGGCTTGGGATTGAAAAACAAATTTCCGGCAATTTCTCAAGTAGCCCTAAATATAATGCTGCTATTTTTTAACTATGTATTTATGTAAAGCTGATAGCATTGATGAAAAATAAAAATATCCATCACCTTGGAAAACATCCAAGGGTGTTGTTATGTCCCACAACATCAACTCCTCAGACAAGACCCCGCTGTCTATGTAATAAAGGCATGTCCAGCTCGTCGGTATGCAAACTCGCTTTCCTTTTTAATAAATATGAAAATAATGTATGCCAGAGTTGTTTACAATTTTAGTTATGATTTACTATCAATACATATTTGTATACATATTTTGGCTGCTGCAGAGTAGTGTCATATGACTACGAGACATTACTAGGGCAGAGGTGGCCCAGGTGGTAAAAACCTTGCTGTACAAGCATGGGGACTCGAGTTGATCCTCATGCAAAAATCAAAATGCCAGACATAAGCTGTATTCCTGAAATTTAACCCTTGGGACACAAGGAAAGGAGGCAAGCCAGTGAGCTTCAGAGTCAGCAAGAGACTCTGTCTCATAAATACGATAGAAAGTGATTGAGGGAGACACCTGACTTCAACCTCTGTCTTCCTGGGTATGCACACTAACACACACATAGACATAGACATAGACATAGACATAGACATAGACATAGACATAGACATAGACATAGACATAGACATAGACATAGACATAGACATAGACACACACACATAGACACACACACACATTTCAAAAGGTTGGTCATTTTTACTCCAATGGACTAACAGAATCTGAACACATCCACCTGACCATCCAGATGAGTAGAAGGTATAACAAGAGACTGGAAGGGGGTTGGGCCATTTGATAACTGGGCCTCAACATGTAAACCACTGACTATAGTTCAACCAAGTAACATGAATCAAAAGAAACCGTATGCAAGTTTTTAAAAATATTCAGACACTCCATACATTTTTTAAAAGATCAATTTAAAAATTTGAAGAAGCAATATGTTTATTAGCAGAGAGCTCTCTAGAAAACATGGTTTGACTTGGCATCTACGAGGCTGCCATCCTGAGCTTGAACAGGATTTCTTTTAGCTCTGTTCACTTCATTTGCCTTTCTCCCGCCCCAGAAGACAGGAAGCACTGTGTGAGCAACAGGAAACCTCAACTTCCTTCTCTTGTGCCCCAGCCAACCAATTAGCATGCTACCATGAGGGGCAGATGCACATGAATATGGAACATAGACCCTCATTTTTCTGTTCAGTCTGTCAAGCTATGAATCCACTAATCCTGTTTTATCCCAAACCTTAAGGGTTCAAATAGGGCGGGGGCGTTGAAGGGAGAGATGACTTCAAAAGCTCTATCTACAAGGGTGTGAAGTTCAAAACACATAGGCCCTGTCAGCTAGCAAAGGGCTTTCCTGAAAGCAATGGTATTCTACACCCAGGTATACTTCCTGGTAGAAGCTCCTAGATTAAGCGACCTCTCAACTCATCCCATGTTACAGACAATGCTAAAGTTAGTGTCACTTGTTTAAAGTAAAAGGGGGAAGGCTTTGACATATACACTGACATAAACCTAGAAGACAACAGGTATTCAAGAAGAAAAACTATTGGCTTACGTGAGCTCAGATAGCTGACGGGGAACAAAAATCATATGATATGTGATTTTATTTATCACACTAGAACAATTTCTATAGGAAATTACTATTTTCTGTTCATCGACACAGTTTAGGAAAATGTAAACAACACCCTAGGACCAGTGTTCCCAAATAACTCTCCTGAGCTATTAACTGTAATTTCTTTTTTTTACAAAAACCAATAGACAATGTGGCCAAACAGATAGATGGAGGACCCCCAGCAATATGGAAAAAAACAGTTGTATTTTGCACAGACCGCCCTTTCAAACCGAGAGACTTCCAAAGCCAGTCTTTTTTGTTAACCAGTAAATAGCTCATTCATATTCTACAAAGAAAGCCTCTAAGTTGGGAGGAGTAGTCATATTTAACATTAGGTAGGAAAAATGGAGCTGAAAGCAAGAAAAGAAGTAGATTTCTCCCAGTTTCTTCAGCAAGATTAAAGCTTTCCTTGCTTTAATGGTGGGGGTGGGGTCCGTTTTCTCCACATGTAAGAATCAGGGCTCTCACGGAAGGCTGATGACAAGTGCTCCCCATAAATGCAGAAATGATGCCAGAGAACAAGCAAAGCAACACATTTTAAGACAGAAATCTTGGGTCTTTTTCTCTTATTCTGCAGTACAGATTTCTTAGCTGGACTACTTCCCACAAAGATGGAGGACGGCTGTCAGTGCAGTCCCAAAAGCACTCTGTGTTCACGCCAGGACCATTGCTCCTGAACACAAAAGTGCCCATCGGAGTATTGTGCAATGGCTAAAACATGACTTCTACTTCATTACTCAGAATTAGCAATCAGCACATGACATGTGTGAGCAGGGTGGACACTATATGGAATGGATTAAACCCACTGAAAGGCACGATGTGTTCTTCGCCTTCTCAAAAAAAAAAAAAAAAGTGACAAGTTAGGAGCTGAGAAAATGTGTTAACAACTATTCTTAAGCTTGCTTGTTTGGGCAGAAAAAGAACAGAACGGAGCTAGAATGCTAACAGGCAACAAAAGGGAATGGGCCTCTTCCTGGAATTAGTCATACTTCTACGTGACGTTCATGGGCCGTCCCCTTCCTTACAAACCCTGGGCTCAGAGAGATGGGAACAACAGGCAAGAGGGTCTCAAGAGCAGCATGCTCTTTGCAAAAGGTGAAAGAGAACAAGGCAGGACTAGGAAGGATGAGAGAATCTGCATCAGTTAAGAGCAGCCCAAGGTCATGAGTGATCTGGACATAGCCCCAAGGGAGTACCTCATGAATCACACCTCAGTCCGGAGACCCTGCCTGTGGGAATCGCTGATTCTTTCATGGAGATTCTTGGACATGGATTTCTAGTGTAGACACAGACAGCAAACAAGCCCTCCAACTCCCTTACGGTCAGCCACAGTTGCTGTTATAGGTACCTGCCTGTTAAGAGCCCAGGGAACATTAGGGTCTCCGCACGTACTTGCCCTGCTCCATCCCTGACAGCCATCATTGCTAAGTCTTCCCTGGGTTTGGGGATCATCTGTTCTAATGACACACTCCCACCCCAGGAAGCTTTTTGGAAAGAGAAAAGAATTTTGTGTCAGGTAAGTGAAACAGACACATGAGCTAATTACATCGTTCCCAATTAAAGTACATATATTATTAAGATCAGCTCCAAGATCTAATAGTTTACTGGACACAAAACACCTCAGAATCCTATTTCAAATTCACCTTATTAAAATCACATTAGTCATCTTAACAACAATACTAATCCCGTCTAGGATTACCTGCATTGGAGAGTCACAGCACTAGGCACCAGGCTTGATGCTCAAATCCTGGAGCTCCACAGTCCATCGGTCATCTAGTCTTGAACATTCTAGATTTGGGGAACTTACTAAGACTGACCTCACACCTAACTCAACAATGGTATCTTCCACATCCAAAAGGACCAGAGTTGACAAGACTGCCTATTGCCTCTGGGAATGGAGGAGGTCTCCACTGCATTGGTAAGCCTTCCAAAGCTGTGGTAGAAACTGAGGTATGTGATGTCAGCAAGTGCTCCCAACTCTTTTTCCAGTTTCCACACAATGAAGCGCAAACTGCCTCTCTAGAATCACATGCCCTTCCCCACAAGAGTGGACCCTCCCCTTCAGATGAGCCATTGTTGCTGTCCTCCGATCCTTCGTTGCTTTTCCTCACTTCTGTTCCTTCCGATGCCTCCTCCCACAGTTCTACAATTCTTAAAACTCCTCATGTTCCTCAGGGCTGCCTTGCTGCACTCTCCAGACCTAACCCAAAAGAAGCTTGGCTGCTTCTGGCTTTTCCATCTTCTAGAGACTGTCTATATTCCCTGGGTTCTGGATCCTCCCTCCATCTTCTAACTCAGCAATGGCTCGTGTCCTTTTCATATTACATCTCCATGACCTCCTTTCTGCTGTCATATAACCCCTCTGGTCACACACAAGAAAGGTTCTCCACTTTGGGGAATCTGTATTTTTGGCCTGTCTTAGTAGACCAGGGTGACCTTCGTCAAGGTTTTTAGCCTTAGTTGTATCTGTAGATGCCCGTTTGCTAAGTAAGGTTACATTTTTATAGGTTTTGAGGATTAAGATGTGGACATCTTTGGGTTATAGAAGGAAACTTATACAACTGAATACAACAATAAAAACAATGGAGTAATGTTGTAGAATCCACGTAGGGCTGTTCTCATGGATGTCTATCTAGTTTTCACCCAGATTCATGCTCTAACCTGGCCCTAGTCACCTGAATGATCAAGACAGAAGCCTGGAATATTTCTATAATTAATATGTGAATATTGGAGACTTAATCTCTAGCTAGAGATACACTAAGGAAGATGCCAGCTATTGGCTTTTGGCCTTCACATGTATATGCTGCCTCTGAGTCTCTGTCTCTGTCCCTGTGTCTCTCTGCTCCCTCTTCCCCTCCACCCTGAACTGTGTGTACAAAGATTCCTTCTCCTTCCTTGGGTAAAGTAGACAAGCTTCACGCTTACTAACAGACAGCACTGTCAAAGTAATGTGCAGCTTTTTTTTTTCTAGCTGCTAAATTCTTTTCACAGGAATAGTGTTTTGAAGACCTCAATGCTAAAAAATCAGCACAACTGTGTGGTTTTGTCCCACTGTCCATTTCCCAAATCCCTTCCTTACACTTTGTTAACCTCTGCCTTTCGTGTTCAGAATGCTGGCACCTCAGTTCAGTTGGGACAGTGTCATGACTACACTTTTCAACAACAATAAAAATTAGTAGAGCAAAACCTCTCACCATCTAGGAAAAGCAAGAAAATCATTTACCAAGACAAACACTCTGGGACTGCAATGCATTCATCTGTTCCCTCTAGCAAACACTAAGTATCAGGCATAGTCATGATTCTGTGGACAATATGGGAGGCCCTCCAGGGTTCAGAATGTTGCCTCCAGTAGCCTTTCAACCATGGAGGGCAAAGAGAATAAGGAGTGAAATAAGTAACAATAAGGAGTGAAGTAAATACCAATAAGGAGTGAAATAAGTACCAAAAGGAGTGAAATAAGTAACAACAAGGAGTAAAGTGATAATAGGAGGGGAAATAAGTAAATGAGGAGTGAAGTAAGTTAATGTCAAAGCAAAAGGTAGCTCTCCAGGGTGAGTTGAAAAGATAATTCTCACAGCAGAGGGTACCAGTGATGGATACTTTGGGGGACTGGTTAGAGGCAGGCCATTTATGAACACTGACATGAAGCTGTAAGAATTTACAGGAATTTAATATGTTTTTTAAAGTATGAAAAATTAAAATATATCTAAGAAAACATAACGCCATAATTCTGCTAGCCTACAGTTTACTGTGATTTATTTTTGGCTTAAGACAATGGTTTAATAATGTAGATCTGGACTCAATATAGCTCTGATTTTTTATTTCTCTGGAATACTTATTTAAGTCTAGGGCATTAGACTACCTGCTACACTTAGAATTCTCTTAGTTAACTTCCATCATTGTGACAAAACACTCAAGAAAATCCATTTAAAGGAGTAATGATTTGTTGTGATTTGTGGTTCCAGTCTATATGCAGCTCATCTCATTTCTAGGTGTATAGCAAGGCAACATTATTATGGCAAAGGAAAGTTGCTTACCTCATAGTGGCCAAAAAGGAAAGAGACAGAGACAGACAGACAGACAGACAGACAGAAGGCAGACAGACAGAGGCAGAAAGAGAAAGAGATGAGGCAGGCCCTTTAAAGGCATCTCTACCATAGCCTACTCCCTCCAACCAGACCACACCCCTAAAACTCACACAGTTTGAGTTCGTCAATATGCCCGCTAATCCTCTAATCATCTTGAAGTATGCCATAAGCTTGGGGCCGAGCCTTCGAGATCAACACATTGACCTTTCAAAGGACATATTCATATTCAAACAACTACTTTTAAAAGTTAAAATTATTCTAGAGAGATGGCTCCATGGTTCAAAGCACTTGACGCTCTTGCAGAGGACCTGGTAGCTTAGTAACCATCCACAACTCCAGGTCCAGGGGATCTGATGCTCTATTCCAGCTTCACTGGGCACTAAGGACATGGTTGCAGAGACACACATGCAGGCAAAACATTTGTAAACATAAAATATGTCAACCTAAAATTTCAAGTAATACTATAATGTATACATATCATTGGTTTGTATGTATAGTCACATACTGTATAAATGTATTTAAGTTAACAATAGAATGAATCTCATAGTACACAACCTAAGTGCACAAAGGCTATATCATCTGTTTGCCTAAGTCTGTCCTGTGACAGTCCCATAACAGCAAAGTTATCCAGCCCCATACTTCTTAAAATGTATCCCCATCACAAAGAAATACATGTTTGTGCACATACATGCCTGCACATTATTAATATGATTAATATTGTATCAAAATCAACATGCTTTGAAGTGTACTATTGTAATAGCTTTGTCATGGAAAAATAAGGGTCTGAAATGCATAAAACCCACAGTAGCAGGGAAGAATTAAATATTTATCATCCATCTTAGCACCACCAATAATTGTTCAATTATGCTTTAGACCACCAAAGATGACATAGGTGTGGGAGGTGGTCACCAAGCTCTGAGCTTCCCTAGAAGCTCTATGGTGGCAGGATGTTCCTGTCAATTCAGGGTGGATGAAGTCCAAAGATAAATCAAAACATCCGAAGTCATTCCCGGTGTTTATTATAGGAGTGTTGTCTCCTATTCTCTAGCATACTGTGCACAAAGCTAGGGCCTGTCACACCTCACCCATGCTGGCCACACACACCTGTGTCAGGTGAGCTTCAGCCTGGGTCAGACAGCCATAAAGCCACCCTTTCTAAAGAGACAGTCCTCGTCCAATGTAGATAAGTAGTGCCAGGTCTGTATGGGCAGATAGTTCTCCAAGGATGTGCTTCAGGGAGTTGGTGCCTCAACACAGAAGAGCATATTCAGATAAAGAGACATGTGTCAGGAAGTCCAGGAAGTCGGTGCACAAGGAAAATTCCAGCTGAGAAACTCAAAGGCCCACTTACTTGTCATTTCCTGTCGGCAAAGCCGTCTTTCTGGGTTTGGCATGTTTGGATTTGTTTTTATACATCTAGGATCTCTGTTTAGGAGTGACTCTGCCTCGAATGATAGATAGGAACCACATCTAATCTATTTTAATTAACTGACTGCCTTCTAGTACCACCGCTACCTCCCTTGTGCGCCTTGTGTTCTTTTGCATACCCTCACTGTCAGCTTACAGTTCCCTTGCCATCAGAACCCCCAGAGGCAGCACACTTCAGAAAGCGTGCTCCTTTGGAGACCCTCGCAATGAAACAAAAGCTAGCAGAAGACTCTGGGATAAGAGCAGCATCCTGCTCTCTGTCCCTGCACTCCTCACCAGCTCCAGAATGAACATCTGCAGGGTAGCTGCTGCGCCCACTAGTCCCTGCTGCCTGTTAGCATATTTTAATGCTGTGATCACAGTTTTCTATTTCTATCGAGGTGCTACAAGGTGCCAGACTCTGGATTCACACATTGCGTCATTACCGTCCCCAGTGAGCAGACTACACAGCAATACTGGGGACAGGGTTGAAAGGTAATGAGAAGGTTAATGGTGGGAAAGACAAATGGAGCACCTGGCATCCTGCAAAGAATAAATGTACCATTGCAAAGGGGGAGGCTCTGGTTTTAGCAGGCTCTGGTAGACACTGTGTGTCCTGATGATGAAGATTTCTCTTGAAAACTCTTAAAATAGCCACAGTATTTACAAAAATGGCATTCCTCTTTGCTAACTGTTCCAGCCAATATTTATCTTGTTAAACTTAACAGAAGCAAAGTCCCTGTCTCAGAATGCTTTTTGGAGTCACAGGAGAATGGATCTAGGATCGAAAGCGCCTTCCCTGCCAGTAAAGCTCAGCCCAAGGTGTTAATGAACCGAGGTCACCACAGAGATGAGAGTGGCTTGTTATTAATTTTAACTCATTCTTGTGAGACATAAAGAAAAAAAAAGCATAAACCCAGTGTAATCCTTCAAGGAAAACATCATCCAGGATTCCTCCTTTGAACTTTACATTCTGAGCTTAAGTATAACACTAAGACAATCCAAGTATCTCCTGGTTTTCATAGTGCAAATATTTACTCACCCACCCAGAAACAGAAGCAAACAAATCTGTCATCATGACTTCTCAAGGGGTGAATGCCAGAGCCTACATCTAATGATTCATTATTTTTTCCACATGTGATACATATTTACATGTCCACTCGCAAGCATAAGCTCCTCAGCACCCCCTCTGACCACAGTGTGGGCATCTGGAAGCAAGCCACATCTGCCCCCTTTGATGCCCACAGGTTTGTCCCAGGTACAGTCTCCCACCAGCCCCTGGGTCTCCTTTGTGTTTGTTCTCTCTGGAAGCTCTCAGCCTTATACACACGACCACAGAACCAAACTGAACCCACTGCTGCTGATTTCTTTAAGTACGTGGAAGGGCTATTATGGAGTCCTACAGCATCTGCTTGGTTGATCATTAAATAAAATTAATCAAGCACTTAGCACTCAGTATGGACCCAGCCTGTGCACTTGTTGAGAGAGAGACACTCATACACACACGTGCAAAGTTCTTTTGAAAGTTATAATATATAACCAAGATGTTGACTAACACACCTGGATCTATCCTACAGTGGTGTTTCCCTCAGAGACTGCCAGATCATGCCAATTTTAAACTAGTCTTCGCTGTGCAGATCTGGGCCTCAGGGAGAGTGTCTCAGCAAGTGCCTCCCTGTGCACCAGATGTTTCTGCCTGTGTATGCAAGAAGTGGTTTCACTTTTCCATGCTAGATCCCATTCCCTCAGAGACTAACTCAGGGTATCTACTTCCTATAGTGTCAGCCACCACCAAGACATGTTTCTGCTCTCAAATGGCAGACTCGGCGCCTTCTCATTCATCATTCATTCATTCATTCACACACTAAGAGTTACCAACTTATTACCACACACCATACCACTCTGGGCCCTGAAAGCATATCAGTGACAGATGTCCTAGGACACAATGGACACCCGAATAGGCCCATAGACTCATTCTGAACTCATCTTCTCATGTGGCTTTTGCTTCAATTCCTCCAAACTCTGTTTTCATATCGTCTCCACAACAGAGCTATCTTTAAGTCCTGTTTGAAAAGACCACATTCCTGAAAAGCGTGCTGGGTCTTCCCACTCTGATAACCTTCCTCTGTGTAGCTTTGTCTCTCCTTTCATGGACTTCATACCTAGAGACCATTGAGCTTACCTACAGATCCCTGCCCTGAAGGAGAGAGTTTCTCCAGGGTCTTTCCTCCTCCTTCTTAAGGTATCTAAGCCTGCAAGTTAGTGTGGGGACTTCTACAGCATAAAAGAACTAGCTTAAGAAATGGTAAGTGCACCATTTTGTCTGAGTATCTACACACACACACACACACACACACACACACACACACACCATACATACCAAATTCTGTGTTGAAATCCCAACCCTCAAGGCAATGGTAGTAGGAGTTCAGGCCTGTGGAGGTTGATGAAGGCACATGGAAAGACCTTTTACAAATAGGAGTAAGACTTCTTGCAAAAGAAGTTACAGAGTTAGAGAGATGGTTTAAAGATGCTGCCTGTGGTAGAAAAGAGAACCAGCTCCCTCAAGTTGTCCTCTGCAGCCCACGTGCACCATATGCACACAACATGCATGAAATGAACAGTGTAATAAAAGAAAACAGAACTACAGCTGGATACAGTGACCCATGGGTGCTTGTAACCCCATCATACAGACGGGGACAGGAGGACTAGCCTGGGAACATGACAAATACCTCTTTCAGAATTAAAAACTAAATAAATAAAAGTCTGGGGTTAGAGTTCAGTGGTGCAGTGTTTACCTAGCATGTGGGAAACCCTGGGTTCAATCTATTTAAAAAAATGAGGAAAGAGAAAATGAAGAAGAAAGGCAAGTAGGGAGGGAGGGGAAAGGAGAGGACATGGAGGGGGATGGGAAGAGAGGAGGGAGGAAGGGAAAGAGGGAGGGAGGGGGAGGGAGGGAGGGAGGGAGGGAGGGAGGGATAGATTCTTCTGCCATGTAAGGATTCAAAAAGGAGGTGAGATTGGGATATATGTTGTCTTCAGGTGCTAAATCTGCCAGCACTTTGACTTTGGACTTCTAGATTCCAGATCTGTGAGAGATCCATTTCTGTTGTCTAAAGTCTCACAGTCAGGGATGGTGCAATGGCTCAGTCAGAAAAGTGCTTGCCTGGCAAGCATGAGGACCCAGGTTCAAGCCTAGATCCTAGAATTTTCAAAAGCAGATGTGGTGGATTTTGTAATCCTGGTGCTGAGAACACAGAGAAGATAGTACCCCCTAGGACTCAGTGACCAACCAGTTTGGCTTATTTGGAGAGATCCAAGCCAGTGAGAGACCCCCATCTCAAAACACAAGGTGGAGGCTAAAGGGTTGTCTCAGATGTTCGGAGCACTTGCTGCTCTTGCAGTTCCCTGCACCTGCATCAGGTGGCTCATAATACCCTGTGACTCTTGTTCCAAAAGATCAGACAGTCTTATGTGCCTTCTGCAGGCACATGGAGCACACACACACACACACGCACGCACGCACGCACGCACGCACGCACATATACACACGGTGCCACAGTTAAAACAATTAGTTAACATTGGTCCAGGCTACAAAATCTATTTATCAGGGTTACGATAGTGAAATATTTTGCTCTCTGGGTTTCTGACACATCTACAATGTAATTTTAATTTTATTAAAACCTACTCTTAATGATGGTTCTTAAATGTTTTAACCTCTCTTTTAGCCCACCACCCACCAGAGATAGTGGAAAAGAAAGGATATGTGGGGGAAGTGAACCTGTTTAGAAAGGTTCTTTGGAGCAATTCTTGTCTGGAAATCGGCAGTTTGGTTTATAGGTTAGTAGTGGCAGCTCCATCTACTCACAAACACTTCATGAGTATACCAGCAGTTCAGTTCAATGGAGTTGGGATAGAAAACATGAATCAACAACAGTGGCACTACTTAGCAGAGACAGCCTCAGCACGAGTCAGCAGGAGGGGCCAAGAAACACACCAGAAGTTCTTGGCTATGCCTCTCTCAGAGAAGTGAAGATCAGCCAAGACTCAAGACCCACAAGCGTTGCACAGCTAGCTCTATAAGCAAGCCTAGCCCAAAAGCCTAGCCCAGTCAATGGACTGTCCATCGAGTCATTATGTATACCCTCCAAACATCTTGCCTCAGCACATGCATCTGTCTTAGCTGACATCACTCTGCCAATCAGCCTGACTCCACGGAAGTGGCAAAAAACTGCAGAACACCACCAGAAGTTTTTTGGTGTGTTTTTCTCTATGTCGTCCCAACAAATGTAGCTCAATGATGAAATGTAAGTTGAACCAATACAAGTGTGTCATTAGCAAAAAAATCTTTCATCAGGTGTCCTTTCACCTGCTTGCTTTAGCAGAAGATCCTTTCTCCTGTGTCTGCCTCAGTGAAACATTCCTTCATGAGTCTGCCTTAGTCTTTCACCTGTGTCCATTTCAGGAAAACACCTCACATGTTTACCACAGCAAAACACCATCCAACTGACTTTCCAAAGAACCCTTAAGTTTTAGTCATATATGACTAAAGTCAAATCATATATGACTCTACTTATATATGACTCACTGCATATAACTCCTATCGGATGCCCTTTCTAGAACAGATGTGTGTCTGTATAGAAGCATACTCTTTCATTGGGTTGGGTGGGGCACCACTACATCCTATGGCCAAGGCACATATCTGAACCCAGCATGGGTAGATGTAAGTTATAGAAACAAGAGGCAGTGGGGGTGGGGAGCTGCCAAGTGCTCCCTGTACAGGCACCAATGCAATCAGTAGAAGCATGGCCTCACATCACGCCTATTTATCTGACCTCACCACCACAGACATTAGCTACAGGTCACCTCATAGGTGAGACAGTGTATGCCCTAAGAGTGAGAGAATGCAGACAGCAGGAGTAGGCAGGAAAAGAAGCCTTTCTAAGAGGCTTTTGCACACTCTGGACAATTCTGCTGAGATTTCTGACGAGGACCCTCTGGGAACCAGGGCAGTCTTGCTCACTCCTGAGACCTGCAAGCTCTTGAAACTTGTTTCTTTCCTCTACAGTGATTGTCTACACTAAGACTAGTTTCAGCTGTCAATTTCCTTTTGCTTTCTGTGAAGGGAAAGGCAAAGAACATAATCCTTTCCCTCCGAGAGTAGCTCTTGGCACATCACGGGAATTCGCAGAGAGAAATGGCCATTGCCAAATTTAGGCTGTTGTCTTTTTTTTTCTCATGAAAAGCCTTATGCTGTGTCTCCATGAGACATGACTAAAATCTATCAGCTCTGAAGGCTAACTTGGAGGTTCTTCCTCCAGGCTGGCTCTCTGTCTCTGCATTCTATCAGTAGTCACAGGATACCTCAGAATATCAGCTTCCACGAAGACAGTCCCTTACAAACCTGATTATATGCCATTGGACAGAATTCTTTAAGCAAAATTATGACCAAACACCACCAAATCAGACAGTGAGATGTTCTCAAGCAAGCTGAGTCGAAGCCTACCTGGTTGGTGGCATCTAACCTTCACCCTAAGTTTGCCCCACACTGTTTTTACATAAACACACTGCAGGACAGACACACACTGCCAGTATCATGGAAATGCCATTCCTTGCACAGGAAACTCAGTCTGGAGTACCAGTTTCCACCAGAGTGTACAGGGTTCTTCGATATACATAACAGCACAAGCCACCTGGTGGCCTACATTCCCTTTTGATCAAAGCCCTTCTCTGCTATTTGGGGCCTGGGTCTGAATGCTATCATTGTGCATTCTGTGACAGAGCACATTTTAAATTGATCACGTTATCATACTACAACTGTCCTTTCACGGTGTCCCTACTAATTAATATCTGTCAACTTTGCACTAAAATTGATCAGTAACAGGGGGCCTCTCCTCTTAACAACCCCTCCCTGTATAACCTCTCACCCAGTCCTCCTTGAAGAAACAGGCTCTGCATTGATTTCCAGCTGATTGCAGGAGAGCTTGCCCTGACTTTCCCCAGTTACTTAAGCCAGCAGGGTCTCACTGTGTGTCCTTAGAGACCAGCGCTCTGCTCAGGCAGAGAATGTCTAGACGGTATTCATGACCCATCTGTCTGGCAAGGCCCAGTGGATGGCAAACTCTATTAGAACTGAAACCATTTTTCCTCCTCCTCCTCCTCCTCTTCCTCCTCCTCCTCCTGCTCCTCCTTCCTCCTCCTCCTCCTCCCATGCCTTGTTCCCTTTACAAAGCAGGAATCTGACACTGGAAATTACTATCACTGTTGCAATTCTCAAAATAGCACATCAGACTTTCGTTAACATCCACGCTAGACTACTAAATATTTAAAGAAGTGGATAAATTTCATCTGAAGTAGGACAGCCCAGTACACACGAAAAAGCAGCAACAGAATCAAAATGTAAATCCAAGAGGTTGTTTTTATCTGAGTGAATTTCATGTCACAACAGGAGGAAATGATGCCCATCAGATTAAGCTTTCCTTCCCATTTCTCCTTTACCTTTGTCTGTTTGAAAAGACAAAACTGCTTAGTCCTAGACCCTGTAAGTTTCTAATTGATCTGAAAACTGTCTTGGAGAAACAAGGGAGGATGGAGTGGGCCTCACAGACCAGTGTCTCCACACTTTGTGGTTCACCACACACACACACACATTCACATCAAATACCCAGGTAGAAGTTTGTTGCCAGTGGCAACCTACTGCAACTGGACCCAGCAGAGTTCTTAACTCAGCCCAGAGACCCACACACCCTGGCCCACCCTCTTGCTTTAAATCCATTCATGGTTTACTGTCACACATGCCTGTAACTTTTTCCATAGATTCATTTTCTTTTTCTTAAGTAGAAAGAGAGGGCAGCGATCCCTAGCTCTTATAGAACAGCCTCTGATACTGGACTTGACTGAGGTAATCCACAGTTAAGCATTAAGTATGGAGAAACTTTATAGCCTCCTTGGTAATCATACCGGGATACAATGCAACAAACCTGAAGACCCTGCCCCATGCTCTCCAAAAGGGCTCCATTTCCCCAACTGGCACACTGAAAAATGAAAAGGAGCACAGCACTCAAGCAAGGTCCAACACTGAAAGCACCTGCTTGGTGAGGTCAGCTTTAGGGGATATGAATGACTGAAAACGACTTGGTCCAACAGGCTCTCTGATCTTCACAGCTTGGCTTCTAATAAGGAAGGTCAAACAGAAAGGGAGCTGACTCCCCTGGGTCACATAACAATACATGGACGGCCAGAACCTAGGGCAGGTCAGTATGCCAATGATTTCTAACAGGTTGAGGCTGCTGGGTTAATTTTTCATATTTTTATTTGAAAATCCAGTATGAAGCCAAGATAAATAAAAATCCATGTATTAATTAAACCTTACTATATAAATAGTTTTTCTTGGAGCACTCAGTTCTTTGGCCCTTCAGGATAGTAGACTGTTTGATCTCTGCCCCATAAATCCTACAAATCCTTTAAGAAACTAATTAGTAAATCCCTATCTTAGCTTTTCTGTTTTGTTTTTTTTTTAACACCGTCAAGAGGGGAAAAAAACACAGGCAAAAATAAAAACACAGCTGAATTCAATCTCCCAGCCACAGCAGCGGGTTCTAGCTATGGACCTGAAGCAATTATCTAATCTCTCCAAACATGGTGTTCCTATGAATGCCTTCTAGGATGGTCTTAAGAGATATGAATGAGAGGATGTGTGCCAACAGCTGGCCCTCAGCAAATGGAGGATTCCTTGCTGCTTCACTCTATCCCCAGGAACCTACAGACCTTCTGAGAGCGGGTTGAATATTTGCCATGTGCCAGGCTTTACTCTAATTGATTGTTCTGCACTATTTCATTAGATCCTCAAAACTTCCTTCTGAGTGAGATATCAATACCATAATCCTCACTTCATAAAGGATAGAATCGAGGTACAAGAAACTCATCAGCTTATTTTAAAGCCATGGTCAATGATGACTCTACAGTTGGAGCCTAACGCTCTATGTTGAGGTACTGCCTGGACCCAGAGTCATTGTTTACAATGACTATGACACTGTGCCTATAGGATTTTCTTTAAGAAATACCCTGGCAGAAGAGAGGAACTGCTTGGTAGGACCATCAGGACACTGAAGCTACAAACACTCATACATATCTATGTACACTCCACACAGACACTCTTACCTTAATCCACAGACTCCCATAATCATACACCATAGGCACAGTTGTATACACACTACATAGAGACTTACACATGCAGATAGTACACACATCATATGTAGATACATACATATATATATACACACACACACACAAACACACACACACTTCTTTATGACATTGAGAAACATTCCACATTTTCTAGGCATGAAATAGTCCTGTGTATATAAGCATTCACATAGTTTAAAAAAAAAAAAACAAGGATTAGTCCCTCAAGGTTGTCTGGTTGAAGAGTTTTCTCCCATTATAAAGCACAAATTCTACTATATTGTGAGTCCTAGAAAAGAATGCTGGCACCAGAACAGGCCTATACTTTGGCTAGTTTGGTATCTATAGTAACCAAATACACATCTAAGGACAGGTAACTTGGCAAGGCCGGACCTTATATCATCTTTGCTTTGTCTTATTATGTAGTTTTCCAAGACAGCATGAATATTTTGAACCTCCAGTTCCTCTAGCTGTATACCATGCCATGCAAACAACAGCCTTTTCTGATCAGACTCAACTTTTCTAAAATAGTTCCTATACTGACTCAGCAATACTTACAGGCCCATGCCCTCTACACTGCATATGCCATGGGATATGCTAGATGAAGCTAGGGCTCCAGCAGAAACCTTATAGCCCTGGTACTCTGAAGGTATTCAATAGTACATTGGGTAGTAGCTGTGGGAAGATACTCTCCAAGTGTCAGTCAACATGTACAATCAACGCTCAGGGAGAAGCAGCAAATGTACAAAGTGGTAAGCATAGCTCCTCCATCCTAAGAATGTAATATCTTTGAGAATTGAACCCATGAATGTATTAACAGATGTTACCGTAAGAAGGCACAAAGTACCAACTCCAAATAGGATAGCATATTTCTGGTTATAGGGTAGGGTCAGAAAAGAGTTGCCCACTTAACTGGTAGACAATGCACTAAGTCAGACAACAGAAACACAAGGGCTGGTCTAGGAGTGAGAAAGAAATTGTGTAGCCAGGTACCAGACACACAGAGTCTGTGGGTCTTGTAAAGAGGCCTTATGAGCGGTTGCAAACATCAGTCTTGGCTGTAGGTAAGGACAAAGGAATGGCCATAACCCTATGACATGGTCTGGAAAACCCTAGAGAGCAAGGGAGAGTGTGGGATAGTCAAGATTGACAGCTGCAAAATATAGAGCCTATGATCCCAGGGAACAGAGATTGAGAGTTTTAAAAAGAAACTGAAGGATTCTATCAACTGTGGAGAGAAGACTAGGAAGGAAGGGAGGAAGAAGGAAGGAGGAAGGAAGGAAGGAAGGAAGGAAGGAGAGGAAGGAAGGAACAAAGGAAGAAGGAAGGAAGGAAGGAAGGAAGGAAGGAAGGAAGGAAGGAAGGAACAAAGGAAGGAAGGAAGGAAGGAAGGAAGGAAGGAAGGAAGGAAGGAAGGAAGGAAGGAAGGTCGGTCTCCTGGGTTTGGCCATGAGCAGGTGATTCCAGCAGAAGCAGCAATGACAGCTGTGGTCACAGGGCATGCGATCCAGGAAGTGACTGGTGACAGCCGGGAGACTTGAGATGAGCAATAAAAACTGAAGAGGGGTCTGAACAGGAAACTGCGAGGACACACAGTGGTCTTGGAAACCTGTGCAGAGGCAGGGCTCACTCACGGTGAGGCAGCCATGGGCCTCTGGGGAGAATCTGGACAGCTGAGAACAGGATCTGCCAGGGAGACCCAGCAGAAGTGAGCTCAGAACCAACAGGCTCTAAGGAAACACAAATAATACTGTAAACTGAAGTTGCACAGCAGGTGGTGGAGACAGGGGGAGAATGTAAGATCTGGGAGTCGGCTCCTAAGGTGGAGTAGGAAGGGCAACTGCAAAAGCTGACTGTACAGCCAGCTGTTTTAACTGTTCACCTGAAAACGATGAAAATATTGTTGGTCATAAGTGAACAACAGAGAAATGGCTCATACTTAATCCATCCAGTATGGCATATACCTCAGGATGATTGATCGTATTGTTGTTAGGAGCTTCCCTTCATAGATAATTAACAGGAGAAAACTACAGAAATAGTTTATGGCTGTTTTGAAGCCAATAGCAGCACAGAAAGACAACCAGACACAACAAGCCTGCTGAGAGACAACTGACCCCTATGAAGTAGTTTTACATACGCATACAACATCCACAACTGACTCTCTCCGGACTGCTCAGCAGAACTAGTGAAACCACAGGAATGGAAAGGAACAGACAAGCATATTCATGGATACCACAGAGAAACAGAAAAATCCAGCTTGGGAAGTGTCTAAAACAAACAACCCAGACTATGAGAAGTCACAACTAGAGAGGGAAGGGAGAGAAGAAAATTTGGAAGAGAATCTACAGAGTGAGGACGTTCATAGAGCATCACCACCTCCACTACCACCACACACACACACACACACACACACACACACCATACACCACACATACCACATACACCACACACACGCACACACACCACACACACACATACACCACACACCGCACATACACCACACACCACACACACCACAACCACCAACAGGCTGGGGTTGATGCATTAGGAAAAGGAAGAGAACCATCAGGAAGGGAGGCAGGGAGATGGGGAAGCAGAGTAGGGCACACCATGTGTATGAAGCAGCCATCGTTGTGAAACCCATTACTTTGCAATGCTAACAAAACTACTGCAAGAACAGAATCTCAGATGCAAATGAGACAACCAGTGCACATTCTGTGGGATATCTGATGATATAAAGAACTGTTTTTAATGTTACTGCAATAATTATAGGAAAAAAATATATAAGTCTAGCAGCTGTAAGCTCTGGTCATAGTGGTTTTCTGTAGAGTCCTAAGTTCTCATGAACAACACGAGATGGTAGTTTCTGCTTGATGCCTAAAGACCTGGAGTGTCTTTGAGAGAACCCAGAGGAGGGGAGAAAGCTGATTTGGGAAGGAAAGCAGTTGGCTCAGGTGATACCTTATTTTGTTATCACTCCAACTGACCTGGGTTGAGAGTGCTTTCAGGAAGAAGTTTAGAAGTTAAAATGCTGGCTTACTTGGGAACCCCTGGCTTTGGTTCACGTGATTGTGAAGTCCGTTTTAGGAGACCACCTATGGGGACAGAAGTGGCTCACACGTCTGGTGAGAATGTGGCCCTGTACTTCCCACTTTTCCCTGAGTCGGATCCTTCCGGTTAATTGAAAATTCCACTGTAGCTGAAAGTGAGAAATCCTTCCTGTTGGCAGCGGTACTTTTCAATTCTGGGCTTCCTCGGAAGGTCAGTGGCATAGAGTCCTCAGCAGTGGTTGCTCCAGACTGAGGTGTGCAGCCTTTCCAAGATGTATAGACTGCAGTGTCTCAAAGGCTGTAAGAACTCAGTTCTCCACCACCACCTCCTGCCCCATTGAGCTGCTGTAACAGTACAGTGCACCAGGAAACTCCCAGCTGGACAGGAACACTGAGGTAGCACATGGCTGGCTGGTTTGCTCTAGAGAGCGTAATAGCTCACTTCAGGCTCTGGGACATAACAGACCATATGGCGAAGACCTATATAACATCACATGCTAGCTCTTCTCTGGCCCCAGCCCAGTTTCCAACTCAATCTCCTAACGTATCTCCCCCAGTCCGTAGGGGCACCCTCTTGGGTCAGGCTGCCTTGTTCCTGTCCAGGATGGCATCACCCTCACTGCTATTCCATGTTCCTGCTGGTTGAAGCCCCAACTGTCTCGTTTCCTAATCATTCAGAATGCTAACTTCCCAAAGCTGCAATGATAAGTGCAAGCAGACCGATTCTGTCTTCACTTCTAAACCACACACGATGGACCAATCATCCATCACTTCTGATGTTCATTTGTAGCCATCTTTCTCTGTGCTTTCCTTCTGACTCCCAGCACTAATAACAGCAGGATCTGTTTTCTTCATCTTGCCATAACACCTAATACAATGGGCAGAGAAGGCACTTAACAACTAATCTTGCCGGTATATTGAGTGCTCGGGAATACTACAGTATTTTTGATAGAACAGCCAAAGTAAAGATAACAAAAGAAGTTGAGAGTTTGGTCTGTCAGAATATTCTCTCCTCCATTGAAAGGTGTATCTGGAAACTCTCCCTTAAGATAATCAATGCTAGCCTAGCCTTCCACATCTGTGAGAATCTCTTATGGTTTCAAACAAAATAAACTAGCCTCAGTTGATGAGAATCTGGTCAGTTCTCTGAGTAGAGAGAAAGACAGATGAAACCAGACATGCCTACATCTAGGTTCCAAAACATATACTGAAAGGAGAAGCCACTTAAAGGTAGTATAAAGATTATTCATATGGCTGACCACAAGCAACGGTGGGATTTTCTGTCTAACCTTAATTCATGCTGAACATTATCAAATGAGAAACAGAGATATCTGAGATATCCAAACACTGGTGAATACCTGAAGCCAAGGGCAGAGGCAAAAAAAAAAAAAAAATTGATTTGGTTCATTGGGATATCCAGAAGGTCTCACTCTGCTTCACTTTATCAAATATCAGAATAGTCAACATTTTCTTTAAGGGAACAGAGCAGGTCAAATGAGCCAACTGTTTCTAAGTAGTATCAAAAATAGTAGGTTTGTTTTGTTGTTGGTTTTGTTTTGTGTGTACCACACAAGACAAGAATTCCTGCCATACTTTAATTTCTTCAAGATGGGAAGGATGGTAAAATTTATTTATGGAGTTAGCCCTCTGCAAAAGGCGACTGTCAATCTGCTGAAATGCACCACAAGATGACCCAATAAAAGGTACAAGCTGCCCATTGAAATCTCACAAACAGAGAAACTCTAGGGCACAGTACACACAGATGTTAGTAAAAGTCAATTCTTATTTGCTTCGAGTTCTCTTTGGGTGAGATATGACGGGTTGGGGGGATGCATACATTCATTCCATATTAGATTACCCTCTCAGGTTGACTGAAGAAAGAACAGAAGCAGCTACAACCTCTCCAGAAATACCTAATCCCAAAGAATAGACCAGCCAGCAACAAGGTCAGGGGGTGTGTCCCTTACAGGACAAATGCCATTTCTCCTTGGTGCCTCAGGAAAGCAGCATATAGCTAGTCCCCCACCAGTCCACAGGCACCTTCAGCTGCCACAGTTCCTAGGAAATCTTTCCAAGGAGACAAAATGAGTCGGAAACACTGGTTTCTTGGGATGCGCACATTCTTGGACACCTATTACATATGTGATAACACTGAAGACAAATCAGATAAAGCTATGGTGATTCAGCTCCCCAACTTGGGAGGTTGAGGCTGCATAAGTCAACATTGCCTGTTCAACGCCAACCAGAACTACAGCATTAAAGGCCTGCATAGGAAGCTTAGTACCAAGACCACTGTCTCAAAACAAAAGAGGACTGGGTATGTAGCTCAGTGGTGGAGTGTTTGCCCCAGAATGGCACTTAGATTTCAATTCCCAGTACAGTAGAGAAAAGGAGGAAGGAGGAGGAAGGAGGAGGAGGGGATGATGATGATGATGATGATGATTTTATGGTTTAGATTTGGGACTCAAAAATACTTTTCCAGGTTCATCTAAAGGCAAAGAAGAAGGTCCTCAGTGCTCTTAGTCTTCTGGCATGTCCCTATTCAGGGGATAGTTCCCACCCAGTTCCCAATTCCTCTTTCCCTCTAGTGTCCTCTACCCTTTGTCCTACTCCCTTTGTCAGCTGACAAGTGTATCAGACTATCCATAAAGAGAAGAAGAGAGGCTGGACAGGCCAGACAACCCCATACAGCCAGATGCACTATACAAATACTACCAAACAAACATAATAAGGAAAACCAGAGTCCAGTGCTAAGGGAAGTACAGAGCCCACCCTAACCTTTGAGAAGTGTCTTCTCAGCATATAAAGACAGAACTTGAAAAGCGGTCGATATAAAGAAATTTGGGAGTTGGAGTCATGGCTCAGTGGGTCGGGGCGTACTGCACAAGCAGGACCTGATTTGGGATTCCCAGCATCCACATAAAAGCCAGATGTGACCGTTCACATCTGTAACCCCAGTGTTGTGGTCAGGGGTGGAGATAAGCAGAACTCAGGGGCTCACTAACCAGCTAACATAACCAACATGGCAGGCTCGAGGTACAGGGAAAGGCGCTGGGAAAAAATATGAGTTGGAGAAGCAATTGAAGAAGACAGTCAGTATCAACCTTGGACCTTCCACACATGCCTGTATAGATAAGTGTTTGTGTGCACACAAACCCAACAAGTACCATTGTGTTTTAAAACTGAAATAAAGTTAAAAATGATAATACAAACAAAAAATAATCTTGAGAAGACAAACACCAAGGCTCCTGAATTTGGCAAGCACAAACAGCGGGCTTAAAAAACTCACCAGAGCAGAGTTATTTTTACATTAGGGCCATAGATAGTTTTCTCTTAAAGTATTATAATGTGGTAGAGATAGAGAAAAATATAGATGGTTTTTGTTTTCTTAAACCCTCTCCAAACTTACAGTAATTGTGTTTTGCCGTCTAATTCCCATACAAGATTTTAATTTAAGAAAGACTTATTTTATGTACGTGGCTGTTTTGACTGTCTGTGTGCATCCTGCATACACGCCTGGAGCCCGCAGAAGTCAGAAGAGGATATCAGAATCCTGAAACTGGAGTTAAAGATAATTGTGATCTGCCATGGGTGCTGGGAAGAGCAGGTCCTCTGCAAGAAGAAGTGTTCTCAGCCTCTGCTGGCATCTCCCCAGCTCCCCAAAGTTAATTTTTGCCAAACATAATGCCTCCAAATGAATCCAGTACAGTTATGAAGAGAGGTTGAGTATATCCTGAAATGATCAACCTCAGTAAGGAGACCCCCATGAAGAGGATTATAGCTCTTAGCCTCACATCACCATAACAAGTACTTTGGAATGAACAACCCAAATGGCAGGTTTATTTCAGCTCAGTTTTCAGAGGTTTAATCCATGGGCACCTGGCCCCATGGTCTTTGGGGCTATGCCAAGGCAGACACCATATTGGAGAGCAAAACTGTAGGCCAAAAGTGCTCACATCATGGCAGCAAGAAAGTCAAGGAAGCTGGGCATACTAGCTCACATCTGCAAGCTAGACACGTGGGATCCTGAGGCAAGAGGACTGCTGTGAGTTTGAGGCCAGCCTGGGCTACATAGTAGAAACCTATCTCAAAACAATGACAATAAAAGAAGTCAAGAAAAAAAGCAGAGGAGCCAGAGTCAAAACTTCTCTTTAAGAATGGCAGAATATCTCTAATGAGGCTCCAAGTCTGTAAGTTTACCACCTTACAGCAGTACTGTGTGTGGGCTGGAGACCAAGACTCAAATGCCAACCTGGGTCTTGGGGAAGCGCTTGGGGAAGTCTGAATACAGCAAGGACAGCATGCAACCATTCTCCCTAGGTAGGCCGATACAAAGAGCCTCAACCCCTCAACCCACTTGGTTTGGTTCACAAAAAAAACAGATAACAATATGCTACCCTTTCTAACAGAACTGAGTAGAGTTTCTAACTGCATCTCTCCTCTCCCCTTGTCACAATAATCATGGGATCCAAAACCAATGAATTTCAGACTTCCAATCTTACATTTTTCAAGTTCGAGACAGTGTTCCCAGCTTCTGCTCTGGGGAATCCTACTTAGAAATACCTGACACATGTTTTATTTTCACTTGGTATTTAATAGCACAACGTATGACTAGAACCTTTGAAAGTCACACATAAATATTTCTATTTTTGTGTATAATTATGGACCTGTCTTCACTTGTTTCAAATTATTTCTGATCTTATACATTCAGAAAGGTCTCTACTACAGCTGTGTGAAGAACATAGCTGTATGGCCTCCTGGAATAAACTGGGGCTTCTCAGATTAATATCAAAGACCTGCTACAAACCAAGGCTCTGGTGCGGCAAGAAGACACTGAGTTCTCCTTCTCACACCTGCTATCCTCCATCCTAAAAGCAAACCTTGGTGAGAATACATGTCTCTTTCCTTAACCAGAACGCATGACATGTCCACCTCCCATTGGCTTCGGAACACCATCAGACACAATGCCACAAGGGTGAGTCAGAGGGACTTACAGTTGAAGATGCCTGGCGGCGGATGCTCAGTCACCAGGAGACAGTTCTCTTCGTCACTGTTGTCCCCACAGTCGTTCTGTTGGTTACAGACCAGAGAACCAAGGTACAAGCATTTACCGCTGGTGCAGGTGAATTTGCACTCTGGAAAAGCACAAGACAAAGCAGGAGGCAGTCAGTGCTTGCTCACTTGGTGCTTACAAGGTACCGCCACCATTGCTGCCCCCCCCCCCCCCCGCCACCAGGTGCATGCCATGGTGATTTGAGAACTGAGATTATCTAGAGGTCCCAGGAAACTAGACTCAGAAGGGCCATCTAGATGAGGCTGGTCTTACGTCACAACATGGCCTGCCTGTGGTACAGCACTACCCACAAATGAGTACACAGTTGCTCTCTTCCTTCCATTGCTTGCCCTACAAGTCATTCTGCTTCAAACCAATCTTGACAGCTTCCCATACCCTAACAACACATATATGATAAAATCTATATTTTATAATGCAAGTCAGGAAAAACCATGGTGCTCTACTACCTAAGCAGCATGGGTATGGAAGGCCACACTGACAGATTATAAAATAGTATAGAGCCCACCCTCCACATCCCTGTTGGTTGTACTGAACACAGGATATCCGAGCTGTACAGATCTATACTTGAAAATGAAATTCACTGAAATGGAACTTTAAAATAAAACTTCCAACTTAAACAATTTTAAGCAATTAAAGGAGATTTTTAATTCAAAGAGATTTAAGCAAGTAAAAGAGAGATTATACAACAAAATATAATCAGTTGTATAAACACTCATGGATATCACCTTGAACTCTTAGATACACACAGAAACTAAGAGGAGCCACACAGGGTAAATGGCCAATAGAAGGAACTTCAGAAAGATTCACAGGTTCCCAGTGATGGCAAATATCACAGCCACCTCAGCTGCCAAGGTCTCTTCCTGTCTCTAATAAGAGCAGTAGACTTGGATCAAGCGTCAAGTCATTTCAACTCCAACCTCCCGTTAAAATAAAATTCCAAATAAAAGTCTGTGCATAGCCCAACTATGTCTTTCCAGCTCTGCTAATCACAAATAGAATTTCACTAGCTGAAACCATCTGAGAGGACAGCAACAATCTGAGAGAAAAATATTACATGTCATAAAGAACGGAAATCAAAGAATTTTTATAAGTCTTTATGAGGGGGCCACTATAATTTTTCCATTTGGTCACAATCTGAGAGGGGGATATCGGAAAAAAAAACACTCAGCCCCTGACCATGTGTAAAATAACAGGGAACGGAGTCCAAGTGCATTCATTCCATGAGCTTTAGTTGGCCACAGCACCTAAGGCAGAAAGTCTATGTGCTGAATGTGATCAGATTCCACGGTACAGATGTGGCTAGAGCTGAACTCTCTCATCCCATACGGCGCAAATATAAAAATCCAGATGTTTGAAATCTCATTTATGAAGTGACAACTTTTAACTTAATGGGAAAAAAAAAGAAATGTCAAGGAAAGAATTTATTTTTCTTTCCAAAAGAAATATTGGACTTCAGATGAATGCCAAGCATGAAGAGAACATCAGCCAAACACAAGTACTCTAGTGTTACCGGGATGGCCAAACACTAACTGAAGACTGCTGCTGTTCTAGTTTAAAAAGCTCTAAAGTCATACCACTGTCTTTCAAGTTCATATGGAGCCTT
Organism: Mastomys natalensis; assembly: GCA_021653895.1. Lineage (NCBI taxonomy): Eukaryota > Metazoa > Chordata > Mammalia > Rodentia > Muridae > Mastomys > Mastomys natalensis. Next base: position 137,887 of record JAJTUV010001705.1, on the reverse strand, counting down.
AAAACGGCGAGAGAATATAACAACATGAGGTCAACTCATTTGCTCCTATGACAAGTACTCAACGATTTGTAGAAAGAGATGTGGAAACATGGAGTTGGCACTCTAGACAGGGTAGTGCACACCTATCTTCTAAGCACTTGGGAGAGTGAGGCACAAGGATTGTGAGTCTACAGCTAGTCTTGGCTACATAATTAGAATTTGTCATAGATAAGGAAGTAGGTAGGTAGATAGATGATTGATAGATAGATATAGATAGATGATAGATTGATTAATAGATGATAGATTGATAGATGATAGATATATAGATAGATGATAGATAGATGATAGATATATAGATAGATGATAGATAGATGATAGATAGATAGATAGATAGATAGATAGATAGATAGATAGGGAAACTAGCTGCTATAAAAATTTACAGCATGAATTCTCAAAAAGAACATGAAAGGTTGGAGCTGGGGTGATGGCTCAGTGGGTAAAATGTTTGCTGTGCTTGCTACCAAGTGTGACACCTGAGTTTGGATCCTTGCAACCATGTACAAGACTGAGAATGGTACCATGTACCTGAAACACCAACAAGGGCGAAGGAGACCCTTGCCTGCTTGCTGACCAGACAACCTGATCAGTGACAGAGTACATCTCAAAATAATTAATAATGAGGATAATAATAATGTAGAAGGTTCAAGGAAGACATGAAATGTTGGCCCTAGGCCTCCACACATGCAGGCACATGTACATGCACACTGGCTCACAGAAGTGGGAATATACATACATGCAGACAAATACACACATAAGCACACACATATGCATGCGCGTGTGCACACATCCCAAATAAATAGAAGTGTGAACTGATTCTTCTTCTAACTCCAAGGCTATACATTTTCTTCCTTATATCCTTTGTTGGGCTAGCCAATCTGTAACAGATACTCAGCGAATACTAGATGTGTTTGACAACTGAATAATCGAGAATCTGAGCCTCAAGAGAAGTCCTTATATGGAACATCCTGATTTGTTAGGCTGCTGGAAGAAGGAGTCTCACAAAATAGTGTCAGGTCTCCCACCAACACTATCACAGCCTCCTCAGATCCCCATTTACCACCCCCCCTCTCTTCCCAGGCTATCTCTGCCTCAAGATCTGCCTCCTGAATGTGTGGAACTCACCCATGGTGAGCACACCTGTCCATATAAACTGTCAAAACAGCTTCTTTTCTTAAGTAGCCCCTAACGGTGCCCGGTAGAGCTTGTGCTATGACTTCCTTAGCAAGCTCTTCCTTACAATATCAACCCAGCAACGTTGACCTTAACATAATCCCGAACTTCTCGTGACAAGTCTTTCGTCCACATCAAACTAACAGTCTCTCACATGACCACTTGAATCAAAATGAATAGATAACTGAATGTATTAGCTCTTCATGTGTTGTAGGAAAATACCCTTTAAAATATAACTATAAAGCAAGTGTTAAACTTCAATGGGAAATCTGGGGGAAATTTCAGTGCAGGGCAGAGCACTTGTTGACGTTGGCAAGTCCAGCATTGATAGAGGCCAGTTTCCAACATGACCCAAACTCTCCTATGAGGCCCATACCCTCACTACACGTTCCTACCCCAAACCTTACATATTCTGACTCTCTAACAAATGGGGCACTGTGATATTCCAAATACATCAACAAACGTAAGAGAAGACTCTCACCCCAGCTGCTCATTGGAATCCCTAAGCATCTTTCAAAAGTACTGATACTTGTGTGCCAGCCCAGACCACTGCTCTCATTGGCTTCAAGTGTAGCCTAAATAACAGGTGTTTCTAAGAGTTTCTTTGAGCTATTCTGATGACAATCCAATCCTGGCCCCCAAGAAGGGGGCAACTCACATGAAGCCCTCTCTTTAGCTAAGAATATTTTACTAAAATATTTAGTGATATTTTGTTAATGTATTTTTTAAGCATTTAAACACACAAGTACTTAGGTAATTCTTGGATACAGTGCCCAGTCTCTTTTCTGACAGTAGGATATTTCAGAAACCTAGGAACCACAGCACATTAGCATCCGTGAGGCTGAAGTACAGGGACCAGTGCATTTTGATTCCCAAACTACACTCACACATCAGAACTAGGCTATATTTTCAAAGGAATAAAACTCAAACCAAATAGACAGACTGTAGCTGCTTGTGTTACAAATGCTAATTATGACACACACACACACACACACACACACACACACACCAAAAAACCTGTTTGTATGAGAGGGTCTGCACATAGCTTCTGGGAACCTGCCCCTAGTTGGTTCTGATTGGTAAATAAAGATGCCAGTACCAATGGCTGGGGAGGACAAACAGAGGCGGAATTTTAGGAGTTCCAGGGCTTGGGACCAGGAGGAGGGGAAGGAGGAGATTTATGCTTTAGGTGAGTATGGACAGAGAAGAGACACAGAAGTCGTCATGGATTAAGAAAGCAAGGAGAGTGCCCTGGGCTCTGGGCCAAGAAAGCACAGCCCAGAGGGTTGCACAAATCGGTCTGGAGAAGCCAAGATGGAACATAGAAGTTCATAAGTAGTAACTCAGAGTTATCAGTGGAGGGTAGATTCTAGAAACATGGAGGTTAGGCAGTTGCCTAGTTATTGTGCTGCATAGAGTGTATAAAAATATAAAGGTTGTGTGTGTGTGTTTCATTCAGGAACATAAACCATTGAGTCAGGAAGTAACCCACAACAGGATTTATTAATTAATTGTTAATTCAACAATAGACAAAGTACTTTTTAATGTGCCATTCTGCCTCTAGACCTTGTTGAGTATTCCTACCAATTTATAGTTTAGAGAAACCAATGATTGTTAAACAATAGAAACATTTGGATGGCAAATGCACAGTGATTTCATATATAGTATACAAAATGAACTCAGAAGCCAATGTTAGAAATCAATTGTGATATTTAAATAGCTTTCTTTACAAGAAAAATAAATTTTCAGATGAAGAAAATAGCATTTCTTCATGCAGCGATTCTCTTTGATTTCTTATAAAAATTGCCAAAATGGGCGCTGGCAAGATGGCGCAGTGGCCAAAAAAAGCTTGAGGCCAAGCTAACTGACTTGAGTTCAATCCCCAGAACCCATATGAGAGAGAGAGAGAGAGAGAGAGAGAGACAACTCCAGCAGTTGTCCTGACTTTTACATACCTGTCATTGCATGCACACATGCATTATCAACAATATAAAACACTAATATTAACAACAAATTTAAATAGATTTGATTGATATAGTAATAGTAAAACTCATTCTTTCCAAATCTGGGGGTCTTTTCTACATTGCTATATAAAACTTTGATAAATTCTTTTCAGAGTCTTAGATTCCCTTAGAAATTCATAGTTTAACATTGACAGGAACTTAAAAGATACACCAGTCAATCCAAAGTTGAAGAACAATTATTCAATCAAATTGAGAGGAAAAACCTTTTTTTAAAAAATCATGGATGTCATTCTAATTATGTATAAACATATTAGCCAGTACAGACATACCATGTAGGAGAAAAGAAAGAAAATGTACAATTAGGAGAAGTTTTCCTAATATTTTGTCAATTTTGAGAAAACAAGGGAGTTTAGATCATAACACCAGAACAGAAATAGAATAACCTAGTATTTTATGTGAATTCCAAAATATTGAAAAACAATAGCTATTTTTATTTTTTTTAACAACAGCATCAGAAGCCTAAGAATCTGAGCATTCTAAACCCAAATGCAGAACAGTTGAAGAATCTGCTTTGCAGGACTAAATTTAATCCATTTGATAGAGTCAACATTCTAGTAGCTAAAAGGCGACAAAGAGTTGTTCTTGATTTTTCTCACACTCACTTAAAGTCTCATTTTCACAGATGGATTCTCAATCACAAAATAAGGACCTATATGCGGCCTTTGCTCTCAGCTGTAAAATCAACCTGTTTTGTGAATTGGCAGAGGAATCTGCACTGAGCTACTCCTGTAAAAATTCATACAGCAACGCTGACTCATTTGCTCCATGCACCTACCATTCACAGACCTGCAAACAGTGATTCTGGCTCCACCATTCTGACATCAAAGCCTGCAACGTGTAAGTAAGGGGGACCTTCTAGGTGGTCTCACATTGGGAGGGACAGAGAGGCCACATAGCTGTTAGCAAAGTGTAAGAACTGATAGGTTCTGGGCTGGCAAGATGGTTCAGTGGGTTAAGTTGCTTGCTGCCAGGCCTGATGCCTTTAATTTAAGACCCCATACCCAGGTGGAAGAAAAACCTGACTCCAGCAAGCTGTCTCCTGCCTTACACACACACACACACACACACACACACACACACTCTGCTGTGAAATGTTTTAATACAAAGTATGCTGCTGAGAAACATTAGGTGAGGTCTAATATGCACTATCCTATCAGCAGTCGCATCTCTGGCAACACAAAAGAAAATAAAACAGAAGTTCCCAGCCCTCAGCAATCCCTCCGCCCTGCCAGCTCACACCACAGAAGCGGAGGTATCCCTTCTGACATCATCCTCACTCAAAGACAGGCTTCAAAAGGGAGAACTTAATTCCCCTGTGCTTGTAATAAGTTAAGTTGCCCCACAAAAGTCCTATCATTTAGTGCTACTGATGTCACGGTGCCCTTTGTTCAGGAAGGTGAGTGTAATACGCAGAGACAGCATTTACCCATTTGGTGAGATGGGCAACAAAGCCTCACAGAAGAGAAAAAACACGCTAAAAGGAAGAAAAAAAAAAAAAAACCTCAAACTATTTTACAAGATGGACAATCACTCCCATTATGATATTAAAAAGATTCCCTTAAGGCATCTAAAATTATCTGAGAAGGTTACATGAAAGCAATGTGCTGGCCCTAGAAGGTCAAAGTCTCAGGATGTAGGCACCTAGCCCTGCCACCACCTTTCAGCAGAAAAACAAAACATAAGCAACAACAACAAACCCACACCCAACATTGCCCCAAATACCATTGGCCACTAAGTCACTAACAGTCCCTTACGATTCAACACAGCATGGGACACTTTCCAGGTTTCGTACGAATGAATGAATGAAGTTATTTCTGTGCTTTTGTACATGAAGTGTGAAGAAGTGTTCCTACTGACTTTGTAAGCAGTGTAGTACACAGTTCCAAAAGCAAGTAGGTAATTACGAGTCATTAGCTCTATGCTTTCGGTAACAAAAAATAACGTAGACCGGTATCTATAGGGTACACAGGGAAATGGCTTTAAAGTGTGTGTCGGATTCAAGAGCCTGAGTCACCATCTCTGGGTGCTGAGTCAGAGCTGGCTTTGCAGTTTCTTGAGACTCCTAACGGTCTTAGAATGAGAAGAAACAAATTACCATTTTGGGGTAGGAGAATCACTGAGAATTATTTTTTAATTTCTTAATCCATCAAGATAGTGATTTGGGGCTGGCTAGATGGCTCCATGAGTAAATGTGCCTTCAGTCAAGCTTGAGGACCAGATCCCCTGGATCCGTATGATAGACGGAAAGAACCAACTCTAAAGAGCTAGCCTGATTTTCACATGTGTACCACAGCATGAAAATTCTCACACATATACAAATAAACAATTTATATAACTTTCTAAAGATAATCATTTAAAAAGGAAATAATAAAGTATGTTATTTCTTATGGCATCATCCAAATAGAAACCCTAGTCCACCTCACCCCACTTTGACAGGAGAAATGCTACTTAAGTTATATTTCCAGCAAGAAAATGGATAGGAGCCATTCCCATGGAATCCTATGGGGACAAGGACACTGGTTGAGTAGAACCAAGGAGCTGAGGCAGCTATGAGGCCTGAGAGGCAGGAAGCCCATTTTACTTTTACTCTGTCTGAGACAAGAGGAAGTTTGAAGATGGCTACAATGTGACCCTTAAAAAATATATTTTTTGTAACAACATATCCTTTTTGTAGTGTGTGTAGCATGATGTACCTGTATACAATGATGTATCTGTACACAAAGTTCAGAACTACAGATCTGTGCAAAGAAAAAAACGACACATCCAGCATTATGCACAATACACAGAAAAATCATAGGGTCAGGATCCCAGATTCCACTTTGCGTTGTTACAAGATTGTGTTTGCCATGTGGGAAACAGACCTCCTGGTGGAGGGGCAAGCAACCACGGTGTGAGGAATCGTGAATGCCTCAATGGGAACTGTTAATAGGGTCTCAGTAAATGTATTTGAATGCAATGAGAACTAGTATCATTCAGGCACCCATTCATACAGATGAACCTTGCAAAATCTTCTCCTGTGGTTGGAGAAGGAAACTCTGCAAAGGAAAGGGTGTATATCATGAAGTACAATGAAAGCCAGATTGTCCACTGACAAGCGTCTTTTTCGTATGCATTTGAGGACCACACCCAGGTAGTAGGATCAATCTATAGATGCACAGACATTTACAGACAGAATCTGGGTCCCTAAGTGAGACCCATACGGTGTGTGACAGTTATCTTCTGGCCAGCAACCATGAGTCAGTTACACATGCATGGATGCATGAATTGCCCATCCAGCACTGACTGCTCTGAGCACTAAAGAACCAGACAGAATTGTGTCCAGAGACTTGGGAACCTGGCTTTTCTCCAGATTGCACACTAAATATTTAGTTTGTCCTCACATTAAGACCATTGGGAAAATGGAGTTCCTGGATTAGATCAGAAGCCTGGTGTTTGAGAGAGAAATGCTAATTTCAATGGTCTCCATACAAGTACCCCACCTCCTCCAGTACCCTCCCACCATCTAGGCATAAATCAATGGGACCAAAATGGAAGCCAAGACAGTTCTCTCTTCTCCAATTTTCCAGTGGCCTTCATGTTGCTCACAGTGAAACTCCAAGTGCTCACATCCCCCAATTTGGCCTGTTTATCAGCTCTTTGGCCTCTCCATTCTTCCTTCCTCCTCTCTTTTTTTTTTTTCCCTTTTTTTTTCCTTTTTTTTTTATTGGAAATTTTTTATTGTAAATTTTTTATACATTTCAGATGTTCTCTCCTTACCCCATTTCCCCCCCCCCTCCCAGGAACTCACTATCCCTTCCCCCCTCCTCCTATCTCCACGTTGGTGTACCCCCTTTCACCCTCCCCTGTACCTCACCTCCCCACCCTCGAGTATCCCCCCCCACAACGTCCAGTCTTCATGGGACCAAGGATCTCTTCTCCCACTTATATATAGCTCCCTTGCCTATATAGCTGGAGCCATGGGTCCCTCCCTAAGCGCTCCCAGGCTTGTGGTTTAGACCCTGGGGGCTCTGGTTGGTTGGGATTGTTGCTTTCCTCATGGTGTCTCGAATCCTCTCAACTCCTTCAGCCTTCACTCTATCTTCTCCATTGGGAACCCCATGATCAGTTTAATGGTTAGCTGTGGGCTTCTGCCTCTGAGTATGTCGGACTCTTGCAGACTTCTAAGGAGACAGCTATATCAGGCTCCTGTCAGCATGTACATCCTGACATCCACATCAACCTCTACCTTTGGTGACTGCACATAGGATGGATATCCAGGTGGAATGGTCTGTCTCTTCTTCAGTTTCTGTCCTGCACTGTGTCTCCATATTTGCACCCTTGAGTATTTTGTTACTCCTTCTAAGAAGGACTGAAGCTCCCCCTACTTGGTCATCATTCTTCATGAGCTTTTTGTGGTCTGTGAGTTGTATCTTGGGTATTTCAGGCTTCTGGGCTAAAATCCAATAATCAGTGAGTGAATACCATGTATGTTCTTTTGTGATTGGGTTACTTCACTCAGGATGATATTTTCTAGTTCCATCCATTTATATATGAATTTATCAAATTCATTGTTTTTAATAGCTGAGTAATATTCCATTGTATAAATGTACCACATTTTTTGTATCCATTCCTCTGTTGAAGGGCATCTGGGCTCTTTCCAGTTTCTGGCTATTATAAATAATGCTGCTATGAACATAGTGGAGCATATGTCCTTGTTATGTGTTAGAGCATCTTCTGGATATATACCCAGGAGTGGTATAGCTGGGTCCTCTCTTTCTGTGAGAATACCTACACGCACACAAATCCTAGGGTGCCGGCTTCCCTGCAGTTGCTTTTTCCTCTGCCTGGGGCACATCTTTCCAGCACCCAGCTGACTTACGTCCTCACTACCCTCATGCCTCACACAAATGTCCTCAGTGAACACAACCCAGACGCCTGCCTTTGTCACCCTCTTTCCACGTCGTTCTCCTTTGCCCCTTGTCTGTCTAACTCCACAGTTAAACATATGCTTAATGTTCTGTCTGTCTGCCTGTCTAGCTCTTCTCTATCTTGACACCAGAACAGAAACATCACGAGGGCAGTGTCTTTTGTTGGCCCAGTTTTTACTGATGAATTCCCAGAATCTAGAACATGGTTTGGTATGTGCTATAAACATTCAGGAAACAGTGGCTAAATTGCCGTTGAAGCAAGAGCTGTAAAAACGTTCTCACATTAATTACTGATGTCCCCTTTGGGTGAAGGTTTTCTTTAGCTGAGCAAATATCTTCTCTAAGAAAATATATATCTTATTATACATGAAAAGAGAGGAAGGGGACAAACAAAAGAAGGAAATAAAACAAAAATATTAGCAAATCACAAAAGAATGTTAATGTAAATAACCAAACAGCTTTTAAAAACTATGTTCTTTATTTACAGAATCATTTCCTCTCTAGCCCACCATGTTATAAATATTTAGTCTTTTTCCCATCTGTCCCTTCCCAATTAACCTGGCTTAATTCCGAAATCACAATGTTCCCTCTCAGTAAGGCACTCATGTGTTACACAGAGAAAGCCCATTGTCTGGCTAAAGTGCTGGACTATTTACTCAGGAAACAGCCTGCAGCTCCTCTCTTGGCAGCTCCTAGCACCCCGAGAACTAGGTGTCAACACTCAATACTCGAATTCTCCACCTGTCTCTCTTTCTATATCAATAGAAACAATCTGACTGATCTGGAACCGGACAGACTCGGAGCCAGGAAGAAAGATGGCTTTCCATCAAGCCATGGGGTTCTGGTAGCTGGACTTGACTTCAGATGGTTATTTTTATCTTTTTGGATTATTAAACAAAATCACTTTCTTTTTTTTACTTTAAGCTTCCCGTAGTGTCTACTTAGTGTTCTTCATCTGTCACCTACCCTTTATAAAATGTCCTCTCTTAGAAATTCCTGCTTTCTGAGACATAATTAAAACTGGCCTCAACAAGCCAAATGAATATACTTTGATATCCTACTGAGAGAAGAATGCTGCTTGTCTCAAAACAAGGAAAGTTTGCTAAAATGAACTATTTCTTCATGTTTAGATTGGTATTCCTGAGAGCATGATAGAATGGTCTCTGGTGTCTGTAACTAACCAAATTAGAGGTAGACGGTGAGTGGAAACCCGTACCAGGGAGGCAGGAAAGGGAAGGTAGATACTCCACCCTTCTTAATGTTAGCAGAGGGTAGAGCTTCCCTGCTGATCCAAACCAACCCTGATTGTACAAAGGGACTATGTGTCTTAGGAACCCTATTGCTGTAATGAACCACCATGACCAAGAGCAACTTGGGAAGAAAACAGTTTCTTTGGCTGACATATCCTGAATCATAATCCCTTGAGGGAAACCAAGACAGGAACACAAACTGGGCAGGAAGCTTCTGGAGGCAGAAGCTGATGCAGAAGTCACGGAGGAATGTTGCTTTCTTACTTGCTCCCCATGGCTTGCTAAACCTGCTTTCTTATAGAATCCAGGGCCAACCAAGAGTGGTACCACCTACAATGGCCTGGACCCTCAGTCATCAATCATTAAATAAGAAAATTCTGTACATGTGTATTATAGCCCAATCTTATGAAGCAACTTATGAATTTAGATTCCCTCCTCTCAGATGATTATAACTTGTCAAGTTAGCATACAACATGCAACTCTCTTGTCTTCTAGTGGAGTTCTATCATAGACACCACTGTACTGGGATAAATTGTTTACTAATGACAACATACTAAAGGCTAGACTCTCAGGCTTCACAAAACAAAATATATTTTGTCCTGAACATGCCCTTTTTGGATATAAGTCAAATAAGTATTTCCTAGTTTATCTATTTGTCCAATGATTAATGTTTCTGATAAACAAGAGACTTCAAGACAGTTTGATGATAAATTGGAACACTGACAAAATTATTATCTTCTAAAATTAACCACCAACACTTTTCTGCTCAGTTCTTACCCAGGGCAAATCCAAGCATTGAGATTACAGGAAGGATCCCCAACCAAGGCTTTCAACTTTAAAATGTAGCTGTGTCCCATCCCCATGTCCCAGACCACATTCTTTGCTTTCATTTTCCTATAACACTTACCATCTTTCACTCAATCATAAGTTGGCCTTTTGTTTTGTGTATAGTCTGTTCTCAATAGCAGGTAAGTTCTATGTGCATGGAATTTTACATCACACCTAGGATGCTTTCCCCAACATCTCAACCATCACCCAGAATTAAGTATTATTGCCTATGTTCCCATGATAACCCATGCATCGCCATGCTTTCATCAACTGTCTGTCTCTCTATCTAGCCCACTGGCAAAGTCGTCACTTGAGCCCAGAACACTAGCAGTGGTTTTTTTGTTGGTTTTGTTGTTGTTGTTATTGTTGTTGTTTTTTGCATCACATGCCTAACAAAGGATGTTACTGATAGTTGGTTCAATTTAATGCAAATCAAAAAGCACTAGAGAAGGGAGCAGTCTGTGGACTTTGAGGGTGAGCTTTGTGTGTTTTGCCTGAACTTACTATCTATGCTTTCACCAAGGATAAGCATACAGATACAGGAACTAAAGGAACGGATCTGCCATGAGGAAGTAGCTGCAACTGAGAGGAAAACCATTGGCCTACATCACTACAGCTCTGAAGGGAAAATATCCAGTTTGTGGCTGAAAAATAAGGCAAGAACTAGAGAAGGACAAGAGAAGACCTCCATGAAAAAACAAAGTCAAGTCCAGAAATGCTGCCAGTTAGATCTACAGCACAGTCTCCTTAAGATCTCCGAGTGAGAGCAGGGGGGCAGGAAACCCTTCCTCCAACTCTGCCCTACATGGGGCTGTGAACAACATGAGGATATCTCCAGAAGCAATGCTACACAAATAAATGAGCACTGAGACTTTGAAGCAGCTGGGCGTGTGTCTGCTGGCCTTCCCTATGTCCCAGGCTGGGCGGGAAGAGGGGACGATCACTGAGAGATGCCTGTTGCCAAACCTGGCCCCCTTCCTTTTCCTTTTTTAACTATTACTACCCTTAGCTTTAATGGGCTTTAAAGTAAATTTACCACAGCAGCACCCTGCCACCTCTCTTCCCAAGCCTTCGTAGGGATGTGATGGAGGTAAGCAAGTATCTTTAACCTCATTTGATCTCAGATTCTCATTGTCTTGATTCTGTCACTTCTGCCCAATCACCTCTTCAAACACTAGAAGTGACCATCAGCCCTAGCGTAGGTTAAATGCAACAAAACACCCAGCAGCAAATATATACACAGGCAAGGACACACTGTTCCCTTACCTAGCCCTAGGGTATTGAAAAACACACGTGGGAGACACAATTAAGCAGCACACAAGAGAGAACATTCTGGGATGCTGTGTGTGTGTGTGTGTGTGTCCGTCCTGTGGAGCTGACCTTCCCCAAGGGAAGTCAAGCCAGCAAGGGAGTCAAGGGAAGATCAGCAGCTCCTCTCTCTCTCTCTCGCTCTCTCGCTCTCCTCTCTCTCTCCTCTCTCTCTCTCTCTCTCTCTCTCTCTCTCTCTCTCTTCACCTGTAGAGTCAACTTCAAAAGACAACACAGGGCTAGGGGAGTCAGCCTAGTTCAGTGAAGGAGAAAGGGAATGACCACTCTTCTTTTAACACACATCTTAATTTTATCATGTTTCCATGAGTAACATCATCATCATGTTTAAATTTTTCCATTTTATATATTTAATTCTTTTGTCTTAGCATTCAATTTGGGTGAACAGACATTTAGACTGCTCCTCTGATGTCAGCACCTATTCTCTGGTGCTTTCTGTATCTGATCTCCACCTTTTCCCTCCACCCTCTTCATTCCTCCTTACTCTCCTTCCCTCCCCCTCTCCCCTTCTTATGGTTTATTATTACCATTACCCTTAAAACACTTTGAACTACATTTACCACAACAGTGCCCTGCCTCCTCTCCTCCTAAGCCTTTGCAGGAATGTGACTGAGGTAAACTAGTATCTTCCACTTCATTTCACCACAGACATATCGCATAGTCAATCCCTTATTTCTGAGGCTTACCTCCTCAAAAGCTAGTAGTGACCATAAGCCTCAGGGTACATTATATGCACAAAAAAAGACTAATATAAAATAAAAACAAACATGCACAGGAGAGGAAAAAGGAAGCAGTGGAGAGCCCTTCCATCCTAAACACATGAAGCAAGCGCAGAAGTATTGTCTTCCATTTCTGTTAGCAGTGCTCATGTCACTAAGGTCGACCAGCAAGAAGCTACATACAGCCCAGTGTTGTGCAAGAAATTAAAGCAGACATTTAAACCTGTTCGATGTGTTTAGGCAATTGTGCCTAACACACTTAAAGTGCTCTTCCCATTAAAGAGCACTGGCTGTTCTTCCAGAGGACCTAGGTTCAAATCCCAGCACTCACTGGGCAGTTCACAACCATCCATAACTCCAGTTCCAGGAATTCAAAGCCATCTTTTGGTCTCTGTGGGCCCTGCACATACATGATCACAGACATACACGCAGTCAAAACCCATAGACATAAAATAAAAATAAAGGTTAAAATTTTAAATAAATTATGAATATATATATAGAAATATGGATAGATAGATTAGCCATTCAGTAAAATTTAAGAGGTGTATAGGTAATTTCTTAATCAGAGCAAATTTTAACAATCTTGAAAACAATTTCCTCCACCAGTCAGGAGGTTATGTATTCTGTCTACAATGGGTACCAGTGTATGTCAGACATTCTGTTGGAATAAACTGGTTAACTTATTGCCTAAGACACTGTATCTAAAAATATCTTAAGATGGTCACCCGTCATAATACCAGTACAAGTGGAGATGTGCCTCCCTCATGCTGGGGCAGGGCATGTCTGTCCCTAATGCCCATGCACTGACAGGTCTGTCCTATCTGCTGCAGAAGCTTTTCCTGCTTGAACTGGGTCATGTGAATATACACATTTCTGATTTCCCTGTGTCAGCAAAGATACTTTCAATTCTACCAACAGCAATTAGGGAAACAATGAGGTAGGTATGGCAGATTCTCAGAAGAACAGTTGTAAGAAAGCAAGGAAGGCTGAGGCAAACACGTTGTCAGTGGCAGAGAAAGAGACTCAGAAAGAAAAAAAAAATCAACATTCTGCTAGACTGGGCCAAGACTAGAAATGGGTGCTGTAAGCACTTGGGTTTTCTCACATGTTGTCTTATTTAGGGTTTCTATTGCTACAATAAAACACTATAACCAAAAGCCACTTGGGGAGGAAAGGGTTTATTTCAGCTTAGAGTTATAGTCCAGCAGGGCAGGAATTCAAGGCAGGAACTGATGCAAGGGCCATGGAGGAATGCTGCTTACTGGCTTGCTCCTCATTGCTTACTCAGTCTATTTTCTTATACCATCCAAGCCAGCCTGCCCACCTACAGTGGGCTGGGCCCTCTCCTATCAACAAGCAATCAAGACAATGCCCTGTAAGCCAGTCCTACAGAGGCATTTTCTCAACTACTCGTCCTTCTCCCCAGATGCCCCATCTTCTGTCTTTGACCTAAAAACTAGCCAGCACATACAAGTAGCTCTCACTTCCGGGCACTAATGCCTAGACTCATTTATTCATAGCTGTGGGCATGGTACAGGTTCCATGCAGTTCAGATCAAATTCCATGCAGTCCAATTAAAAATCAAAGCAGTTGCCTCTTTGGTTCTACACGCCAAGCTTCAGATCACCCCCGCTTTCTCATTTGTTATCCCTGTTGTTCCTTACCCAGTTGTTTATTATTCAGTCAACAAATCTTATGTGCCAGGTCCTGTGTTAGGGGTTTGGTACACGTGTACAGATAGGAAAGCAAGCTTAAAGGGGCAAGCTTGTCACCTGAGGGAGAGCTAGGAAATCATTTACCCAAATCATTATCTCCAGGCCTATGCCTTGATCCCAACAGCTGTGGTGCATTGGCAGGAATACGAGAGAAAGAGTGTTGCCACCATAACAGAGCTGCAGCATCTTCAGCCTAAAAGAGAAGGGTCAAGACCCAGGCTCTCTTCCTAATTTCTGTATGTTCCCTGCCTGCCCACTGGTTCTGATACATCCAAAGACACCAATGATATAGAAATAAGAGCCAAAGTAGATAAAAGTATTCACATGAGACTCAGAAACACACATACAGGGTGGAAGGGTATTAAAACAAGCAATTTACCTATTCCATCATGCAGAGTTACCCCCTTACCTCCATACGGACTTAAGACTAACACTGTGTACTAAGTGCATAAAGATATATCTGATCCTGTTAATAAGCAATGCTTACTCCACTCAATAAATACTTCATGGTTTGCTCTGCATAGCACTGAAATGAATCCTTAAGTAAATCCTCTATCCTATCCCTCACTACAGCTGGGTAGCATCTTAGATGAAGGCATCTTTCGACACATTCCATCAGGCTGCACTGAATCCCATATATACCTGGGACATAAGATGCTAAGGCATCTTCTAGCAGCAATGGAAGTAACTAATGTCCATTCTGACATTAAATGGATCCATCCCATTCTGAAGGCTTTCTTAGCTAGCCATCCATCTGGAAGATGGAGAAGGGTTAATCAGGAGTGATTAAGGACTGCTGTGGGCAATGACTGGGCAAGGAAGCCTCATCTTTGGGCTCTAAACCCTGAGCAACATTTTATCTTAGGTATTTCTAGCCAAGTAAACACTGGAGCTCAGGGTTGGGGTTTGACAGCTTAAACTGTGATTCCACCACAGAATAAATCCTAGCCTGGGTTGTATACTTACAGACTGTGGGGCAGTGGACCATGTCAGAAAACGTGGTAAAGTTGAGTGGTTTAGAAGCCCTGGAAACCAGAGGGAACAGTAGGAGCTTCACTTGCTTCCAACCAGGCCCCTGTCATGTGACCACACTCCTCACATAGGAACATGACCTATGGACACTTAGATCAGAACAGAGTGCTCATGAGGTATCTACAGGCCCTGAGGGTTTAGACAATAAGCTTCCCTTCCCAGACATTCCTTCCTGCAAAAGGTATTTAATCTCGGGTCCACCCTGAAGAGGTGATATGCTCCCACTTTCCACGATGAACAATCAATAAACAGTTTGGAACCAAGGACTGTTTCTTTCACCAAGAACCACCATGGGGACCATGGGAGAAGCCTTTGTCTACAGTCATGCCATCTAAGTCTCCCACAGAAGGCCCCTCCACACCCCTGCACTGGCCACTCCCCCAGCCCCAAGGGCCTCCT
The DNA here is from genome assembly GCA_021653895.1 of Mastomys natalensis. Classification (NCBI taxonomy): domain Eukaryota; kingdom Metazoa; phylum Chordata; class Mammalia; order Rodentia; family Muridae; genus Mastomys; species Mastomys natalensis. The sequence goes on along the minus strand of JAJTUV010001705.1, from coordinate 122,478 downwards.
CCATTCCCAACTCCCTGCAACTCAGTGGCATCTGGATGTCCAGGAGTTTGGGAACCCTGGGCCCAGCCTCCTCGAAGGTTCGGACCCTCGACCCTTCGTTCTCAACTCCTCTGCTCGGTTTCTAGTGGTGGTTGGATTCCTGGGTGTGAGGGAACCCCAGCTTCGGCCTCTCATGTCTTTGGCTGCATTTTCCCATGCCCTGAGAGGTGTATCTGCACTTCCCTGGAGCCCAGTACGTGAAGGTGGCGCAGGGTAAATGCAGTCTAGCATCTCTGCGTTTTTCTGCCCAGTGGTAGGGCAAAGCCAATATAAACTACATTTTTTCTTTAGTATAAAGAGAGAGGCAGTACAAGGACATAAGGTATATAACACCTTGAATGTACTCTGACTAAACAAGGCCTCTGGGGAGTATTGTTGTTATTAGTGTCATTGTCATTGGTTGACAGGTTTTATTTTCTCTCATTATAATTTACTTCCTACAAATCTCACCCTCTGTACTTAGCTTAAGGTAGGGTATCAGGAGCAAAAACAGCTCTGTGAAAGGAAATGTTTTTAATGTTTACTTTTGGTATCTATGTTTTGCCTGCATGCAGGTGCATGACTTATAACCTCTGGCACTGAATTAGAGACAGCTGTGACTGACATGTGGATGCTAAGAAGTGAACACTGGTCCTCTAAAAAGAACAGGTAGGACTCCTAACTGCTGACCATTCTGCCAGCCTATAAAGAGTAACATTTTATACGACGTATCATTAGTTACTTTTAATCCATGAACTATTTACATTTCTACTGACCTCTTATTTCTAATAAAAAAAAAAACAACTTCTGCTCTGTCACTTTAACAGAACCTGACACCAACCTCAAATATCCTCTCATGAGGCTTATCTTCTGTGAAGAATTGAGATGTTTAAAAAAAAAAAGTCTAAAGCCATCGTATGCTCTGCTAGGCTTCAGACAAAGTACAGTCCCATTTCACAAAGGTTGTCAGTACTGTGGTGCTATGTGTCCCATTATAAATGTCTAAGAGTGGTAGCCTAGAGCAACAGGCAAATGTTTTTCCTCTCCAGTGCACATAGAAAGGTTACATTCTTATCCTCATGCATATCACTGCATACAGAATTTCTTTATAATTGTTGCCTTTGGAACTAAAACAGAAGCTAAAATTTTGCCTTAATAACTGCCAAAATAATTGCTTTCTTATTTGTACTATCATTGATATTGTGTAATTTTGTAAAATGACACAACTAATTTCAACATTCATATATCTGTGCTATATATATCTACCTGAGATCTTTAGGCCAAAACCTGTATGGATGCTCACACTCCCAGACACCTTTACAACATATGACATTCCCAGGGAAATGCACCAAATTGGGGCTGAAGAGATGGCTGTCCACGGGGATGGCAGTCCTGTCTGTACAAAGTTGGTACTCTAGAACAGGAAGCACAAGGAAGCCAGCCACAGTCACCAGTACTGTCTCCTGCAGCTAGGGTTGGACAGAGCCAGAAACAGCCCAGGAAGCCTTAAGATAAGCAAAGGAGAGATCTGGGCTCACTCCAGAACAATTGGGGAGGCCCTTAGTGTCTACTGGTTTCTTCCACTTGGAACCATCATTTGACTGTTTTGTTTGTTTTTTCAAGACAGGGTTTCTTTGAGTAGCCTTGGCTATTCTAGAACTTGTTCTATAGACCAGGATGGCCTTGAACTCAGAGATCCACCTGCCCCTGCCTCCCAAGTGCTGGGATTGAAGTTATATACCACCATTCCCAGGTTAGTATTTGACTTTAATAATTAATAAATATTTGAAATGACTCGACATTATTCAAGCATCTTTCTTCTCTAATTTTCAATGACTACATTTGGAAATTACTCACCTATCATTACCCATGTGTCCCTGATCCATTTTTCTGGGACACAATAACCTGGAAATCTCATTGGGCACAATCTGGACTACAGTCCATCCTATAATACTATCTCAAAATGGAGGTTTAAAAAGGCAGAGAATGGGGAAGGCTATGCTGGGATATTGCTCCATGGTGAGGCACTTGCTTAGCACATATGAGGCTCCAGAGTCAATCCCCAGTTCCATGCCAAAATAAAGAAATTGATTTCACCTGGAAAACAACTGCTTGCTATACATGAAGGACGTCTTGACAAGTTCTTAACACAATTAGCAAGTGTCTTGTTAGTTTTAGAGGTTCTATCATATGCAATTTAAAAATAAATGAGGCATTTCCTATACCTGTCAAATGCTTAGGTTTTGGTTTCATCCTCCTAAATCTGCATTCCTTATAAATGGGGTTTCCTGCTCAGTTAATGAAGAGTCCCTGGCTTAGTTAGATCTCCATTGTTGTGAGGAAACATCATGACCTAACACAACTTGGGGAGGAAAGGGTTGGTTTCATTCACAGTTCCATATAACAGCTCATCATCAAAGAAAGTCAGGACAGGAACACACACAGGGCAGGAACCTGGAGGCAGGAGCTGATGCGGAGGCCATGGAGGGGTGCTGCTTACTGGTTTGCTCCCATCATCTGCTCAGCCTGCTTTCTAATAGAACCCAGGACCTCCAGCCCAGGGATGGCCCCACCCACAATGGGCTGGGCCCTCCCATATCAATCATCAACTAAGAAAATGCTCTACAGGTTTGCCTATAGTCCTATTTTATGAAGGCATTTTCTTAATTGAGGTTCCTTCCTCTCAAATGACTTTAGCTTATGTCAATTTGCCATAAAACTATCCAGCACAGTAGCCAAATACATCTAGACTGCAGCTTCAAGCACAAACCTGATCAAAAATCCCATAGTAACCAAACATAATCAGCTTTATATCAGCACCAGTCTTGGGAGCTGGCTATATAAATGTGTGTCCGTTAATCTGATGGTATTATGCTAAGGATATTTCAGTGTTTACCCAAATACTTTCTTGAAAAGTCATTTTGCCTTTATACTTGGGGAAACCTAGTATAGAGCCAGACACAGCCACATGCCTCTAAGTACAGCAACCAAGGGACTGGGACAGAAGTACTTAAACTGAGAGCATCTCAGGTAGTGGTTCTCAACCTGTGGGTGGCAACCCCTTTCACAGGGGTCACATATCAGAAATCCGGCATATCAAATATTTACATTATGATTCCTAATAGTAGAAAAAGTACAGTCATGGAGTAACATCAAAAATAATTCTATGGTTGGGGGTCATCACAACATGAGGAACTATATTAAAGGGTTGCAGCATTAGGAAAGTTCAGAACCATTGATCCTGGGCATCATAGTATACTTGAGGTAGCTGGGCTACCTACATAATGAGAACTGGTTTCCAAACAAACATAATGATACATTAGCAAACATTACACATATTAAGCAAAAACTACAAATGTTCCAGAACTAATGATGAAACTCGAGTTTTACGAAGACTTTTAAACATGTTTAAAGTTCCACATAAGATATAATGGGTTGGTAGATTGCTCTAGCAGTAGCTAAACGTCTTCCCACATGCATTAATAAACAAGAGGCAGTTATTTAATAATCTATAGGCAGGATAACCACAAAAGATATGATAAATAATCATCTATATTCAAGGACAGATCCCTAGAGGGCATCAAGAATTTACACACACTCCCTACAGTGACTTCACCTGACTTTCTACCCTCTGAGGAGTCCCCCACCACCACCACTACCACTGCACCTCCTACGTGTCCCCCCCACTTACTCACTACATGAGACATGGTCCCCTGTGTCCCTCAAAGACAAGCTAGTTATCTCCTTAGTGAGAAAGACAGTGTAATTATTTCATGTCAGGAAGATAAAGCAGACCAGGTATGGAGGCAAAGGTCTGTCCCCAGCACTAAGCAAGCTAAGAAAGAGGCTCAAGAGTCTGAAGCAAATCTATACAAAGATGCTACAAAGGAAAAGAGGTAGAATCCAGCCCATCAAAGGTGATAATTTCCAGGGAAGAATTTCACCGTCTGAACTCAGAGTTCTCTGTGTACGCTGATACACATGGTCAAATGTAGTCCTTAGGCTGTAGCCCAGTGGTTGAACATAGAAACTGCCTAGCATACACAAGTCCTTTCTTGATCCCAGAAATGAAAATTAAATAATAATAATCACTTTTAGTAATGTGTCATTAACCTAATTTTCTGTGCTTAAAAGCATTAATCCACACTCAGCACAGAATTTACAGAACGGAGACAAACATTCTAAGAACCAAAGTGGGAGGGGGAAATAAGAAAGGAAGGAAAAGGAACCGAAGAGGGCAAGCCAAAGGGGGATGTAGCAAGCATCTTCACTCCTGAGCCAGAAGAAAAACACGACTTCACATTCAGCATCCCTCATGCAACTGAAAGTCACATGCCAGTTCTGTAGATGTGGAAACCAAAGGAGGAATGGTTCAAACTAACTAGTTATGATTTCCTTAACCCTCCACCTTAATAAAAATGCTCACCCAGTGTGGTGGTTTGAATATGCCTGGTCCAGGAAGTGGGACTGTTAGGAGGTGTAGCCTTATTGGGAAGTATGTCACTGTGTGGGTAGACTTTTGAGAGCTCCCTCCTAGCTGCCTGGGGATGCCAGTCTTCTCCTAGATCCCTTCAGAATAAGATGTAGAACTCTCAGCTTCTTCTCTAGTGCCATGGCTTCCTGGATGCTGCCATGCTTCCCACCATGATGATAATGGACTGAAACTCTGAACCTTGAAACCAGCCCCAATTAAATGTTGTCCTTTGTAAGAGTTGCCTTGGTCATGGTGTCTCTTTCCAGCAATGAAAACCTAACTGAGACACCCAATTTTTAGTGAGGAGGAGTTTGGGAAGACCTGCCCTACTGAGGATATTCAATGGCATGGAACTCTAAGGCCACTCCCCACCCTCCACTGCTAAATAGGATGGTTTGACCCACCGCACTAACACACACACACACACACACACACACACACACACACACGCTTTTCAATCACCCTCAATAGCTAAAAACACATGTATATGTATTATGATGTATATGTCTATGTATGATGGCACTGGGAATCAAACCTAGAGCCTTGCAAATACTAGAATAATATTCTACCAAAGCCATTCCCCCAAGTCCTGGTTTTTTATTTTATATTCACTGCCAAATTAGCCCTTAAAAGTTCACCCATTCAACTACTTAATATTTATTGAGCCCTTCACTTCTAGGAAGCAATGGGGTCCTGACCACAACTACATGATCAGAAGTTACAAGGGCTATGAAAGCACTTACAGGTAGGTATACAGCCAAACCAAGTCCACCATCATCTCAACACATGCTATTTGCATGGGAAGCTGACCAGGTACATCCTGCCATTTGGCTAGGCAATTGTTCACTCTCATCTCAGTGTACTGATTGGGTTGTTGATTTCTTGTTTAGATTTTTTTTTGAGTTCTTTGTATATTCTAGAGATTAATCCTCCATCAGATGTATAGCTAGCAAAGATCTCCTCCCATTCTGTATGCCACCTCTTCATTCAATAATCTTCTTTTGCTGTGAAGAAACCTGTTAATTTTGTGAGGACCCATTTGCCCATTGTTGTCACTGTTTGCAAGCACCTGGGGTCCCTTTTGGAAAGTCTTTGCCCTGTTCCTATTCATCAAGGGTTTTCCCTGCTTCTTCCTCTAACAGTTTCTGAGTTCCAGGTCTTACATTAAGGTCTTTGATCCACTGTATTGATTGGGTACAGTAAGAGATGGGTTTCTCCACTTCCTTCTGTATGTGAATATTCACTTTCTCAATGCCATTAACGGGGCTGTCTTTTTTTCCCAATGTATATTCCAGCATCATTGTCAACAATCACATGCCTAAAACTATGTTTATATTTATTACATTTATTCTGTTCCACTGACCTACATGCCTGTGTTTTTGCTAGTACCATGCTCTGTGAGTGGAGAGAGTGTGTGTTGTGTGTTGTGTGTGTGTGTGTGCACATATAGAGGCCAGAACTGTCTTTCTATATTACTCTGCACCTTGGATTTTGAAGCAGGGCCACTCAGTGAGCCTGGAGCTCACTGATTCAGCCAGACTAGCTGGCACAGGAGACTCGTGATCCTCCTGTCGCTGGCTCTTCACTGCCAGCATGCAGTGCCACACCCAGTTTTTAAGGTGCTTGGCCTCTGGGCTTATGTCCTCATCCTTGCAAGGCAAGCACTTTTGCCAACAAAACTGTCTTCCCAGCCCCATGATGGTTCTGTTTCTATGGCTCTAATAACTTACAAACAATATGGTGGTCCTATAACATTCTTTTTGCTCAGGAATGTTTTGGTTATCTGGGCTCCTTTTTGTTTCCATATGCATTGTAAGATTTATTTTTCTATTTCTGTAAAGAATGACATTGGGATTTTGATGGAAATTACATGGAATCCTTAGATTGCTTTTGATAGCATAACCATGTTCATAATATCAGTTCTTATGACACATGAACATTGAAGTTTTCCCTGTAAGCCTCTTTCAGTTTAATCTAAAGTCATACTTTTTTAGAGGCAATGTGACTGGGTTGTTTCTTGTTTTGTTTTGTTTGCAGCATGCTTATCATTGATATATAGAAAGGTGACTGAATTTTTTATGTTCTTTGTATTCTCAGGCAGTGGCTTGTTGAGCTATGGCTGTTCATCTACTCCGAAGGAGGTTAGAGCTTGCATTAATATAATTCTACTAGGTACTGTTACTCTGGGGTAATTGTGAAAAAAATCTAAGAAGTCATTCATGTAATGAACTGAGACAATACTTTGTCTTGTTCATCTTTGTGTCCAATTACAGTGTCAATGCAAGACTTAGCACTAAAGGTGTAATGTAGCACTGGTCAGATTTATCCCAGATAATCACATACTCACTCGATTAACAGAGGGGGATTATATTTTCTCATAAGACACTATATTTGTGTGACTCTTATAGGAACAGAAATCATAGATTCTCTGGGGTTGTGTTCAGATCATCATTTGAGTCAAGCAGGAGACACAGAGGGGAAATAGAGCCCGTGTCCTCTTTCACATTAATTCTTGGGTTGTCTAAAATACCGTGCCAGGAAAAATCAAAAGAAAATCTTAGAATCAACATCACCGTATTGCCCTGTTCTTCACATCTTAGATTAATGGGCAGCGTATCAGACTGTCATGTTAAATTTATAGTGATCTTCAAAGAGCCAAGGCCTACAGCCCTGGCCTTAGACTGCTGCTATAAACAGTCATTTTATTTTATTGCTGGATCACTGTCTGGTGTTCGGAGGTCAAGGACTCAAATCCATTTTCATTTGTCACACGCCCAACCTTAGCACCCTAACAACCGTATTTCCCCTCATACTCATCACATGGAGGATGCGTGCCTCATCCTGTCAGTGTGTAGAAGCTCCTGGGCAATTTTTCCCAAGTCCTCTCACCCGGCGCTCAACCGGAGCAACATGCTGAAATCTCACACTGGGAACAAGATGCTTCCGGGTATGAGTCAGCCCCCAGTCTCATCAGGAGAAATTGTACCTTGCATGACCAGGTCTGCCTTCTACTCTGTCAAGATTCCAGAGCCCTGCCCCACCCCTGCACTGGTCTCTGCTTTCAGAAGCGGACAGAATGGTTAAGTAAGTCTGGGAATTCTAGAGTATACAGGTTTAGCCTAAAGGTGAAGTTACCTTCCCCAGTAAGCTACTGAAACATGTGTCACCAAAACCAAGTGACAAAGAGGACACTTGTCTTCCTTCTGTGGGTCCAAAATGATACCAAGCACTCCACAAAGGAATGCCCAGGGAGTATCATTCACACTGTTTCTTTAATACATAGGGACCCTTGGTGTCTCATTCATAGGTCATTGTCACAAACCAATCAGCAGCAGCAAAACCCAAGATTCCTAGTGTTATCAGTACTGAGGAGACAACAGGGCTTGGATATAGGTCTTAGTCATGCATGCATGTATTCTGTGAACACACTGAAATTTGATGCAAAAGTACAGGTGGATTTTATCAGAATCACAAACACACACATACTTTAAAAAATTGCACAGAAAGAGCCATCAGGATTTCATTACTCAATCTAAAGAAAAGAGACAAGAAGAAATTGTCTCTCATAACAAAGAAACCTGCCCCTTTTGGAGAGCAGAAGGCTAGAGGCCTACAGAAGGGCATCTAGGCACTCTTCAGGACTCAAGTCAACAGTACCATATCAGGAGCGTGCGCTAAAAACTCATCAGTAAGGAAGATATTGGAACAGTCAAAATACTCAAGTCTACACACATAAACTCCTCTTGTTCAAATTACCTTCCATGCCCAAAGCACAGATGTAAGAAATTAAAAGGGGGGGTACCTTTGTGGCTGAGATGAAATTTGTGACAGTGTTATGTTTAAGGAGATAGCCAAGAACTTGTTAGTTTATATCTTTCCTTCTTTGCATGGTACTTTAAGATCATATATTCTATATGTTTATGTCATGATTTGGGGTAACTTGGATACATATCTCAATTGTGATATAGAGTTGTACTTTTTCTTGAAGTGTGTGATTTTCATGTCTAAAATGAATTAAACACTCACTTCTTTAAAATGTTTTTGTGATAACTAGACACTTTATATGAAGTGCCTGGTACAGTGTCTGACCATATAATATAAGCAGTAGCTGGTAAAACGGTTCTTCACTATTATCTCATGGTCCACGACATTTCCCAGACTCCTTATCAGTTGTCTAACACATGGCATTTTACTTTCATTATATCTGACTTCAGTTCTTTGCATGTGTTTTTTAATTATCAATGACAACCAAATGGATATGAAAAAGGGGCCTGGATACATATAGTTACTTAAAGAATCTTAACATAACATAACATACATTTAAAACAACAACAAAACATACTTACCTAGTGACAAGGACACCTTGCTTGAGAGTCACATAAAAATAATTAGGAAGGTGCTTTTACTTTTTTTTCTTCTTTTTTATTTTTCTCTGAAAGAATCTCACTATATAGCTCTGGCTGGCCCAGAACTCACTATGTAGACCAGGATGGACTTGAACTCACAGAGATCTGCCAGCCTCTGCCTTTGCTTCTCTCTCCTGAATGCTTTTTTTTTTTTTTTTTTTAATTCTTATTGTATAAACTGAGTGTAGACCCATATTCCATTAAAAATTAAAAATTCCTTTTGGGCTGTTTTATGGCAAACTTTTTAAATGCTGACTTATTTGTTTATTTACTTATCAATTCTTCAGACAAATTCTGACTATGCAGACAAGATCAGTCTATAACTCAATATCCTCCTGCCTCAGACTCCCAAATAGTGGGATCACAAGCGTGCACCTCAAAAACTAGGCCAACTTCTTTAAATTATAAGAATTTTTCAAGGGCAAGAAAACTCTTCCCAAATGTCAATGACAAATGTTTAATGACAGTTACCCAGCATTTCATCATAAAGATATGCTATTATCATTAGCCATGTGTTATCTGCGGACTGCTCTGCCACATTTTAATACTGCTGTCTTTCTAAGTTTTGATGGTATCAGCCAATGTGTAAGTAATTCCTTGTAATCTGTCACCTCTAAATGTGATAAACCTGTTTTCCTCTTTTCCCAGATGCTCGACAAAAGCATCTCAATAGAACCATTTCATTCTTGCTTGACATTAATCCATCCATCAACATTCTGAGTTTGTCAAGTCAGAACTCAAATTAAGGGAAAGTTCCCAAGTCATCCTAGGTAGCTGGTGTTTCATTCTTTAAGGCATGTTTACTAACTGCTAGCTACGAAGCTGTCTGAGCCAACAAGATGGCTCAGTAGAGCATCTGCCTTGTTAGCCTGTGTTCAATTCTCAGAATCTACCATAGGCCAGAACTGACCTCCAAATACTCTGCATAAGCCTACATGCCTGCAATTTCATAATATCCCCCTCCCCCGCCCCTTCCCTCACCCCACACAACAAGAACTTAAGAGTCTACCTGTGAGTTGGAAAGATGGCTCAGTGGTTAAGAACACTAGCTGCCCTTCCAGATGCTCTTCCAGAGGACTCTGGTTCAATTCCCAGCATCCACATAGCAACACCATTCTCCAGTTCCAGGGAATACAACAAACACCCTCATATGGACATATACACAAGCAAAGCACCAATGGTCATACAAATAAAAATAAAGGATTCATCCAAAAAATTAAAAATAAATTATCTGCAAGTTTTTACAAATTATTTATGTGAGAATCTCTGACTTTTATTCACTAAAATATATGTACTTTCTTTTAATCCCTAAAACTGCAAAAACTGCAAACTCCAAGAAATTTAAATTTAGTTTAAAAAATTCCCTACAGTGTCCAAAATACATTCTGGTAATATATCTAGATTGTAAACTTTTTTCATGTTCCAAGAAACAAACAAACGCTCCTGTGGTTTAAGAGTTCTAGCTCCTGGGTAGCGCTAACACTAGATACCTAAATTTCTGGAAACAGGGTTCTTGTAAAGAAAGACAAGTCTGGGTTGGAACAGCAGGCACCTTTAGGTTTTGATACAATGAGAGGGTCCCTCACTTTACCACAGAAGCCAGGAAAAATCACAAAGGACAAGAAAATTGGCTCCTGTGGCCAAGAGCACCAAGGGAAGATGGAAAACGGGGGGGCGGAAGCACTGTTTTTCGATCTTATCTTTTTGAAAAAAGTGGTCTTTACGGCTGAAAATATAATTGTGTCAGACGTTCTGATTCTAAGTGAGAGGTGACAAATATGTGAGGATTGAAAACTGCTTTGACGACATGCCACTGCTTTGTCACTAAGCTGTGGTCCCTGGATGAGGACAAATTCCTCTTGGAAACTGTGTTTGCAAAGGCAAATATGTGAATAAATCCTGATGTGGACTGGTAGCGATGTCACCTGGTGGAGGGGAGGGGAATATTTTTCCATTGATTAATTAATTTATTCACTTTACATCTGGATCCCAACCACCCCTAAGCCTCTCCCTCACACAGTCTCTCCCCCACACGTAATCCCCCCTTATGTCTAAGTGCCATTTCTCCTAAAGTGCAGTCCCTCCTACAGTAGTCCTTTCAACTTCGAGGTATACCAATGAGTGTCGGCACTGCCAGTCCATCCTTCCTCCCTCTATGGGGATTTGGCTACAACTATGAAGTAAGGCTGATATACCATGTGGAGAAAACGAGGCCTCAAACAAATCACCGAGCTTCTTGTGGGCCCCAAATCAGAGGTGGAGACCCCACAGATCAAGGCAGGAAGGTCAGACTTTTTGCTCCAAAAACTTCTGTAATCCTCCAAGAGTCAGGAGAAGGGCTGGTGAAAAGGCCCCAGAAATATGATCGAAGGTGGAGCAGAAGCAACCCTGGAGAACCAAACACAGCTTGAGCTGGCTTAGCACAGAAGCATGTGCAGAGAGGGAAGAAACAACAGAACACTACGATCTTTGGCTGAAATTCAGTTTCAATGTTCTAACTCCACTCCTACTTGTTACCCAAGAAGAACCAGGTTCTGGGGCAGGCAGGTTAAGAAGTTACCCAGGATGCTGATCTATGCCAATCCAGGGGCCAAACACTTCACAGAAAAGAATACCTTCATATCAATTTGAACATGGAGAAGTTAAGATGATGTATAACTAGAGCTTTCACCCTTACTGACTACTGCTCATGCTCTGGAAGATACTCTGTCTGCATGCTACAGAAGGAAAAGGATAAATACCAAGCCAGCTATAAACCCTTCATTCTACAATGCTGACCTGACCTGTCTGCATGATATGCAATAGTGGTACAACAGTAGAGTAACCAACCAACCACTACCTGATTGGATTTAAGACTCCATGAGACAGAACCCACGTCTGATTCTGGCCAGGAGCCAGAGACTAGATAGACCATGCACCTAGCGGGGAAATCAAATACTACTGTTCTGCTAAAGTGAATCACTTCTAACAGCATTCTGCTATACTTGTAGATCTGCGACTTGCTTAACCATTAGAAGTAGACGGGAACAAATGCAGAGATCCACACTGGAGAATGTGCAAAGAGAGAGAGGCTTTAGAAAACACTCAGTCCTGAACAGGATTGTCTCCATCAACCCCCTCCCTTAGGGCTCAGTCAAGTGTGGGAAAGAGGAGGCAGAAAGACTGTAAAAGCCAGTGGAAATAGAAGACACCAGGGGAACACTGCCTTCCAGATGCAACAGGACTGACACACATGTGACTTCCCAGAAACTGTGGCAGCATGTACACTGGTCCAAACCTGATGGTGTCTGTCCAGTACTGAGAGGGGAACGGGACACAAACTCTCATCTCCAACCCAGATTCTATCTCTAATTAATAATCACTTACCAAAAAAAAAAAAATCAGTTTTCTACAATAGAATCTCACTCGCTATACAAACTATACTTAAAGGCAGGCCTGTATACCTAGCAGTAGATTACCAACACAAAAATATTCAATGGTATTTTTGGAGATGTCTCATAATGCTTTGGCCATTTCTGTTTTTTTTTTTTTGTTTTTTTTTTTTTTTACCTCACAGGTCTTTGGCTTAAATACTATAATTTCCAATTTTGCTTTTTTTTTAATTGATTTTGTGATTGTGCATATGCATATGTGCATATGTGCGAGTGTATGTGTGTGTGTGTGTGTGTGTGTGTGTGTATGTGCATATGGCTATGCTTTCTCATGTTATTTTATCTTGTTTGCTTTTTTACTTTGGTTTGATTTCTAAAGAGAGAAGGAGGCATGAAAGCAGAGACGTGGGAAGGTAGAGAGGATCTGGAAGGAGATGAGGGACAAGAAACTGGCCAGATATATTGCATGAAAAATATTTTCAATAAAAAATAACCATCCCACCCCTAACCTCCAAAATAAATACCATGATAGAGAGGAATCTGTCTCTGTGTGAGTCATCTGTGAGATCGAAAGGAGTGTGAGCAACAGTCTACTGGGAAGCCAGCCTCATGCAGTAGCAAGTAGATTGGTCACCCGAGGGACTTGAGCTAGGCTCAGTGAGAGACAAGCTAGATCAGCAATAGGCAACTGCTTCTCCTCACAGTGAGCACCACAGCAGAGAGGAGACTTGGTTCTGTTGCAGGACCCTTTCCTGCCCATTGTGTTTGCAATGGAGCTCTGTGATTGGGCAGTAGAAGAGAGAGGTGGAGCGAGGAGTGGGGAGGAGGAAGAAAGAAGAAAGGAAGAAAGAAGAGAAGGAGGAAGAGAGGAAAGATGGCAGAAGATGTTACCCTTGTGTCTCTAGCAGTCATTCATATCAAGGTTAGGAAACTGGGTTTATAATTCTAATTGTATGGGCTTCTTGTATATTGAGCATTTGCTAATATATAAATCCAGTGGATAATCTTTAAGCATTAAGAGTCTTCATTCTAACAGGTACCGTGAGCATGGTGAATATTGTCTGGGGTTGAGCCGAGCATTATGAGGGTTGCAGACTTGGCCCAAGAGCCATGCTTAGAGCCATAGACTCCACAGAGCTGACTGGCACAGACAGCAGACACTCTAACGTCTCGTGGAGCCAGGGCCTGCATTTCAGGGCTGGCATCTTTGTCGCTGCCGTTAGTATGGGAATATAGAGAGGGAACATGGCAGCAGCCAGAGAGCTAGCCAGAGCCGAGCCGCTTTTTCAAATACTTCCCGCTATGGGTTCCATGGCATCTCAAGTGGATGGAGGAAACTACCCATTTCCTTCCAAACACACCACAAAGCTAAAACAAGACCCTTGTTCCTTCTTCCCTCAGAGCTCTCATTTCTGCCTTCTCAATCCTCTCTCTGCCACTCCTGACTCCATAAGAACCAAGTTAAAATCTTAACTCCATCAAAATAAGTTCAACAGGATTGGTTTCATTGCGGTGTGAGTGTTTGGGGGGTTGTTTACAAAATTATTCTTCCTGTGTAACATCAGCACGCACTCTTCAATAACACAAAATGTACTATGGTAACCAGTTTTAGATAAACGGTAGCATTAACCACCCCACACCACTCTGCAGCCATCACTACCGTGGTTCACTGTTGTTTCCAGCCCCTAAAAGAAACCTATTTTAAACCTAAAATAACGAGAGTAACCAGGTTAAAATAAAAGTAGACAGAAATATCTGTATTTCCAGGTTAGAACACAGTCTATAAACAACACGGTCAGACACACTCTTAAAATCCAAGTTCACTAGAAGCTTTTATTATCTCTCTGCCAATCCTTCTCCTCCTGCCCCATGACCTGAACTAGATTCTCAGACAACAGCCCAATTCTCTCTCCTCTCCCTGATACCACTGATACCATAGCAGAACATCACAGATGGTCCTGTATTTCAAGTCTAGCACTACAAGACAGGGCTCTCTGGGCCTCTATTACGTCTAATCCACAAATGGTGCATGACGCCTATCTTAGTTGCGTTCTGTAGAAGTGATAAACACTATGATTAGAAGCAATTTGGGGTGGAGAGGAAAGTACCTATTTGACTTATAGGTTAGAGTCTATCATCTAGGAAAGCTAAGGCAGGAGCATGAAAGCAGGAACTGAAGCAGAGACCAGTGAAGAGCACTGCTTACTGGCCTGCGTCTCATGGCTCACCCAGCTTGCTTGCTTATACAGCTCAGGACTACCTGCCTGAGCCAGCCAAGCCCTCCAATATTAACCTTTAATCAAGAAAATGTCCCACAGATTTGCCTACAAGTCAATCTGATGGAGGCACTTTTTCCACTGAAGTTCCTTCTTTCCAGATGACTCCTGCCAAGTTTACAAGAAGAAGAAAGGGAGGGAGGGAAGAAAGGAAGGGGAAAAAAGAGAAGACCAGAACACTGCCATCACCTCTAGGGCTATCTCAAAGATTGTATCCGAGACTGTATACACAGAAGATCCTGGTACAAAGCCTCTTATTTAAGCTCTGTGGGAAAAAAATACACTATGGTCAACACTAGAGGAATTCCAGAAGGACAAGGAAACACCTTGAAATTTTCAAAATTTTATCACAAAGTTGACACAATAATATCAGCACATTTTCCCACTTTGTCTCTCATGAAAGGGATACTAGTCCACTGTAAGACCATGCATCATCATCTGACCATGTCCGGCTCCCTGGGTGATGAAGCTTTCCTTCCAGTAAGCCCCAACATGTGACCCTGCTCCTTTAGGACCTCACAGACTAGGGAAGCAAACAGTAAATCTAAGTACTGGTCTTGATGGGAGGTTCTGCTAAGTCAGAACAACAGAAGCCACTCTGTCCCTTAGAGCTGCAGACACTGACAAGCCTGGGAACTCCCAGAGGAAGCACAGTAAATGTCCCCTTCTTCTTAGGGCAGTAAGAAGGCTGGTTTAACTAGGGCACAGTTCAAACGTCTTTGTCTAAGATGCTGTCCATGAATCTTCTCTCACGCCCTCTATTGAAAAGCAGGATCTTTTCAAAGAAACACTCCAGGCCATTTTGGAAGGTGTGGGCTGAAGTCATCTATGGGTCTTCCCAAAGGCATGGCCTTGAAGACTACTGTGAAGACCATAAGCTGCAGGTCTGGGGTGTGCAGAAGGGGCTGTCAAGAGCATTCAGAACACTGTCACTTGTGTGTGCGTGCGTGTGCGTCTGCGTGTGTGTATGTGTGTGTGTAAAACCCTTAGACACACCTCCAGGACAACCAACTCCACCCACTCAAGAGGAGAAGAGACACCCCAACTCTTCAGTTTAAGGGTTCTTTCCTTTTGGGCAGTAGTAACTAAGCACATATGGCCACCAGCACATATAAAGGACTTCCTTTCAGTCACCCAAAGGCAATTAAATTGAGTCTCATCTTACTTATGGGTAAAATAAACATAAGAAAGGCTTGCTACAGCTGACCCTCTTGCATAACTTTCTATGGTTAAATGGGTTTCTTCTTATCACTGAAATGGTCTAAGCTTATAAATATTGTGCAACACCTCTGAGTGTGGTAGCAGAGGCAGAGGAGACACATATTCTCAACCTTGGCAGGATGTTTACCAACTCACTCCAAACTATCATAAACTTCAGGACATCTCTAACAGTATTAGGAAGTCTAAAACAGAGCTGGACTGACCCAGCCTAAACTTCTATTTCACTCTGCCCAGAGGCACCAGGTCTTCATTTTTACCACAATGTCTTATCTTCCAGGAGTTTATTATCTACATCAATACACCATTGCCTCAACTAACTACAGCTGGGACTAAAGGCCACCAGGAAGAATCAAAACAGTATAATTAAGACCACCTAAGTTTTTAACCCGCCCACGTTACTAAATATGGAGGTGACCAACCAGACTTGCAGTATTGGGTCAGCCTGTAGAGTAGCATGTTCCAGGGTTTCTTGTATGTATGTGGGCGGCAGAGAAGAGGTTCTCCAGCTCAGCCGAATGTTGGAGATCAAACCACTGATTTAGAACACACTGGCTGTAAACAAGTACCAGGCAACTCAAACTGATGTTAGCACAGCCTCAAAAGTGAGGATTAACCAGAGCGCTTTGGAAATTGCATCAGAAGCTTTAATAAATTTCACTACTTTAGATCCTTAGTCTTAGGGGATTATCCTAAGGAAATAAGTCTACGGAAGGGCTTTTATGCATGCAGATATTCATCAAGGTAAAAGGTATGTATATTCAACAAGGGGGGGATATGATTTTTAAAATCAAGTATATAAAGGGTATTATGCAGTAATTTAAAAGCATATTTGTAAAGAAAATGTTCATAGTGTAATACTAAAAATAATTTTATAATTGAACAAGCATTATGAACACAGGTCTCTGTGAAGAAGTTTGCTCAAGGAAAAAGACTGAAAGACTCTAAGTTAGAATGTCAACACAAAGAAAACTTATATAGCACATGCACACATCTGTAGGAACATACATCTGTAACTCATTTTCTTTATTGACTTGTCTGTGGCTTTCCAAATATTCTTACAATGAGCAGATGTTACTTACAAAGGGAAGTGTCTTTCTTAGGGTTTCTATTGCTTCCATGCGACACCATAATGAAAAGGTAAGTTGGGGAGGAAAGGGTTTATTCAGCTTACACTTCGAGATTCTTGGAGGAAGTCAGGACAGGAACTCAAGCAGTGCTGGAACCTGGAGGCAGGAGCTGATTTAGAAGCCATGTAGGGTGCTACTTACTGGCTTGCTTTCCTTGGCTTCCTCAGCCTGCTTTCTTATAGAACTCAGGACGCCAGGCCAGGGATTGCCACCCACCACGAACTGGGCCTTCCCCCATCGATCACTAATTGAGAAAATGCC
Source organism: Mastomys natalensis (assembly GCA_021653895.1). Taxonomy (NCBI): domain Eukaryota; kingdom Metazoa; phylum Chordata; class Mammalia; order Rodentia; family Muridae; genus Mastomys; species Mastomys natalensis. The sequence goes on along the minus strand of JAJTUV010001705.1, from coordinate 105,324 downwards.
TTACAGCTGAATTTCATGGAGGCATTTTCTCAACTGAGGCTCCTTCCTCTCTGATGACTCTTGTGTCAAGCTGACACACAAAATCATCCAGTCTAGTGGAGTTTTCCCCCTTTTTTTTGTTTTGTTTTTGTTACAAAGTATCATCTAAGCAGCTAAAATAATTAATCAATATGTCCTGAGAACATTAAAAACAATGTATCAATTCCTATGTATGAAGATAAGCCCTCCCCCCCCCAAAAAAAAAAAAACCCACCATTGAGAGGGTGATGTGCTTCTGTGGGTAGAGCTACATTCACCCAGAACAGACTTGACTTCTAACCACTTGGTGGGGAAAAGCAAAAAGGCTCCTACGTTTTCGCCATCTTCAGTTTCACACACAAGCCATGCCTTCCTATCCAAATACAGTTGCAGAGCCACCCTCTCTTCCCACAGCCAGTCTGCAGTCTACTGAGCATCAGCCTCCAAACGTCAATTCAAAAGTGATAAGGTGACAAAATTTGTAAGTTGAGGTGTGGCTAATGCCATAGTGATTTTTTTTTCCTTGCCCCCAAACAAGATTTAAAACTAAGGACAGATGCCTTGAGTAAGGCAACCTTTGAAGCAACATTCTTTCCTAGTAACCCAGACCATTAGCCAAGTGTTGCCAGATCACATTGTGAACCTCCGAGACGGTGAACTGGAAAAACCTGTTTCTTGTTGTGGTGTGGCTCAGCCCTGGCATACATCTTTAATCCAAGAGCTTTCTGTAATCAGGATTAAATGGGTCAAGAGGCAGAGCAATCAAGCAATTGACAGTAAGTGAATATTATAAAACAAACAAACAAAACACCCAGGAAAGAGATAGGAGGGACTTTGATTTGAAGGGTATTTAAAACAGCATGGAGGAGGAGCTTCTTCCTTCTGAGATATCAGTGGAATGGGAAGGTCAGCTAGGTGCTTTCTCTGCCTCTCTGCATTAGCAAGCTTTCACCATACCACTTGGATCCTGGATCTTCAGTGGTAAAATCAAAATTGGAGGTTTTGTTTTCTTAAAAAACACAACAGCAAAGTTGCTGCTACCTTCTAATCCAGGAGCATATGGAATGATATGTGCGATAAAACTAAAAAGAATGAAACCAACTAAGAAGGTCAGCAACAGTCTTCTCTCACCTTCTTGGGTAATAGCTTCATTCCACTGCTCATGAAACACAAAAAGAACGCTTATCCCTTCCATCCTACATCACTGAAACTCTCACAAGTGACACAATCAAAGAGGAGAGGAGCGAGGAGCTAAGATGCTGAGCCAAGGAGGAACCCCTCCAGGACAGCCCTGTTTCTTAGTTACTTTTCCAAGTACTTGATAGAATGCTGTAACAAAAGCAACTTAAGGGAGAAAGGAATCATTTTTGCTCACAGTTCAAGAGTACAGTCCATCACAACATGGAAGGCATGGCAGCAGGAGACTGAGGCATCTGGTTACATGGCATCCACAGTCATGAAGAGACATGAATGTCAGTTCCTGATGTCATTTATACACAGTACTAGATCCTAGCCCAGAGTATGACATCACCTACAGTAGGTGGATCTATCCACCTCAATCAATCTAATCAAAGTAATTCCATCAGGTTCCCTACCCCTAATCCTAACCACACCCCGCCCCCACACACTCAACCATAACCCTAACCCTCACCAAGTGACAACTGAAATTAACCATCATAATTCTACCCGGGGTCCACTTGACTACCAAACACACAATTTTATATCATAACCTTCACCCCTAGTTCATTTCATACTACATTTAGGCTACCTTCCTTCAGATGAATTTGAATCTTCACAGGGTGGACCTGTTGGCTTTTCTTATTGTCCTCGTGCAGTGCAGGCTTCTCTTCCACAGAACTGATCTCTTTATCACAGCTGCTTTCTCAGCACTGGCCTGAATCTTACTCTGTCTCCAGATTTCTCCTGCCACACAAGTTAGTCCAACATTCTAAAATTCAACTTCACTCAGGTTCTCAAGGCACAGAATGAAACCAGATTCTTTGCAGAAAACATTGCACATGGAGGCTGGTGAGATGGTATAGTGAGTAGATGTGTTTGCCATCAAGACTGATAACCTAAGTTGGATCCCCCAGGACCTAAAAGGTAGAAGAAACCCAACTCCACCAAGTTGTCCTCTGACCTCTACACTCATCCATGGCACACATGCTGACCACACATAAAGGTACATGCAAATAAATAAATGTAATTTTTAAAATCACATGAATGGCTCCATCTCAGTTCCCAACAGTCTTTGTTCACCTCTAACACCTTACAAGGCAGGCTCTACAATTTGCATTTCCTGACATTCTTGTCTTCTAAGATCCACCAGAACCACTCATAAGCTCTGCAGTATGTTACAGTTTGTAACAACCCAATCCCTTCACATTCCTCCCTGAGAGTCATGAAGTTTATTACAGCAAAGGCCCCATTTCTCACTACCAATATTCTGTCTTAACCGCTTTCCCTGATGTTATGATTAAAACTTCCTAACAAAAGCAACTTAAGGGGAAAGGTCTTATTTTGGCTCACAGATTGTATCGGTGTGTACAATCCACTGTGACAGAGGAGTCACAACTGCAGAAGCTTGAGGCAGACAATCTCATGATATCCGTAGTCGAGAAGCAGAGAGGGATGGATGCTTGTGCTGAGATCCTTTACATACAGTACTGATTCCTAGCTCAGGAACTGGTGCCATCCATGTCAATCAATATAATCCCCACACACAAGCATCTCCAGAGGCCCATCTTCCAGGTGACTCTAGTTCTTATCAGTTGACAGTTGAAATTAACCTTTATTTTTATCACTAGTTGCTTCCCAGAAATGTGGGGAAGCTTAAAAAAAATCTCATCATCTCGAATGTGGTACCATAAATAATATTAGACACCTAATAGCATCTTTTAACGAGAAGATTCGTTAAGAAAGGTACAAACAAATGCCACACCTTTGTTTGAAACCAACTCTCCCAACATATTATTGATCTGTCTTGAAATACTGCTTGCTGTCTGTATGGCCCTGGCTTTTATGTTCTGGCTTTACTATATACAAAAATCAGAGGTCTTGTTAGGATAAAGGTCCCGATTTAGCAGATTTAGGTGATGCAAAGAATAACTAAATTCTAATCTGTGAAGGCAAAACCCAGGTAGCTGGCTGTCTGTTTTCCCAGTATATAGCTAGCTTTCAAAAGATCACTGAAGGCTGCCAAGATGACTCAGTAAACAAAGGCAGTTTGCCACCAAGTCTGATGACCTGCGTTTCATGCCCAGGTCTCAAGTGATTGTTACTGAAGCAGGGCAACACAACTAGGAAGCAATAAAAAGATAAAGAAAGCGAGTTCTGGAGAAAAGAATAAGATAAGAAAATGTGAGCTAGGGAGGAGCCCCATGAGTGTGGGCTGAGCAAGGCTGTGGTGGGTGGAGGAGCTACCGGAACAGACACAATGGGGGATTACAGCGGTAGCCATCATTCCCATGGGCCTTAACGTCTGAAAAGCCCTGTGTTACCCATCAGGGATCCTCCAGGCAGAATGTGGGGGTTCTGCTGGCTGCTTCACACAGAACCCCAGATTGGTCTGTCTTCCTTTGTCCTTGGGGTGGAGACGTGGGGAGGGCTGGATGTGCCCAAGTAGAGACCACGAGGAACCAGCAGTGACTTGTGTAGGATGGCAAGGCAGGCATGGAAACAGCCTCAGGAGTCAGGAAGGAAGTGGCAGCTGCAGGAACTGTCCACATCCTTGGAAGCAGAGACAGCCTCTGGGCCATCGCAGGGACCAGGCTGGGGCGATGGAGCCATGCTCTCCCTCGTCCCAGTTTCTCTCCCATTTCTATTCTTGTCCCCTCTTCTTCTCAGAACTGCTCTTGGGACCCTCTTGACATGTATCTCTACACACCTTCCATCCTTAGTTGCCTTCTGGGTATCAAGGAAGCTAGGTGACAAACGAGTCACTACCCTCCACAGGAAGGGAAATGACATCCACAAATAAGGAGGTTTTTAAAACCAAAACAACTGAAGGTACATGAGCTAATTGATGATTAGAAGGTCAGGATTGCGGCCAAAGCCAATGGAGATGACGCTAAAGAGCTTAGCTTTGTTCTGTGTCGTCTGAGTGAATGCTTAAATATCTTTTTAGTCGCGATTATTTGAGGATAACCTTCCCCTGCATCATCGCTCCAGACGGAAGTGCTTTTAGTTCAGGCCCCCAGGTTGCATCCAACGATGCTGAGGCCTTTAGAGTTAACCCATGTTCTCACAGTGAGAATGGGGAACAGACAGGGCTGAGCTTGGCCCTCTCACTCTACAACAGAACTCTGTGGGCTCAACATCTCGTGCCGGTGTTCTTAGCCTTTCTCAGAGCAGAGCCCCGGAGCAATTCATTCACAGAGAGATGGAAAGGAACTGAAGGTCTTGTCAAGGAGCTGAAATCATCCAGGAAAGGGTCCCTGTGGCTCTCATTGCCAAGCCTTGACCCCTTTTATCCAGGCACTTCAAAACCTGACCTATTCTCAATACAAAATTTGAAAAGCAACAGTTTAAGATTCACAGGGACAGCGACACAGTCACACTCTAACTACATCCCTAGTCTTTCCTTCAAAGTAAAACACACAAACAAAAAGAAGGGGCTCTTTTTTACATAAAAATATTTTCCTCCATTCCAGAAGATTCTTTTTAACATAAAAATTATCTCTATATTCTATATTTTTTCCCCAATAAACAAGGCGCCACAAGCCCAGCAGAGGAAGTCATTTCCCACTGGATGCTAAGTGAATCAGGAAAAGAGCCAGAATTCCATGTCCAAGGCTACTGCATCATCTCAGGTTGTGGTCCCAGCACTAGCCCGCACAGCAGTTCCTTGTAAAATGTGCGAACTGATGGCCAGCAGGGAAAATCACAGTAAATCTTCATGTCTGGTTGCTCATTTGCGAGCACATGATCCTAAGTGCAAAGTTATCTCAGTCACCGTGGCCCCACCATGACATTAGCACACAGATAAAATTGAGGATGGAAAGGGAAAGGTCACTACTGGTCAGCAATACGTTTCCTCTTGGAGAGCTTTCCTATCCTTCTTTTAAAAATTACTAATGCATTGTTCTGCTAATGATACAGCCTATTCAGAGAAGGTGGAGTATATTATTATTTCATCAAAATCCGTCACCATGGCAGCCTGAACCCTTAACTCTGAATAGCGTTTAGATTATAAGTTTAGACGCCTCTCCATGCTATATACAGTTGTTTGCTATTTTGTTACCCACGACCTAACAGTGAAATCAAAGCCTCCCAAGTAAGTGGCGAGTGCTCTCACCTGTGAACGCATTTGTGGCCTGAAAACCAGCTTCCGGCATACTGCTCCCCAGACGAGCCTATGTTTCAATTCTTAAGCTGTCCTGTTGTGAAGAAACTGCCTGGGTGAGGCCTCAGGTCACTTCCATCTTAGCCTGTCCAAGTCCATCACTCTGCTGGTCCAGCTTTGGGGGCATCTAATGCCCACTGGCTGTGCTCCCACACCCTGTGAGCAGCAGGCACTACCTGGATGTCACGCAGTCCGACGGCATGTGGGACACACAGTCACATCAACCATCCAGCCAGAGAGTTGAAGCCATGGTGAGGTCAGGAATGGAGAAGCTGTCCTGCCGAAACCAGCTCTCCCACCTCAAAACGAAGGGCTCCTCAGCCTCGCAGCAACCATCTTCCAGCCTCAACCTCAGCCTCACCAAGGGCTCTCAGTCTTCTCTGATCTGCTGCTCTCTGCTTTGCTTCTGTTCTTGCTGAAATTAAAAAGAAAGAAGTCACTTTCTTAAGGATCTTGGGGACCATGAAGATCAATAGACTGGCTGGGCATGGCAGTATATACTTGTCATCCCAGTACCGGGAGGCTGAGGCAGGGCGGGCACAAAGCCAGACTTGGCTACATAGTGAGATCTTGTTTCACAAAAAAACAACACAGCAGCAGATTAACAGTCCTACAGAAATGAAGAAACAAAAACCAACTCAGGCCTGACTATGACCTTTCTGTGAACACTGGGATAAGCGGTGAGGGGGGAACCCCACTTAAAATCCTCAAACACATGATCCATTTTCTGAGCCACTCTAATAACAGATATAAGACCAGAATCCCCAAGTGTCTTTCCTTGGGCTACTTAGAACACATGCTCTTAAGAAATTAATTTCCCAAAGTCGAATCCCAGGTCTTAGAAGGGGGCCTTTAATTCATGTCAGTTGCCCTCGGCCCTATAAGAATGTAAAATTAAGCTTTGGAAGAAGCAATTTTAAAAGTGGCTCTGACACTATGATCTAGTGGAGCTTATCCAAGGGATAAAAGATAATTCAAAAGATATCAAAACACAGGGCACATCCCACCAACAGGATGAGGGCAAATCCAAACAACTACCTAAACAGAAGCAGAAAAGGCATCTGATAAACTTCAGTGTCTCCTCGTGACATTAGTTATAGAAAGAACACAACAGCATAAACAGGCAATATAAGGTAGATACATATACAATGCCAATACCATACCAATGGGAAAGGCTGAAACACTTTTATCTAAGACTTGGAACAAGACGAGCACATCTACCAACAACATGCTCACTCAGTACAGCATCGGAGATTCTAGCTGGAGAAAAAAGGTTAGAGAAAAATACCAAAGTGTCTCATTTAGAAATGAAATCAAACTGTCCTTGCTTGCCGATACCTGGGTTTTCATAAACAGAAAAACACAGATATTCTACCAAAGATTGCTAGAACTGATAAAGTTAGTAAAGCTGAAAGCGAAAATATCAGCACTTTATAAAAATAAGGAAAATTTTTAAACATCAAAGTAAGATCACTAGAAAAAAATAAAAATATTCCAACTCACATGGGGACTATAAGACACAGGAGAAGGAAGAAGGAATAAGAGGAAGGAATAAAGGGAAGGGAAGAAGGGAAGGGAAGGAGAAGGAGGAAGGGAAGGGAAGGGAAGGGAAGGGAAGGAAGAAGGAGAAAAGACTTATATTGGGAACAGAAAGCAGCAAGGACCAGTTTATGTTTAGACAAGATGGAGCTGATGTGGACATCTGGTGAACCATGGGTCAGCACAAAATGACTGACGCCACATGTCTGGGGAACCCCAAAGTAAATAGTGATGTACTCTGCTGTGTAACTATTCCTCACAGAATGTCATTTTTGTGTGAATTCTGTATAAATATGGCCTTGAGGTCAGAGACCTAAGCTTCTCACCTCCATCTTTGCCAGCCTGCCTGTACATTTGTCTGTACAGTGTTTGTCTACTTCCACGTGGCCTGTGTACCAATCTGTGTTTGTGCTTTCGCCTGTGTGTGGTCCATGTGTGACACCATGTGCCTGTGTGCCAGCCAGCAGCTACTTGCCTGGTGACCCCTGGACTGGTGAACAGGTGTACATTATGTGCCTGCATCTCCTCACATCTCTCCACACTCCCAACCCTCGACCCTCAGCCTTCATGACCTTCCGCTCCTGGCTTCAGAGTGTGGGCCTCACATGCAGCAATGTACTCAACAAAGTAAGTAATCTCTACAGTATAAAGCTGCAAACTCTAGTGAAGCATACTGAAGTGGACACACACATACACACACAAGACCATGTTCGTGGATTAGGAGAATTACCATTGTTAAAATATCATACTGTCCAACAGGATGTATACATTAAACATAATAACCATGAAAATACCATTGTTATTACTCCTAGAGACAGAAAAATAATTCTAAATCCATATGTAACCACCATACAGATTCTAAATCCAGGGCTGGAGAGATGTCAGCAATTGAAAGGACTTGCTGTTCTTCCAAGACACTCAAGTTCAGTTCCCAGCTCCCACATGGTTGCTCACAACTGCCTGTAACCACAGCATCAAGGTAACCAATTCTCTCTTCACGCTTCTTTGGATATGCACAAACCCATCACACACACACACACACACACAAAATCAAATCTTATTTAAAAAAAAAAATCCTGGGTTCAACTGCAAAGCAATTGTGAGCAAAAGACCATGAGCCATCAAGATAAACTTCACACTTACAGCAAAGCAGCATAGCACCAATATGAAACAGCAGAAGGGAAAACCCAGGGTTGAATGCACATGGGTATAGGCAACTCATCTTTAACAAAGGCACAAAAAAACACACTGAAGGGAAGAACAGTCTCTTCAATAAAAGGTCCCGAGGAGCCTGGAGAGCCACACTCAGACAAAAGAACCTACACCCAGGTCTCTCACCACACGGAATAATCAATCCCAGATGGAACAAAGGTAAAACTGTGACACACTTAGCATTTGTTAATATTGCCTTTTGTTTTGTTTTATATGTCCCAGAAGCACAGAAAGCAAAAGGCAAAATTAACAAGTGAGCTTACATCAAAGTAAGACTGTCTTGTATATTATTGAGATATTCAATAGAGCAAAAAGACAAACTATACAATGAGAGGAATACCCACGTGCCCTCAGACCAAAGAGACATATCCAAGATCAGGAAATATGTGTCAGGAAAATCAAAACAAAACAAATATATAAATGTAGAGACAGAATAAATATTTATAAAGATGCATTCTTTATATAACAGAATATATTACATATATTTATTTTATGTACATAATACATATTTAATTATACATAATAAATTTTATATAATGAATATGTAATTTATTATGTTATATAATAAATATAATATATAATTACATGTGTTTATTTTATATGCATAATATATTATATATAGCAAATTGTATATTATATATTAAATACATAATAATTATTATATGATATATTATCATATATAATGTATGTTATATATTGTATAATGTATTATATATGTAATATATAAAGAATATCTTTATATAGAATATATAAAGAATATATAATTTATTATATATTTATTTATAAAGAATAGCCTGAAGACATGAATAGAAAGCTTTATAACAGAGAAGATTTACTAATAGCTGAGAGTATATGGAAAAAAATGCCTGTAAGGAGATCAGAGCTTGGCTCCGGCCTGTCATCTGGCTTCCCAGTACTTCACACAGTCTACTCCACACAGGGGTCCTGAGCACAGAGCACACACTTCTCCCACTATACTCTAAGTGTCAATGAGGACAAGGGCATTGACTGAGTCTCCAAACTTCCTCGGCACACACAGCACTGCCTTTGCCTGACAGGTGCCCAGTGAAGAGACACTCACTGAATGAAGATTTGACTGAATGCAAGCAATTGTTTATTTAACACAATGTTTCCTGAGTACTGTTCCTCAAACAAGGCAAATGGTGCACATGGAAGGGCCCAGCAAACATCTGTTATATAAACCTAGCCTCAGGCCTTGAACTTACAAATGCTGTGAACCAGGTGGAGAAGCAGTCCTCAGCTCTGCTTAGCTCTGATCCTCTGGCATATGGGAGTGGGGGAGGAGAGTTCACCACCTAGTGAAAATGACAGAAGGCATGAGGGGCTGCAGTGGTCACACTTCACAGAGTGTCCTATCCAGTAAAGACCTTTAGAGTCTGTTGACTTGAAGTCCTCTAAACTACAACATGTAGTTAGCAAGAGTTACTTATCAAGACTACAGAGAAAGGAAAGTCTGTCCTACAGAGGGTAACTAGCCCAAATGGCTAATGTGTTGGAGAACTCTAACTTACACACATCTCGTGTCCTCTTGTTCTCTCCAGCTTCTGAACCTAGGGTAGTTCTTTAAACCTAAACGCCTTAAGCTTCATAATAATAATAATCAAGGAGGGAGGAAACTCTCCAAGTACAAAAGGTCACGGGCTCAGCCCGAACCACACATACGAGCTCACACCCTCTATAGAAAGCCCATTGCATCTCATACACACACACACACACACACACACACACAGAGAGAGAGAGAGAGAGAGACAGACAGACAGACAGACAGACAGACAGACACATTCATGCCTGTTCCGGTGTTCTATTTATCCTGGAAAGATGGAAAGGACTAACCAGGAAATAAATTAATTTAATACTGCACTTGAAAAACGTCTTGAAGCCCGTCCATAACAGAGCAACAGTAACTAAGGAAATAGAGCACACTCAATGGAAAAACACCCCCACAGGAAGGGACATTTTTAAAAACATAAACACTCTCAAAACTGAACCAAATAAGTTGTAGAATAAGTCTGCCTTGGTAGCTGTTCATAAAAACTCATGTAAAAATACAGTTCTCCTGGGATTCATTCAAGAACAAAAACTTAACTTCATTTTTCTTTTAGCTTTCCTGCACCCCCCCCCCCCAGAAATACGTGATAAAAACAGATATGCAGTCCAGGAAGTAGGAAGGTCACACAGTGGGCACGGGGGCCAGGGCCCGACAGAGAAGTGGCAAATCCTTTCTTTCGAAATCAAGTTAACATTCAAAAAAAATTATAGCATACAAAGAATCAACACTGCGGTTGTGTTTTTATTTCCTTGCACTGTGGACAGACTGTTTCGCTGGCAGAGTGTCGGTTACCTAGGTGACGGCTAGACTAAGCAGCAGAGAGCTGCGAGCCATCCAGCGCCTCAGAGTCCAGGACCTGGCTTGTGTCTAACGACCTCTCACTCTCTGCCCACCAGAAAAGTTCCAGGAAGAAAAATAACACCAAAAATATGAAGAGGTGGTTCTCAGCTTTGGCAAACTGAGGCACTGTCGCTAGACTGAAAAACACTTGAGAATTCTACCGTGGTATTACCAGAATATATCGAATTCTGGTTCCTTTAAAACACAATGTGACAAAGGATTTTTATTGAGGCAGATGTGCAGAAAAGAAAGTTAAGGGTTCCTTATCCAACTTACTTAGCCCTTCTACCCAAAGGGCAGATGGTTGAAACTTGAGCGAGGGCCAATCCAACTAAAGATTAGAGAGGAGAGGGGAGGGAAGGAAGGGTGGAGAAGGGAGGAGAAGGAAGCAGGGGATGGAGAGGGGAATGGAGAAAAGAGACAAGAAAGACAAGGGTAGAAGAGAGGGGATGGAAGAGAGCAAGGAGGGAGAAGTGTGACTTGATTAAGAAAAACACAGGAAGAGCCCCAGGGAAAGTCCCACTCCTGAATTCCAGCCCCACTTCTCAGACTTGCTCAAGTCGCTTGCCCTGTCTAGACTCCCATTTCCTCCTTTGTAAACTGAGGAGGTGAAATTCAAGATCCTTTCCAATCTGAATATTCCCCTGTGGCTGTGTGCCTGGCCAAAGGAGACAAGGCAAACACGCCTGCAATGCACGTGGTACACAATCACAGAGGATCTGCACAGGTGTTGGGTCAAAGACGCCTGTGCCAGCCACTAGGGGAGGCTGAGTCCCAGGTCGAGAAATTATTCACGGGACCTTCATTTCCGCGACTTGGGGGTAAAATACACATTGTAGCTCTTGTATTACAATCTCAAAGCTATCCTAGCTTGGGGTAGCTCAACAGGCGCTGGTTATATCTTCAGAATAAAGGAGTGCCTTCTTTAGGCAGACAATTCAGGAAGCAAGTGCTAAATATATGGAGTCTGATTCAAACACAGTTAAGCTGCAAGCAAGCAAAGCGATTATTACAATATTCCTCGGAATGTTGCTTTGGCAAACATAATGCTGGACGAAACATAAATAACGTGCAGTCTAATGCACAACTCCAACTTGTAAAAAAAAAAAAAAAAAGAGGGGAACTGCCAAAAAATGAGAAAAAAAACAAAAACAAAAAAAAAAAAACCTGTCCTCTATGAATTGGGCTAAGTCTAATGATTGCTTCATGGGATTCAGCAGCAGAGGAAGCCATGTGGAGCTGTCTACATGATCCCTTCACTTCATGGATGAGAATACTCCCAGAGAGAGATGCAAAGAAGGTAGGTGCTAACAAATCAAAAGTTAGTATGTTGTTGTATACAAAGCCAGGGCCAGAGCCAGGGATTTGGATCCAGGTCCAAACTCCAACTTGATCTGTATGTGCACACAGAACACCAAGGAGGATGATGGCCCAATGAGGGAGGTACTTGCAAGACTGAAGGTACAGATTATATACCAGTACAAACCTGCTCACTAGGAACCGGGGAATGTTGACATGCTCTCTACTTCCTTATGCCAAAACTGTTCATGTGGACGTGTCTACAATGCTCACATACATGCTCAAGGAAAATGGTCTGGGCTTGCCAAAGAGTCAGAAAGTCCTCAGGTAAAGGTTCCTCTAAACATCACCTAACCTGTCACCAACACCTAGACTGTGGGTGCCAAGTAGGAGGCAGTGTGAAACTCCCCTACTCCCAACCTACTCAGAACTCTGCTTCCACCGCCAGCCTAGAGGACAGTCCTTATCCACAACAAACATTTTCCTAAGGTAAAATTGTCTTAAAATGGGCATGTTAGACAAACCAAAGGTCAAGAAAGGGTTATCATTGCACCAGAAGCATGGGGGAAGTCTCACTCTTTAGTAGACTAAAAGAGAATATGGACTAAGTCATTTGTACAAAACAACTTTGACACCCTGCCCCTCCCCCTGCCCCGTGCAAGCCACTCCTGCTGCAAGCTTACACCAGGCCATGATGGACAACTATGACTGGCCCATAATACATCCTGCTCTCTAGGCTACTGGACACCACAAAGGCTACGTGTACACAATGAGTATTTCACCATCAATCTATGGGGGCCATTACTTTGGCCAGAAAGTATACTAGGTACAGGAAAGACAGAAGTGAGCAATCAAACCAAGTTTCTACCCACAAGGCTTCTCATGCTCTTCTGTCGAACCTGTCCCTGGTGGTGCTGCTGAACATATTGTAACTATCTCTGGCACTGACCATGGAGATTGGAATACAGCAGGTGCCCAGTCAACTCAAGCTGAACTACACTGACTCCTATCTTTAACACCCTGGTCGTTTTTCCAATCTACTACCTCAGCCACGAGGATTCAGTCACTGGGGCACTCCTGGGTGGGCTCCGGACCCTTACCATTTAAAACACAAGAGCTTCACACACAGTGGGTCAAAGAGTAGAATTACAGGCTCTGGGTCAGACGTTCCAAGTGTGAGTGTTACTTTGCACTCACTTGATGCCCACCCCAGCTGACTGCCTCGGTTACCTCAGGTATAACACACAAATAACGATGACATCTGCCCCGCCAATTCTTACACATTTAAACAGAAAATGACGATGTGACTTGGTAAGTGCTAAGAAATTCCAGCCCTGCAGTCACTACCCACTACCTCAGCAAATGACATAAATCAGGATTTGGAGGGAAAATGGCCAGATACATCCACCTCCAGTCCATATGTAACCCAAATGGATGCAAAATGCTTTTCATTTCACTGTCAGTTGACTTATCTTGAGGGTTTTTTTTTTTTTTTAAGATTCTCAATAGACAAAAACCAAAGCTCAAAATCATCCCATGTCACCTAAAATTAACAACGGACGAAAAGCAGAGGAGAGGGTACAGAATTAGAGAAGATGTGTGGGAAGGATTAGGAATGAATGTGGCAGAAGAGGAGAGAAAATTTTGCCTTTAAAAGGAAAAAGCTTCTCGATATCCATTTTTTTCATGTTTTCATACCAAAATATTAGAATGTAGAGCAGTGCTGGGAGAGAATTTAGCTGTGGCTTTGCATCTCCTGACAGAAGTGTTACTGCAGGCTACTGTGTTCTCTCCTTCCTCTTCCCTATTTGACTCAGTCTGTGAAACGCTAGCTCTTTTAAGGCCTTCATGTGCATTTCTCAAGCTTTCCCAAACACCCAAGAAAGGAACGATACAGTCAAGACATCCTACCAACCTCCTCTGACAAACATGGAAGGACTGTCCCAGAGCCCAAACTCTGGGCTCCCCGACCCCCACAGCATCCTCACACGGCTCTCGGTGAACAGACAAGAGTAGAACAGGAACATGCAATTCTCACATTACCATTGCCCATCTGGCTTCCATCATACACAGTCACACTAACCAGGATAGAGGCCTTCTGACCATTCGCAAGGCCCAGCCTTGGCCTGTGGTAAATGCAGTGTTTCCCTGCATACCAGTAGGATATGAGAGCAGAAAAACCTAACATGGAGTGCAAAATAATTTCAATCAACAAGTTTGGTGTGTGTGTGTGGTGTGTGTGTGTGTGTGTGTGTGTTGTCTGCACATGCTGACCCATACCTATGAAACATTGCTTAATCTCTCTTTTCTCCCTCTCCCCTCCCTCCCTCCTTCTTTCTCTCTCTCTCTCTCTCTCTCTCTCTCTCTCTCTCTCTCTCTCTCTCTCTAATGTGCATGGGAATGCATGTGCACACACAAACATACACACACACACCCCTCAGGGTTACTTAACAGCCTTCTGGCAGAAAGACTCATGAGAGCCCAAATGCCTATTAAGAAAAAAATCAGGCCAAGTCTTGCTCAGCACTGGCAAGAACTTGGTGCACACAAAGAAGCCTTTCCTCTTAGAACTTTCACTCCCATTCAATCACTCTGCTGGTTTTTATCATTTATAGAAATCAGAAGAAGAAATATGAAATTAGTAACACATCATTCTTCATCTGTCTGGGAGAAGTGTGGATTCTCATACAAAACCTCAATATAATCTCTTGTTCCATCTTCTAAGAGAATGGCTTGAAATTCAATGGGCGAAGCTCATACCAAGGTCTAAAATCAAGTCAGCCTCCATTGATAGAACAACTTAATCAGATCACAGAAGTCCACAGACACGAATGGTTAACTGGATGCTACAACACACAGTGGTATCGTCTGAGGTTGGCTCCAGAGCTGACACCAGCAGCAACTGGGCCCAAGGGTGTAACAACTGAGCTCTCACTGGCCAGGACTTGCAATAATGAATGCTACATCTATGAGAGACCTTGTCACACTTAAACCAGCTGATGAATCACCCTGACTCCACATGTCTTGAGGGAAATATTGATATGGTTTCATATTTTCCTGGATGGTTGAATGTGGAGGAGCTGTGAACTGCATCTGTCGTGAAGAGCACCTGTGCTTCCACACAGACCCTGGATCAGAGAAGTCTCTCGTGCACCCACGCCATGCGCCTGCCACCTTGCCAAGCTACCAAAGCACTATGAAGCAGCTATGGTGGGGGAGGGGGGCGGCTACTGCATTCTTAAGTGTACTCCAGCAAGTGGCCAAAATATACACTCAATACTCAACACTTAGGGATGTTTGTCTTAATGCATCTAAAAGTGGACCTAAGTAACAGAATTCTCAGATACCAACAAGAGCTCCAGAAGCAACTACCACCAAATATGACACTGAAATCACACATCAGCTGTACCAACATGGACCCTACTGGCCTGAGAGCCAGCTTCCTGGATATTTAAAACTGTCATTTGAGATTGGAAGGATGGCTCAGAAGAGCACTTGTTGTTCTTCTAGAGAACCTGCTTCTTCAGTGGACACCTGTATACAAGTCTACACACAACATACACATCACACATACACACATACACACAACACACACACACACACACACACACACTTTGTAAAAACTTAAAACTATGCCATGTTTAGCCTACAAAATCTAGCCCTTATTTATTCTTTCCCCGGCTCCCTTGAAGTAACCACATTGACTTATCTCTTACTCCTCAGCAAACTCCTGAAGCTGGAGGCCAGAGGACTGAAAGCCCTGGGCAGGCAGAATAAACAAGTAGGTGGAAGGAAAAGAGCAGGGGACATGAGAATAGGAGACTTTATTTCAATGTATAGCCACCTCTTCCCATGTCCCTTCTTCCTACAGTTTTGAAAAGTAAACACAACTTCTCAAATCACACCCATGAAGACCAGCTTTCATGACTTACAGGAAAGCAAGCTGTTACTATTCTTCCTCACTCTCCTGTGGCCTCGTGTTTCCCAAGTACCCCAAGCCACCCAGGCAGTCACCAAAAATCTATTATGTTTGTGTTGAGTTGAAAACAAAATAAATATTGATAAATACGACATAAGAAAAATAAAGAGGACTGTGAAGGGGTAAGTGTAAAGGGGCTCTCCTTAGACCACAAGCACTTCCACAGATCCCTTGGGGGCAGCACAACTGTCCCCCCATGAGGGTGTAGTGACCACAGGGACAGGCACAGCTTTGGAGTCATACAGCAGAGTTAGAATTCAGCTGTGCAAGTCACCAAAGCCTCCTTGGGCATATTGCATAGTCCGTGCATACTACAGGAGTACCTAATGACCCCTTCAGAGATGGCCGTCCTAGAGGGTGGGTGGGATATCATTCCTGGATGTCATTAGACTCCTTGAGAAGAGGTAGCATGGTCCTTTGGATTTTAAGTGATTGGGGGAAGAAAACAAGCTGCTTTCATAAGGGGTTAGGGAGGGAAATTGACTCGTGAAGGCCCTGATGAATTTCTGTACATGGCTGAACACTCAGTGAGTTAAACCCAAGGCCTGTGTTTATTAGAACTTAATAGTGTTATTTTGAAATAATTGCTTACATGTGTCAGTACTGGTAGTTTACTACCAGTAACCTAACCAAAGCATCTCCATGTTAGTCACTCTGGTAACCTGGCCCCTTGTGTGTTCCTTGGGTCCCTGGCCCTCCTCCCCATTCCAACCAAGAAAGCCAGTCACCAGTTAATGCATAATGACTAACGAGCGACAAGGGGTTCCCTACATCAGAGAAATCACTCTCTACTTGAAGTGACTCATCTCCACACTTCCTTTGAATAAAAACATGTTATTATGTTCAATAAAACCGCACAAAAAATAATAGCTAAGGATGGTTTTTAAATAACTTATACCAACACCTAAAAATGGTTTCCTGGATGAAAATGAAAATATTGGCGAGGATATTTTAAGAGATTCCTCCTACTCCCCCTCCCTCCCCTAGAGATAAATATGGCCACATTTAGGGAAATAAAAACTCTTCTGGCCTAGCTGTAAACTTGGGCAAAGTGGGCTCTACAGTGAGGACAGAAGCTGCCATTGAAATTTAAAAGCAGTCTAGTTACTCCACTACCATCCCTTTCCCTTCTAGTTCCCATGGAAACAGACCTTCCATCACCAAAAAAAAAAAAAAAAAAAAATGGGGTAAAGATAGTACCATGCCCAGTCTCCACACCCTCCCCCATCTGTTTCCATGGGAACTGGAAGAGAAAAGAATGGAGGCTGGGTATCTAGACTGCCTGAAAATATCTAGCCATGCCCGGGAGCTGTGCCCACAGGCCTCGATAGGCCCTGTAGAGATGCAGCAGAACCTCAGAGGAAGTTAGCCTGGCTGGACTATGTGGGCAAAGCCAGCTGTGACTTCCCAACACATGCCGAGAAGGTGACTTGACTTCTCAAACATCCCTTCTGTCAGCCAGAGAGGACTTGCATCCCAGCAGTGGGTCCATACCTAAGTGGACAGCAGACTCATTCCTGACCTCATGGACTGATAACTCCCAGAAGCTCACACTGGGATTCTGTACTGTTTCATAGCTCCAATGGTGACTCTAACATTGACCATTCTGGGAAACTGATGTTCTAAGCGGGAGCTTCCCAGAATTTAACATGCTTGTGAAGTCTATGAGGATCTTGACAAAGCAGAGTCGAGTCCAGCAAATCCGAGACAGGGCTGAAATGATATATTACCAAACTACTCCCAGGGGATGCTGCACTTGAATGCTACTCCATCTTCAACTGTCTGAGTGGTGAGGTCCTAGAATCCAGTGAATCTGGCCCTAGTGCCTTCTCCACATATCAAACATGGAGACTATAGTCACTTTGGCAGTAGCACTTCACCAGGCCTCCCCTACTCTGGCCTCTGAGGTAGGCTGCTGGTGTTAGAAGCTAATGAGGAAATCAACCTCTACCTCCTATTATTCCCTATTAAGTATCTCTACCCCTAAGAGATAACCATACTGATCAGAAAATAACTGAAGACGTAAAAAGTATATAATAATGTAAATTAGAATAGTAGCTATGGAAATCAGTACAAAAGTGTCTCAAAAAACTAAAAATACAATTATTGCCTGTTCTAGCTATCTATAGCACTTGAGAACTTACGCCAAAGAGTCAGCATACCGCAGAAATACCTAACAGCCATTTATGGTGGCGATATTCACAACAGTCAAGATAAGAAATCAGCTTTCCTGTCAATAGATAATAAATAAAACCTGACAGATGCACACCGTGTCTTGTGATTCAACCTCAAAAAGAAAAATGTGTCAGTCTGTAGAAAACAGGTAGCAGTATGGATCAAGTTAAGCTAAATAAAGCATATTTTCTCCCCAAAGTGGAATTTAGATATTATAAATGCGAATGTCATGAAAGTAGAAGGAACCATCCCTGGGAGCCAGGGTTGATGAGAAAGAGCACAGGGGTGAAGATCAAAATGCCATGCTCTCAAAATTATCAAACGTCGTAATGAAAGCCTACATAAAGATGTGTCGATAAAAGGAGAAAACTGGCGGGCATAGAGTGTGCACCTTTAATTCCAGCACCTGGGAAGCTGAAGCAGGTAAATTTGCATGTGTTTGAGGCCATTCTAGTCTATACAGGAAGCTCCAGGCGAGCTGAGGCTACATAGTGAGATTGTCTCAAAACAATGGGGTGGGGGGTGCATACAATCACCAGATAAACATGATTAGCTCTGTCGAATCTGATTTCTCCAACTTCTCAGATGTCTCAAAACATAAAAGCTAATTCCTCATGTTTGAGGGTCAAACTGGTGGTCAGAAATGGACGAGCTGTCTGACAAATGTTTATAAATATCAATGCATTACCAAAGAAGAATGGGACTTTCCATGAATTGCTTTTAAAGAATTGGGGAAACCCTGAGATTTTATTATTAAAACGTAATCAAGGCTAGAGAGCTGGCTCAGGGGCTCACAGTGTCTACTTACAGGGAACCCAGTTTGGGTTCCCATTACTCACCCTTGGTAGATTACAACTGCCTGTAACTCCAGGTCCAGAGATCTAATTCTTTCTTCTGACCTCCATGGACACCCTCATGCATGTGACATGCATGTGACATGCATTCACACAGACACAAACACACATAAGAATAAACGGTAAACTTTTATAAATAAATAATTCAAACATTGCTAAAATCTCTATCCTAAACAGAAATGTACACAGCAGTGTTGCTGTCTCAGCTAAAGGTATCAGGTTAATAAAAGAGCAGTCCTTATTTCCACCTGAGCCATCAAATAGTTGAAAATTATGCAATATGTTAGTATACGGTTCAAAACCAAGTTACTATTTCACTAAATACACTTTGTACTTTATTCAAAAGGTATAGCATATTAATCTTTGAAATAAAAATATAGGCAGAGATAAGTATAGATTATTGAATATCATCATCTTGCTTGAAAATATAATATTCTGATTCTAAGTGAGCAAAAGGGGGAATTATTTAGTCTGCACACAATCATTTCCACACAGCCCTATAACCAGAGGCATAGTCTGTGATATGCATTTTCATTCTACTGATGCAAAAATATGCCTTTAGATATTTATATGTGTATATAAAATATTCTACGGAAACTTCTCTCTAAAGATGTGAATGAATATTGAGATCCAGTTGAGCTTTTAGGCTCCTGGAAAGCACAGTACTGCAACTGCTTTGATGAGACATTAAATCAAACCAAAGGATTTGTGCATTCACTTAAAACACTCACACACACACACAGGAGTGTGCTTAGCAGCTGTGATAGAATAGGCCAAAGGAATATGAGTTGGCTGTTAAGTGCTCCATTAAAACATAGTAAAAAAATAATTAGGGATAAATGCAGAGACAAGCTTATACCCAGAACCACTAAAATCTGTTAGTCTGTGAGACCCAAGCCAGAAAATCAGTTGTCAGTATTTACTGCCTACATGTGTTTACTTTCTGTTTACACGAAAAGGCAATTGGAGAGTCAGCAAACTGTCTACAGAGGGCCAGATGGTAAACAGCTTTGTACACAGCTATGTAGTCTCTGTCCCTTACTTCAGAACCCTGCCATGACAGTATCAGAGAAGCCACACAAGCAACACGGAAACAAACTAGTGCAGCCATGTCACAATAAGACTTCACTGATATAAATAAGCATTGGCCATTATGTGGACCACAAGCCATCACCTGTCAACAACAGAATATACACAACTTATTTTCAAGGAAATGTCTTATTCAACTTGGATTCCACAGCTTCGGGGAAAGGACAGAAAAGACTTACCAAGTCGGACTCCATTGCTGTTTCTCAGTCATCCCTGAACCCACAACACCCAAAAATATTCTGACATTTCAAGTACTTACACGCCAGCTCTGCAAGCTGCTACTAATTAACATACAATCGTTATTTTTCTTACGTTTGTAGTCTTCATATTTTTCTTGCACACACTGTTCCCTTCATTTCATTCTAACAGTTGTAAGGGCAAGAGTTGAATTTGCATTTTATCTATAAGGTTTAGCTTAGTGTTCAGCACAAAGATAAATAAAATGAAGACGCTTGCCTTAGATTTCTACTGCGGTGGAAAATGCCATGACCAAGAGGGATGAGAGAAACAAGGGTTTCTTATCCTTCCAGGTTACAGTGTATCACTGTTGAGAAGTCAGAACAGGAACTCAAGCAGGGCAGGAACCTGAAAGCAAGAACCAAGGCAGAGGCCAGGGAGGGATGCTGCTCATTGGCTTGCTGCTGTGGCAAGCTCAGCCACCTGTGGCTTGCTCAGGAGTAGTCCTGCCCACCCAGGGCTGGGCCCTCCCACAACAATCATTAATTGGGGAAATTAATTTGACACGGAAATGTATTTCCTATAAAAGCCTGATGCTATTGCAGCCAAAGGGGTGCCTATCACAAAAAAATCTCAAGGATTTTCTAATCAGTCTGGCGGTTCCTCAGAAAACTGGACATAGCATTACCTGAGGACCCAGCTATCCCACTCCTAGGCATATACCCAGAAGATGCTCCAACATATAATAAGGACACATGCTCCACTATGTGCATAGCAGCCTTATTTATAATAGCCAGAAGCTGGAAAGAACCCAGATGTCCTTCAACAGAGGAATGAATACAGAAAATGTGGTACATTTACATAATGGAGTACTACTCTGCTATTAAAAACAATGAACTTGAGAAATTCTTAGGTAAAACTAGAAAATATCATCCTAAGTGAGGTAACCCAATCACAAAAAAAAAAAAAAAAAGAGATGATATATACTCACTAATAATTGGATATTAGCCCAAAAGCTCACAATACCCAAGATACAACTCACAGACTATATGAAGCTTATGAACAAGGAAGACCAAAGTGTGGGTGCTTTGGCCCTTCTTAGGAGGAGTAACAAAATACTCATGGGAGCAAATATGGAGACAAAGCATGGGACAGAAACTGAAGGAGGGGACATCCAGAGACTGCTCCACCTGGGTATCCATCCCTTGTGCATTCACCAAAGGTAGACACTGATATGGATGCCAAGAAGTGCATGCTGACAGGAGCCTGATATAGCTGTCTCCTTAGAGGTCTGCCAGAGCCTGAAATATACAGAGGCGGAAGCTCACAGCTAACTATTGAGTTGATCATGGGGTTCCCAATGGAGGAGTGAGAGAGAAGACTGATGGAGCTGAAAGGGTTTGCAGCCCCATGAAGAGAGCAACAATACCAACCAACCAGAGCTCCAAACCTGGAGCACAGAGTCTAAACCTGGGAGCACATAGGGAGGGGCCCATGGCTCCAGCTGTATATATAGGGGAGGATGACAGTGTCAGGTAGAGGTGGGTGAGGAAGTCCTTGGTCCAGTGAAGGCTGGACCAAGTGTGGGGAAAATCGTGGGTAGGGAGGTGAGAGTGGGAGGGTGGGTGTGGGCATAGCCTCATAGAAGCAGGAGGAGGGGGGATGGGATGGGGGGTTCCGGGGGGGGGTATAGGGGATTACATCTGAAATGTAAATAAAATATCCAATTAAAAAAAGGTCTCAAGTATTTTCTAATTGGAAGGTACGCATGTGCACAAACACACACATACACCCCACAGCATCTGCCTTTGAAGAACGCTGTTTTAAAAGGCAACAATGATCACTGTGGAAAAGAATGAAAATATTAATAAATTCATACTTGTAACTCCTGCTGCCAAAATTAAGCAACACTTCAACGTGTAACCTTTGGATCAGACATTATATACATATTTTACCAAAAATAATCTCCCATCACAGACATACTTACATATTTTCTGATATGTATTAAAGCTCTTTTTATGTTAGTTATACTCCTTCTTTGGGATACAATGTTTATATGATCCCATATACCCATACTGAAGACCAGCCTCCTCAAGTTCAGAGTTTTCTGTGTTCACTCATTTAAAACCTTCTGACAATGAGGTCAGACCTGGCACAATGGTTCCTGGGGTTTACTTTAGAGACCTCTAATATTGGTAGGCAAAAGGTCAAGGGTCAAGTTACATCCCTGTTCCACTGGAATGCAAGTTCTACTGCTGCTAATTTGTCAATTAGAATGTTACACATTTTCAAATAAGAGTGGTTATCTTTATAAAGACTTCAGGCACCCATGAGAGCACAGGCAGCATTTATTTGATGACAGTCCCACACCTGACACTACATAGTCTATAATGGACATGAGGACAACCAGCATTGCTTTGTCAGCTGTCCAAACAGCGCCTGAAAGCCAAAGTCATAAACCAAATGTAATCCAAAGGCAATACCACAGTTACAAGGTGAAGCTGTCCTCAGAGCTGACTCTGGCACTTCTCTGACACACCACATAGCAGCTTTGGCTCTAGAGACCCAGCTCTTCAGGGTGTTGGAATAACTGAAGCACACACATACGCTTAAAGACCCAGCATTGTTCATTTCTACCCTCGTTTTCCTCTGGTAGAGTCCTAAAGATGTCCTTTTTAAAAAGGAACTTATGACTTGTCCGGTGACTCTCTCCCCAACCTGTGGTCTCCGTTCTTACTGTTAGCCTTCACTGCTGGCTGGCATTTCATGATGATCCTGATAACTACAGCACATGTTTAGAGATATGATAAATCAGGCTCTCATTTCAACAAAGAAAGATAAGTTTTTTCCAATTAAGCTCTGCTCTGAGGACATGAAAAATCCAGTGGTCCCCTCCTTCTCATGCAATCATCATAGAACCTCCTGTCTGTAATACAAGCAAATATTTATTCAAGTATAATTTATGATGCCTGTCATCTTTGTGTTCCTCTTCTCAGTTTTACTAAATTGTCATTAGACCTGTCACCTGTACTCTCTCCTTTTACCTTGTGGTTTTCTACATGTCTTGTTGAATTTGTCTTTTAGAATGTGTTTTTATTGCTATTGAGTTCCAGCTTGGAGTACCTGGATATATACATAAACAAGGAGACAGAGTAAGCTGCCCCTCCCCCGGCACTGGTATTTCAAATCAAACAGCAGCAACAGCCAACCCTGTGATTCCTCAGATCATGCCTGGGCCATGATTAAGGTCTCTCTTGTTACAATGAATCCCAAAGCTCCATATATAATGTCTGTGTCTTGCTTGGAGTGCAAAAGAGCTTGAACCATGAGGCCACTGTCACATGGAACCAGTAGAGTTTCATAGAAATTCGGAGCCCCATACTAAAATGGAAGTGTAAAGCCATTAATGCCAAAGAAACACAAATATGGGAGGTTATCAGACTAAAATAGCTTCAAACACTCTTACAGGGACTACACAGCACTTGATCACTTGTAACTGATTGGCTGGGGACAGACCCTCCCAATGGAGATACACTGTGCAGTTACTATACCAAGAGAGGCCCTTGTTTGGAAACACACACCTCATTCTTGCTCATGTAACACACTCTTCTCAGTTCAGAGTGAGAACATCTGGCAAGGATGAAGATGGTCGATGATGCCATCTAGACCTCCCAAAAGATGACATCACTGAACCCGATGAAAGAACCCACAGCAGAAGCCCCAAAGGCTGACGCTCTAATCTCTTAGCAAATGGAACAAGACAATCTGACACCGCGCCAAGATGAAATTGTCTGTCCCATTGAGAGCACTGTACTTAAAGCCATGGAACCGACAAAGTAATATGCAACAAAATTAGGCATAAGTTTTGTACACACACACACACTTTTCCTTAAGCTCAACACTTTTTATCATATTAATATATGAAAAAGATTATCATAATGTATATATTTAAATAATTTTAATAAACACATTATACACTTGCATTCAGAAGCATGTCTGGAGTAAACAACCCAGAAACGCCTTGCAGGCACATCAAGCGTCTTCCAGGTGAGCATGAGTTCTCTCAGCAGGTGTTGCTTGTGTCCTCAGAACATTCAGGACATACTGCTAACAAACCAAGCCACTCATGCAGAGAGGGCAAGTGATACAGCACATTTGATAAGTGCAAATCTTAAACAAATATTTCATGAAAAGTTAGATTTTTTTTTTAAAAAAAAATGTATGTCCACAAGTCTTTTGTCTGCATGTATGTCTGTGCACCATGTGTGTGGCCCTGCCCAGGAAAGCCAGAAGAGGGCATCAGATCCCCTGGAACTGGAGTTATAGGTGGTTATAAGCTACCATTCAGTACTTGAGATCAAACCCAGGTCCTCTGGGACAGCAGCCAGTGCTCTTAAACACTGAGTCATCTCTGCTGAGATTTTTAGACTCAGTTCCTACCCACCTCTTGTCCTTCTCTAAAGAAAAGGGGGTGTTTTGCAGAGATCAATGGAGGTAAAGGCCAGAAAGGTGAGGCAGAGAATTACCAGAGCATCATCTCCCTGGAGCCAGGAACAGGCACCTGCACAGCAGCTTCTCCTGGCACTGTGAAGAAGCATATGCCAGACCTATGATACCCAGATTGCACTCAATCTAAGACTAGTGTGAGTGTGAGATGGTGAAATTTCCTTGTCTCTTGTGTATCTTTTTAAAAATGATAGTGAATACTTTTTTAAGTCAGATAGGATCTCTGCAAATGCTTTAGATGGCTAGAATATTTAAAGGTGGAAAGTGAAAATCCACACTGTTACCTATATCCCCGTCCACCACTATTTGTGCTCTCTATGTATGATCTGGACATGTCATGACCTAAAAGAACGCAAGAATCTTCTTTTGTCATCCTGACTTTTCAGTAAGGACACCTGTAGTGAATGGATGCACAGGGATCACACTGCAAGACATATATTATTGACAGCAAAACCATCCCTGATAAACATTGCCAACTTTCCTGGCTTCATTAGAGTCACATGCACAGCGCTTGTATTCATCTCGATGGATCCACAATTAGACTACAACCCCTCTGAAGAAAGATGCATATTTTTCTAAGAGATATCCCACAGAAGCATCCCTACTTCTCAGTATGACTCTGAAATATACCTCTTTCCAAAATGTGTCAAGATGTGGTAGCAAGGAAACCTTATCCTGGGTAAAGGGAGTCTGGCTGAGATCTTACGTGCCCAAACCTGCCCTTTAAGACTCATTCATTCTACAACTCACCCAGAGAACTCACATCCTCCGTGTTCCATCAAAAGCTGAAAATATCTTATAGTTGTGTAATTTCAAAAGCCAAAGACAGAAATAAATCTAATCAATTCTGAGTTGTACCTTGGCCAGGTGCCTCGTGGCTGGAAGAGATCTCTGAAACACACAAGCCAAGACTGGCATCATCTGAGGACAAAGCCAGCTCGAGGAACTGGTATCCTCTGAAAATCAGTCAGGGACATCCTTTCTGATCAAGTACCAACATTTAAATCATTATCCATCTTACTAGATTCCTCAATATATGTTCACAATCATGTTCATCTGTCATAAAAAAAAAATGTAAACTCTTTCCTTTCTTGATACAAATGAAATGGAGCAGCAGAGAATTGGAGTTAGCAGTTAGTCATAAAGACTGGCTTTATGCTGGCTTTAATAATTGTATAAATGCGAAAGTCATTACCTGACAGGAAACCTTCCTCTTTTTTGGATAATTCCATCTCCCTATATTATAATTATAGAGTTCTATTTATCTTTGAACTTCCTATTATGGATCAAAAGTGACATTCACCTCCAAAAGGCTCATGCCCCTAAAAATTTAGTCCACAGCTTAAGGCACTGTTTCACCAGCTGTGGACATCGGGGAAGTGATGTCCAGTTGGAGTCAGTGGGTCACTGAGAGGTAGCCTTGGGTAATACCCTAAGCCTGATTTTGTTTTTACCTCGGTTTCCTGACCCACTGACATGGAAACAATCATCCTCTTACCAGCAGAGCCGCAGGGTTCCATAAACTCCGCCATGCCTGCATTACCACGATGGACTGCAGCCTTTCAAACCATGAGCAGAAATAAGTACTGCATACAACATGCTGCTTTTCAGATAGTCTATCATGGTGACCAAAACAACACTGGAAACTGGTACCAAGAAGTGACTGTTGCAACAAGCATGAATACATGGTTCATAGGCCACCGAAACTGGTTGGCGACAGAATCTGAAAACGTACAAAGCTACAGATAGAGAAACTCTAGAATGCTGTGAGTTTAAAGAGCAGTTCTGGTGGGAATTCCGAAGACCATAACTTTAAAAAAAAATGTAGACAACAAAGGCCCAGCTCACAGAGTTTTGAGGAAACAGATCTCAACTGGGAGATAGAGTTCATTCAAGCTTCATTTGGGCAAAGTACCTGGAGGCCTTCTTCTGGGAATCTAAGTGAGACAGAATTCAAAAGAAATGGATGAATTTTTTGCATGGGAGAAATTTCAAGGCAGCATCCATTTCAGCAAGCAGCATGGTTATTACTCACTGCCTTTAGTCAGACTTACAATGAAAAAGAATAAGACAAGGAACAGATATATTTAGGAAGCTCGCAGTCTTTGGAGGAACAGAGCATGAACTTAGCCTATGTTGCAGTGCAGCAGGTGTGGCCAAAGTAGGTGTGGCTGTTCAGAGATCAGCACAGTTAAGGAGAAACTGTTCATCTTACACTGGGACAACAGGAATGGTATCTTCAGCAAGACCTCGCCCATAAAAGGCTCCAGGGTTATACACATTCACTTGAAATGTAATGCTGAAAAAGTAGTATTTGGATGGAGTGTTTCTCTATAGAGTTCCCTGCCCCAAATTGCCACCAGGAAATGGTTTCCCAGTTCAGCCACACAGACACCTGGCTGCTGCAGCTATGGTCTGAGGAACCAGTCTACATCTTGAGCTAGCAGTGTAACCTGGTGCCATCACCTACACATACTGATAGCTTTACAGACATACAGAATTCAGGGTTACAGGGTTAAAGTGGGAGAAACCTGCTAATGGGAGACAACATGCAGCAGAGTCATGCACCCTGCATAGTCTCCTAAGTAGACAACACATGATACTATGAAGGTTCAGCATGCATTGTAATAGAGACCTCAGGATGCTGGAAATGCACATGCAAGGAGTGTCAGATACCTACTGGGAACAATGCAGGCATAGAGGGAAGCCAGCCCAGTAGATAGCCCATGTGTGGTTTAGGTCAACAGCTCTTTGGCTCTAGCTCCCCGGACCATTTGGAGCCAGATGATGCCGCTAAAATCACAACTGCCTGACACGGAGCTACAATGTTTGATGTCTGTCCTAAGGTTTCAGTCTTTTTGGTCCAATCATCATTTCCATCCTCCTAGTCCTCTCTTTGGAATGGCGATGTGCACTTTGTAGTGTTGCACACCCTGTAGCACTGCACATCCTTCATAAACACAAACTCAAAAATCATTAAGACTATGCAAGTCAAAACTGTAATGAGATAATGTTCATATACAATAGAACGGCTGTTATCAAGGAAAGAAATCCAAAAAGAAATTCAACAAGGAGTTGAATAGATATGTATATATGCATGTTTGGAGCAGTATTAATAGTGACCTAAAAGTATAAATAACTCAAGTGCCCATCAAGGCATGGATGAATGATAAACTAGTAAAATAAAATAGAATATTGTTCAGCTAACTTAAAAAGGAAGGAATTTTGCTTCACACTATACTATGAATGAAGATTAGAGACATACCCTAACTAAAACAAGGCCATCACTAAAGAATAAATAGGGCATAATTCCGCTTATAATGTAACTGAAGTAGGCAAACCCAAAGGCAGATAGTAGAGTGGCGCCTTCCAGGAGCCTGGCCTCAGGACTTGGTGTTTGACAGGAATGGAGTGTCAGTGGCCAAACAAGGAAGACTCTGAAGGTGGGTTGTGAGGATGGTTACACAAAGAGCTGTAGCCTATCTGGAAGCACCATTGTTTGTTTATACATATACACACAGGCTACCACACACACAAAAAGTAGCAGTGACTATGCTGTCCTGACACTGTGTATAACTAAGTGATAGAGTATTCACCTATTCTGTCAATTGTTCTACTGCTGTGACAAAACGCCATGATCAAAGCCACTCATAGATAGAAGTGCTCATTAGAGAAAGGACTAAAGGAGCTGAAGGAGTTTGCAACCCATAGGAAGAACAACAATATCAACCAACCAGACTCAATACGCCCACCCCAGAGCTCCCAGGAACTAAACCACCAACCAAAGAGTATACATGGAGGGACTCATGGCTTCAGCCACATATGTAGCAGAGGATGGCCTTGTAGGGCATCAATGGGAGGAGAGGCCCTTGGTCCTGGGAAGGCTTGATGCCCCAGTGTAGGGGAATGCTAGGGCAATGAGGCAGGAGTGGGTAGGTGGGGGAGCACCTTCATAGAAGCAAGGAGGGATAGGATAGGGATATTCGGGGAGAGGACGGGAAAGGGGATAACATTTGAAATGTAAATAAAGAAAATATCTAATTAGAAAGAAAGAAAGAAAGAAAGAAAGGAGGGAGGGAGGGAGGGAGGGAGGGAGGAGGGAGGGAGGGAGGGGAGGGAGGGAAAGAGTTTGTTTGGCCTTATGGTTTCAGGGAGGTAGGAGTCCATCACTACCTCAGCAGAGAGGTGTGGGAGCCTAAACCAGCATGCTGAGAGCTCCCATCACATGAAGCAGAGTGAACTAAGTGGGGATGAGGCTGGGGCTGTAAAATCTCAAGATCTATCCCGCTCCAGTGACACACTTCCTGCAGCAAGATCACACCTCCTAAACTGCCCAAACAGTGCCACCAACTGGGGACCAAGTAGTCAAATGCCCTAGACTGAGGGAGGGAGAGGGTATCTCATTCAAACCACCATATCAAGAATAAGGGAGGCTCTGGGTTTCAGCACTATTACTAGACAAAAATAAAAAGATAAAAAGACTGTTTCCAGGAAGTAAGTGGTTTTCTTGTTGGTTGTAAACTGCTTATGGTCTAATTTCTAAAAGTTCTCCAAAACATTTTATTATCATTACAATAAAGAAGGAAACACCTTTTTAAAATTGTTCCTTCAAAAAAAAAAAAAAAAAAAAAAACACAGCAGCAACAACAAAACAGTTATCACCACTGTACTGTACTGGGTACCTATTCTGGATTTATGTTTCTATGATAACACCTTACCTTTACATATGAAAAAGACACAATATGTAATACATATAAAAAGAAAAGGATTTAAGACACTGTGCTTACCATATAACACAATGATTTTTAAAAAGCTATTATTTCAATGGGGGAATGCGTTCTCATACTACAAAGGGACGTAGTCCCTAAAGTGTGATAAGTAAAAGTACCAGATGCCTCCCTCTTCCTTACCGTGGTCAGCTGTCACTCAGTTCAAATAACTATACTCGATTCTCACATGAAACATTAATAAGAATGCAAATCATTTTAAGAATTTCCACAGACTGCCTTTCCCCTCCTCTACCTCCACATGGAAGCAACAAAGCCATCACCCAGCCTCACCTCTGCCTTCAGTGGCAGCCAAGTCAATGGGAAGTGCAATGCCAACATCCATTTATCTTCAGTCCTCATTCTGCATCTCCCACAAATCCACTCAGGTGAAAACCAACCAAAAATGCAAGCCAAATTCTTGTATGGGCCCCTCATACGCCCTCTGAGGATCTTAAATGTTAGCAATTAAGCTAACTTTTTGGCATATAAAGGAACAATCATAAATAATTCTTAGAAAGTAATGTGTTCTTTGTAAAAATCCAAAGACAGAGAGCCTGGTGCAGTTCAACGCTCTTTTCACCGTAACCTTACCTTGCCAGAGTAAATGTGTGTGTGTGTGATAGCGACCTTTACACTCTCAGAACCGTTCACAAACAAATCTACCTACGCCGCATTTCATAAGGACACAGCAGTGTTCGCGGCTGAGGATCATCTGTTGGAGTCAAGAGCATTGGAAACTGCTTTTAGATCTGTTTCAGGAAGTTCAGCAACTATAAACATGTAAACAAAACAGGATAAGAGGAAAAAATGCCCCCAGCTCTAAGTGTATAACTAAAAGCATCCTTGAATAAAGTCAGTAAAGAGCATACATTAGTAGATACCATTCTAAAATGGAAAAAAAAAAAGATGCCAGAGAACAGGGAAGGAAAAACGGTACATGATCAGAAACCACCTGCCTTCAGAAAAGTTATGAAAAAGACAGCAGATTCCAGAACATGGCTGACCACAGATTCGAAAAAAGAGAGGACAGGAGACAAACAAGAACTGGACTCACGGTGGGAGAAGCAAGGAGACAAGGCAAACTGAAGGGTAACAAAAGAAATCAAGGATTTCAAATCCATGGATCTATTACCTGAGAATACCATAAATGTATACCATGCACTGCAGTTGTTACTGGTTACAAAATGATAGTTCCAAACATTATCATTATTCCACCTTGCCAACCAGACCCATCACCAGCCATGACAACTCCACCTGAGTAACTCATCTTTACTGTACCCAACTAAAGAAACTTCCTGGGATAGTGAAAAGCAAAGCTCTCAGACTGGTCGATCCCGCTCTGTCTCTTGCTGATTGGCAAGATCAAGCCTTCTGATTTGTATGAAAACCAACTTCACCATTTTAGAAATGGATGCGCAGAGAACCTCTTCCTTCTCTGCACATGGAAGCAAAAGACCAGATTTCACTGAAAAGGTTCCATGGAATTTTCGAACACCATTTTCCATAGAACTACAAGTCATAGTTAACAGATTAGAGTCAAAGCATCTGGAAGGATTGCAGCAGGGCCCTGAGACTTGAAAGAAGACTACATAGGGAAACAAAGAAATGAGAGACAAAAGCAAGAAGACTCTGGCCACCACCAGCAGAACACGAACTCAGAAAACACAACCCGAGGGTACAGCAAAGAGCTGAGATGAGAGGAGTTGGTGGCCATGATTCTCTAAGACCTATACAGTTTCAAGAAATTAAAAAAAAAAAAATCTGTTTAAAAGTCTCAGACGAATCAAGCTTGCAGGAAACAGCCCTCTTGCTAAGGCAGCAGGGACAGACAGGCCTAGGCTGTAAAGACTGGAAAGCCGCCCTGAATTCTCTCCACACCACATGACCTCTTCGGAAAATATGGTAGACAGCTATTGAGAAAGACACTTGACATCACCCTCTACACACATGTGCACATGCCCTGCACATACACATATGAACACATATACACACTTATAAATGAGAAAAATAATTTTTAAAATGTATTCTATGAGGAACTGGAGAGGTGGCTCAGCAGTTAACAGTACATGCTGATCTTCCGGCAGATCTAAGTTCAGATCCCAGCACCCCACATCAAGCAACTCACACCATGTGTAATTCTAGTTCCCAGGGATCGCCATTTTCCGGACTCTGGGGGTACCAAGCATGCATGTGGTACACACAAATACACACACACACACACAAAAACTGGCCAGCTCTTTGGTTTTCTTTCACATTTATTTTTGTAGAATAACTTTTTTTCAGATTTATTTTTTTGTGTTATGCATATTTGCATGTGCAAGCACACAAAAATGAGAAGAAGAAAAGGGAACCAGATGGGAAAGGGAAAGAGTAGTGAGGCCACACTTAAATATAAAATCCAGGGGGAACTGGCAATAAAGAGAAGAAAACATGGACCAGAGGAAGACAAAACACTTAGGAACATAAATGTCACAGGAAAGTAGATGCATTCTACATGGACATCAGTCACCATCGATATACAAAGGAAACAAAGGACAAGGCAGAAAAATGTAAGAACAAAGAAATGGAACTAAACTAAGCTACAAAGAGTTAGGAAGAAGGGTGGATTATGTTTTCCCCAGCATCCACACATTCTAGGGAAATACTCTACTACCAAGCTATAGCCCTAAACACCAAGTCCAAGTTATACATTTTGGAGATCGGTAAATACGATTCAACATATGTATAACTGTGATCCCTAAAAGCTGACAATGATCAACGGAAAGAAAAATATTTAAGTCTACTATTCAAGAAACACTTCTTGAACAAAGAGACTTAACTCTACAAATTAAAAGGTACTGAAACCTTACATGTGACTCACCAAAAGCAACCAAGCATGTCCTAGTAAAATGAAGCTCAGGGAATTTGCTTTTCCTTCTCTTTGGTAGTAGAGATCCTACCCAGGGTTTCACACAAGATAGAGGTGCACACTCTACAAGGGGGCTACAGCTCCAAGCTCTTGTAGAATTTTTGCATTTTCGGATAGTATCTCACTGAATTACCCAGGCTAGCCCTGAACTCACTCTCTCTCTCTCTCTCTCTCTCTCTCTCTCTCTCTCTCTCTCCCCTCCCCCTCCCCCTCCCCTCTCCCCTCTTTCCCTCTCTCTATCTCTACCTCTCTGTAATCCAGCCATGCCCCTAATATGCAACCTTTCTGCCTCACCCTCTAGAACAGATGGGATTATAGGTCAACATCACCACTGAATATGACTTTAAATGCAAAGAACAACTTCTGTGGCACCTAGGCAAAAAGAAAAGGAAATTAGGTGAGCTGTGAGAGGAAAACATGTTAACTCTACTTTATAATTCTAATGATAGTCTATACTGTACCATAACTCACTAAACACTCCTTCATAATACTTAAAATCCTTGATCAAACTGGGAGCCAATGAACTCTTAAACATCCAAACCTTCCCTCAAGTACAGAGACAGCAGAGTAGTCATTAACAGGGATGTGACACAGTGACTTCACGAGACAAGCAGAGGGGTTGTACACACAGTGCCATCAGTGAAAGCATGTGGATTCTAGTCTGGCAAAAGCTCTCTTGGATAATTTAACTCTCTCCTCAATCAGGACCAAGGCTTAACAGAACTCCTAGGGTATTTTCTGGGCCCTGCACTCTAGTTTTGTATCCCAAATCCTTGATACCACCAACTCGGCTTCCTGGCTTTGAAGAATGATTTTTCTCTTTGAATTTTCAAGCTGAGCTCTTCCCAGTACGTTCACAATTAAAACCAAGCTTTGTCTCCCAACAGGACTTTATACCAAAGGCTCTACTCATGGCCCCAGGTTTTTAGAAGCTACTTTCTATCTAGATTCTTTATTTATCTTCCTTCCAAGTCCCTTAACAACCAGGAAATACCTGGAGAGTAAATTATCATAGAGTTAAATTCCATCTCTATCTCCCTATCTCTCTCTCTCTGCCAAGATCCCAGTCCCTCAAGTACTAGATACCACTTTTTTCTGGCTTTGCTAATTTTCTTTGTGGAAATATTAGTATATAAACTACTCTAGTTAAAAGCAGAAATACTTTTATGGTGAGCTGAATTATGGCTTTCATCTCTGGAGACTCGCAGAATCCATATAACATCTTTTTTTTTTTAGAAGCTACTCTAAAAGCCCTTAAAGGCACTTAGTTAAAAAGCAGCTGATATAACAGCCCAGATAAGCAGCATTCCATTATCCCAAATATCCACCAGATTCTTCCCACATGCTCCTTCCACATCCACATCCTTGTGACTTCCTGGACTTTGATCCACTTATATTTGGCAACTCCCACTTCTGAGTTCCTCGGTGCAGGACTTCCTTTCTGTTACAGAAAAGCTTTCCTCCTGAGCCTACCTGGCCCACATCCCCAGTCACCCCAAACAACTTTACAAAGTCCTCAACTGTCTTTTAGAGTTACTACTGCCACAAAGAAACACCAAGATTAAAAGCAAGCCGGGGAGGAAAGGGTTTATGTGATGTATACTTCTGTATCATAGTTCATCACTGAAAAAAAAGTCAGGAAAGAATCTCAAACAGGGATCTGGAGGCAGGAGCTGTTACACCAGCTATGGGGAGTGGGGTGCTGCTTACTGGCTTGTTCAGTCTTCTTTCTTATTGGACCCAGGATCACCAGCTTAGGAATAGCCACACCCACAATGGTCTGAGACCTCCTTCATCAATCACTAAATAAGAAAATACCTGCAGGCCTGCCTATAGCTCGATCTGATTGAGTAATTTTCTCAACTGAGACTTCCTCCTCTCTGATGACTTAGAGTGTCTGAGTAGACATCAAAGTAGCCAGCAGAGCAACTAGGATGTAGGGAGAAAAAATAAACAAATACAAACCACCACCAAGTGTTTTTACTGTTAACTGTAAACAGTTGAAAAAAGCATGAAGTCTTTCCCTCAGAAAATGGAAATGTGAGATGTGCAGGCTTGGAAGATGGTGGCAACAGCCTCTCATGGTCTGCCATGGTCTCCCGGGACTAAAAGCCGAAAAGCATCTACAAGAAGAAGAAGGTAAGTAATGTTCAAGTAATTCTAGCTCCAACAGCAAAATTAAATAAGAAACTCTATAAAGCAGGAGAGGAAGTCCAGAGTGCATCCCAGAGGGACTAGCTTGGTTTGGAAAGTCCCCTACTCCCAGTAAGAGGGATGCCTACAGCAGAGTGCCGTGAGAGCCGGAGAGAAAAATGAAGACTGCACTCGAATCTAAGAAAGCATCGAAGGGAGATGCCTGGAAACCCTTCCCTTCTCAATGCTAGGCACTCAGCATCCAGTGCAACAGCCCTAAGAGGCCACTTCCAAAACACACTGATAAGGCTGGGACTGTATGTAGCTCAATGATGGACTGCTTGCCTAGCACGCATGAGGTCCTTGGTTCAATCCCCAGTACTGGGGGGACAGAGGGAGATCTGTTGCTGTGTCAGTGGCTCAGCAAACCAAGACATCCTTTGAGAAATATTGTCAAGATACTTAGAACAAGTGTCAAAAGACCATATCCTAAATCGTAGAAAAGTAACTTTGAATCAGAACAACACGAAGTAAGCTGAAAACCTGGTAGGAGCCAGAGTCTGCAGGCAAAATTTCACACCATCACACATACTGGACCATGGGAAGACCATACAGCAGAGAGGTCAGCATCATGACTCGTCTCCCAAAGGACTGCCCAAAGATGTAACGGGTATCTGAGACTCCAGCTATGAAGAACTGCCCACTGACCAGACTACATCTGTTTCAATCTCCCAAAGGAAAACTTATAAAGGAACGAATTTCTTTGGAATCACAGCCCCAAAGGGTTAGAATGGATATAATGTAGCAAGGGCATGGGGGTAGGTGGCTGGAGAAGCAGTAGATGTCTTCCTAGTCAACAAGGGCAGGCTTGGCAATTTGTCTTCATTCTTGTTACTTTAAACAATGTCAGTTTCCTCACTCTGATGGTTTGTATATGCTCAGCCCAGGGAATGGCACTATTAGAAGATGTAGCCCTGTAGTGTGGCCTTGGAGTAGGTGTGTCACTGTGGGTGTGGGCTTTAAGACGCTCATCCTAGCTTCCTGGAAGCAAGTATTCCACTAGCAGTCTTCAGATGAAGATGTAGAACTCTCGGCTCCTCTTGCATCATGCCTGTCTGGATGCTGACATGTTCCTGCATTGATGATAATAGACTGAACCTCTGAACCTGTAAGCCAGCCCCAATTAAATGTCCTAATAAAAGTTGCTATGGTCATGGTGTCTGTTAACAGCAGTAAAACCCTAAGACACTCGCCTATGAAATGATAGTTTTGATAATATTATTGCTAAGACCTTGACAACTTTTAAACTAGTAGACATTGTGGCAGCCCTGGCCCCCTTGGTCCTCCACTATATGTTTATGAACTTTTACTTAAGAGGATTTGTGTAAGCTAGGGGACACCAAAGAAAAACAGAAGTGATCAGTGAGGTCAACACATAGAAAGAGATTTGGAAAACAGAAGTCAAACTGCCACACGCTGAACTGGCCACCATTAAACCATCTGATAACAGGTCAGAGTCCCTTAAAAGTCAACGTCACTGGATTAAACAGTCATCCATCAATCCCATTGACAAGGCAGAGAGGGTCTTCAAAGTACAGAAAGCACTTTCGAGAGAGAGAAGATACAACACTCATCTTGGAGTTCTTAAGGCAGTGAAGGAGATGGAAACCTTGAAGATGTCTATGGGGAAATGTTTAAATGACAGAACATGACTGCGTCTCCTGATCCATACTCATGCACAGCTTACAACCAAGCACAGGACAAAAACTGAGTATGAATCTAAACTTCTTCTGCCCAATTACAGTATCTTAGCTGGGGCCTGAATGGCCCAGGACCTCTCCAACTGCCTCCTTCTGGGCCCTAGACTATGGCCACCTGCCTCTCCCACCCACCTGTGAGAGAGCAGTGAGAAGAGGAGCAGAGCTAACTATCTCCATCTCTTCCCACAAAGCTATGGACATACACAAGCCAACTCTCTGGTCATTATTCCAGAACTACTATTTCCCATAGTAGTGAGCCCACATGAAGCTGCAGAGATGGCCTCTGGAGCAGAGGGAGTTGTAGAAGACCCAGAGGTCACCAATCTGGAGTTCTGAAGGCTAGTTATCGAATTAGTGCCTCTTGCAGCCTGGTGGAACTACATCATTAAAAACGAGTGATGTTTTCCTCTTCCAAGACAACAGCTCCAATCTAAGGCTGTGGTTCTCAACCTCCCTAACACTGTGATCTTTTAATATAGTTCCTCATGTTTAAGATTGGTGAATCCCAATCTTAAAATTAT
Source organism: Mastomys natalensis (assembly GCA_021653895.1). Lineage (NCBI taxonomy): Eukaryota > Metazoa > Chordata > Mammalia > Rodentia > Muridae > Mastomys > Mastomys natalensis. The sequence continues at coordinate 68,631 of JAJTUV010001705.1, read as the reverse complement.
TTTTGTTGCTACTTCATAATTTTGCTACCATTATGAATCATGATGTAAACATGTATGCTTTCTTAGGTGACCCCTGTGAAAGGGTTGAGACTCACAGGGTAAGAGCCTTTGCTCTAAGGCAATGATGTGCTCTCCCCTCAGTGCACCTGGAGACTGCAGCAGCTCTGCTGGTGCAAAGGAAGTCTGTTGTTCAAACTACCTAGCAAGGACCATCTGACTAGACGCAGAAGCCAACCCCCTGAAAAGGAGTAAACAGATGGCTTCCTGGTCGTTCAGGCACTTGCTACTCCGAGCCAGCACCCAGATAGTTACAAATGTCCCCTTCAATGAGGATTATTGGCTAACTCTAGCTGGCGACACTCTTCAACTGTTTTAGAGTCACTCTTTTATAATTAAGTCATTTTACACACACACACAATTATAGCCACATCACAAAATGTTTTAAGATTACAATGTGAAAGCATTCACATGGGGTCAACAAGATGGTTCAGCAGGCCAAGGTACTTGCTGCCAAGCCTGCGATCAGTTCCTGGAATCCATGTGGAGGAGGAAGAGAACTCCCAAAAGCTGTCCTGTTACACACACACACACACACACACACACACGCACACACACACATGATTTCTTTAAAACTTTAGTTAAAATTTTTTTCCAGCAAACAACTCCTTCCTGCCTTTAATTCATAAAATATTCCACTGCAACAGACTGTTTCTTTGAAATCTATTTATTCAGTTCTGTGTATTGAACCTGTTTCTGTGTATCTAACCCAAGGTCTTGTGCATATCAAGCACTGGGCTACATCTTTATCCCAAACCTTCTTCCCTGATTTAAGCCTCGCTACTACTCCGCCATTAGAAGATATGACAAAACCACTCCACACTGTATGGAGATGATTCCTTCAAGCCCCACTGATTTCCCAAATTCATCTCCAGAATGACCATCTCGTTTCTTGATACAAACAATCTGAAAGCAATTTAGATGCTGACTTTGGTGTGGTGCTATATCTACCTCTACAGCAGACGCAGGGGTTACTGGAAGCACATTTTAGTAGCATCTAATTTACAACCATCCTAGGTTGCTTTCTATTGCTGCGATAAACACTTTGACCAACAGCAATTTGGGGAAGAAGGGGTTTATTTATCTCAGACATCTCAAGACACAGTTAAAGGAAGTCAGGGCAGGAACTGAATTATGAACATGTATATGGGAACTGAGGCAGAAACCTTACCAGAACACTGCGGGCTGGCTTCTTGTCGATAGCTTGCTCAGCCTCCTTTCTTACACAGTTCACAGCTACGTATCCTGGGGCAGCATGGGCCACAGTGGGCATGGCCCTCCCACATCAATCATTAGTCAAGAAAAATGCCTCACAGACTTGTGTACAGGCAAAGCTGATGAAGGCAATTCCTCATGAGGCTCCTCCTTCCTGGGTGACTCTAGTTTGTGTCAAGTTGACAAAAGACTAGCCAGCACAATAATAAAATTATACTTCCTCCACTCCCCTTCTTCTCTGGCTTCAAAATGCATAAAGCAAACTCCTCTCCTCAATCAAAAAATGACAATATCAGTCAGAGAGACGGCCACCCGCTGTGCACGCTTGCCTGGTAAGAGGCTCGCTGTGCTAAATTTGCATGAGGAACAGGTACATGTTTTGTGGGTTATGGGTGCAAAAGCAGAAAGCATCTTTTTCTTCCTCTTCCTCAAGGTCCTTCAAGCTCGGGGGGAAAGGGAAACAGCTGAGACTATTAAGAAGCAATACATCAATAGACACTAATCATCCCTTTGAAATGCAATGTACAGAAGAGCACAAAGAAGAATAATATTCCCTGCAAGACAGCCTGCCTGGGGGCTAGGTTCTAAAGCTCAGGGCCTGTGGGTGAGTGTTTTAAATAAACTGTTTACCACTGGGGGAAGTGAGTCTACCCCAGAAATAAAAAGTGACCTGAACTTGCACTTTTTTGCAACAGTTAGAATCTTTTTGGGGGCGGATCTGAATGGTTTGAAGCCCTGTTCTCTCTGTTGATCGCACCTGGGTATCCCTCAGGGAATCACCCTGCTGCTGCATGCTAGCTGGCTTTGGGGAAGGCAATCTTTTTCTTACACATTCAGAAGTAGGGAATAACAGACTTTACCCTCTGCTGTGTACCCAAACTAGGCTGGTGTCCTAATCCAAGCAGATCTTTTTACTACCATCTTTTATAAAGTCTAAATGGGTCAGGAAACCTCAGATGATCCATAATGGAACTGAGGTCACCCTTAGTGATTTCATAATTGCATAAATTCTGACTCTTTAAGTATCTCACTCCTATCATTGTAATATGATTTTTGTGATGTATTTAAACTTTTCTTGTTCTTTAGGCATTTTCTTGGGTTTGTGATTGATTGTTTATGAGAAAGGTTAGCAGTAACTGAAAGACAGGCAGATGGATTTAGGCAAGAGTCCCCACTAGCATGTCCCATCTGGAACTCATTGACTCCAATGATGTTACAACCTCCACCTCCCCAGCTACTGAGGACCATAGACATGCGTCACAATGGCAAGTCTAAAATTAACCAAAAAAAAAAAAAACCTCTTATGGTTCTAATGAGCATATAAATATTCCTATGGATTTTCTCATCATTCTTCAGATGAGCCAAATGAATAGCTGAACGATCCCAAGGGAATTCTGCAAAGCAACCTCAAAATGTAGACCTCTTCTGGTCCTCAAATTTACAGACATTATCTACTCCACATCCAGGCTAACTTACCACATTCTCTACAAAGAAAAAAAAAAAAAAACTCCGACGACATCACCAGTGACTGGTTATGTTGACTAAGACATTGATGTGTTTCTGTGAAACCTCCCCATAACAGCCAACCAGATGGAAACATCACTCTGGGAGGGCAATCTGGTGGATAGCACTAGAGTACGTTATCTTGGCTCGTTAGGGCAAGGGGTGGTGGCACCACTATAGAAAGACTCAACAGTCCCTCAGACTCTGGTGAAAGCCAAAACTTGAGGGATAATAATAGAGCTACTTGTGACAGACCCATACCTCCAGGACTGCAGTCAGGACACAGGATACTCTTTCTTGTGAAGGATGGATCTGTGGACCTCTAGAACACTGGGGGGCCCTGTGGGTCACACTCAGCCATGTTACTCTAAACTATCCAAGATTCAAGTCTGTTCTTTTGTGACACTGTTAGGGTGAAATGGGATCATGTTTGTATTATGTCCCATCCATTATATGTTTGGGCATACAAGAATGATCCATTAAACTCTTGTTGATTCAACAGTTCAGTGGAAGGATGTATGAACATATTTGAAATATAGAATAAGAGCAGTTGTATCAATCCTAGGTCATCACCAGTAGCAGTCACAGCTTCTAAATTCTTATCCTTATAGCAACCCGTTGAAGGAGAGAGGTGCCATGCTTTCAACTGTTCAGAGGAAGAAACTGAGTTTTTTCAAGCAATCAAAATAATGTATAATAGTTAAATGCCTCTTAAATATACATGATGTCTTCTGAAGCTAAAAGTAAGATGCACTCAACCAGTTTTTAAAATCTATTTGGAACATTAAACATGACAGAGGTAGAAAAAAAATCTCTTATGAAGTCCTCAATGAAAGGAAATTGTGACAAGTTCCTGATTAGACAGAAACCGTTCCATCTCTAAGGGAGAATACGCAGTGTAACTGTGGCTTCATAGAATGAATTGGGTAGTGTTCCTTCTGTTTCTATTTTGTGGAACAGTTTGAAGAGTATTGGTATTAGCTCTTCCTTGAAGGTCTGATAGAACTCTGCACTAAACCCATCTGGTCCTGGTGGGTTTTTTTGTTTTGTTTTGATTTGGTTTTTATGGTTGGGAAATTTTAATGACTGCTTCTATTTCTTCAGGGGTTCTGGAACTGTTTAAATGGTTCTGATCCTGATTTAACTTTGGTGTTTGGTATCTGTCTAGAAAATTGTCCATTTCACCCAGATTTTCCAGTTTGAGTATAGGCTTTTGTAGGAGAATCTGATGATTTTTTGAATTTCCTCAGTTTCTGTTGTTCTATCTCCCTTTTCATTTCTGATTTTGTTAATTTGGATACTGTCTCGGTGCCCTCTGGTTAGTGTGGCTAAGGGTTTATCTATCTTGTTGATTTTCACAAAGAACCAGCTCCTGGTCTTGTTGATTCTTTGTATTGTTCTTTTTGTTTCTAATTGATTGATTTCAGCTGCTGACTACTCCTCTTGGATGTATCTGCTTCTTTTTGTTCTAGAGTTTTCAGGTGTGCTATTAAGCTGCTAGTGTATGCTCTCTCCAGTTTCTTTTTGGAGGCACTCAGCGCTATGAATTTTCCTCTTTGGAAATTTTGAATTTTTTATGGGGCACTGCTTTCATTGTGTCCCATAAATTTGGGTATGTTGTGCCTTCGTTTTCATTAAATTCTAAAAAGTCTTTAATTTCTTTATTTCTTCCTTGATCAAGTTATCACTGAGTAGGGTATTGTTCATTTTCCCTGTGTATGTGGGCTTTCTGTTGTTTTTGTTGTTATTGAAGACCAGCCTTAGTCAGTAGTGATATAATAGGAAGTATGGGATTTCAATCTTCTTGTATCTCTTGAGGCCTGTTTTGTGACTGATTATATAATCAATTTTGGAGAAGGTACTATGAGGTGCTGAGAAGAAGGTATATTCGTTTGGTTTTGGATGAAATGTTCTATAGATACCTGTTAAATCTATTTGGTCCATAACTTCTGTTAGTTTCAATGTGTCTCTGTTTAGTTTGTGTTTCCATGATCTGTCCATTGAAGAGAGTAGGGTGTTGAAGTCTCCCACTATTATTTTGTGAGGTGCAATGTGTGCTTTGAGCTTTAGTAAAATTTATTTTATGAATGTGTGTGCCCTTGCCTTGGAGCATAGATGTTCAGAATTAAGAGTTCTTCTTGGTAGATTTTTCCTTTGATGTGTATGAAGTATCTTTCCTTATCCTTTTCCATAACTTGTGCTTGAAAGTTGATTTTATTCAATATTAGAATGGCTACTCCAGCTTGTTTCTTGGGACCATTTGCTTGGAAAATTGTTTTCCAGTCCTTTACTATGAGGTAGTATCTGTCTTTAACACTGAGGTGCATTTCCTGTATGCAGCAAAATGATGGATCCTGTTTACATATCCAGTCTGTTAGTGTATGTCTTTTTGTTGGGGAATTGAGTACATTGATGTTAAGAGATATTAAGGAACAGTGATTGCTGCTTCCTGTTATTTTTGATCTTATATTTATGGTTTTGTGGTTATCTTCTTTTGGGTTTCTTGAAAGATTACTTTCTTGCTTTTTCTAGGGTGTAGTTTCCCTCCTTGTGTTGTCATTTTCTATCTATTATCCTTTGTAGGGCTGGATTTGTGGAAAGATATTGTGTAAATTTGTTTTTGTCATGGAATATCTTGTTTTCTCCACCTATGGTAATTGAGAGTTTTGCTGGGTATAGTAGCCTGGGCTGGCATTTGTGTTCTCTTAGGGTCTGTATAACATCTACCCAGTATCTTCTAGCTTTCATAGTCTCTGGTAAGAAGTCTGGTGTAATTCTGATAGGTCTGCCTTTATATATTACTTGACCTTTTTCCCTTACTGCTTTTAATATTCTTTGTTTTGTGCATTTGGTGTTTTGACTATTATATGACAGGAGGAATTTCTTCTCTGGTCCAATCTATTTGAAGTTCTGTAGGCCTCTTGTATGTTTATGGGCATCTCTTTCTTTAGGTTAGGGAAGTTTTCTTCTATAATTTTTTTGAAGATATTTACTGGCCCTTTAAGTTGGGAATCTTCACTCTCTTCTATACCTATTATCCTTAGGTTTGGTCTTCTCATTGTGTCCTGGATTTCCTGGATGTTTTGGGTTAGCAGCTTTTTGCCTTTTGTATTTTCTTTGACTATTGTGTCAATGTTTTCTATGGTATCTTCTGCACCTGAAATTTTCTCTTCTATCTCTTGTATTCTGTTGATGATACTTGTATCTATGACTCCTGATCTCTTTCCTAGGTTTTCTATCTCCAGGGTTGTTTCCCTTTGTGATTTCTTTATTGTTTCTACTTACATTTTTAGATCCTGGATGGTTTTGTTCAATTCCTTCACCTGTTTGGTTGTGTTTGTCTGTAATTCTTTAAGCGATTTCTGTGTTTCCTCTTTAAAGGTTTCTAGATGTTTTCCTGTGTTCTCTTACATTTTTTTAAGGGAGTTATTCATATCCTTCTTAATGTCCTCTATCATCATCATGAGATGTGATTTTAAATCAGAGTCTTGCTTTTCTGGTGTGTTGGGGTATCCAGGGCTCGCTGTGGTGAGAGAACTGGGTTCTGATGATGCCAAGTTGCCTTGGTTTTTGTTGTTTATGTTCTTGCTCTTGCCTCTTGCCATTTGGTTATCTCTGGTGTTAGCTGTCTCTGACTGTGGCTTGTCCCTCCTCCAACTCTGTGTCAGCACTCCTGAGAGACCAGTTCTCTTTGGGAAGAATTTGGGTATGGAGCACTGTGGCAGAATCAGCTCCTGGCCGCAGACAGAAACCAGAAGGATCCTGTCCCAGGCTGCTCCTTGGCTTCTGTGTCCTGAGGGCTCCAGGTGGGTCACTCGGAGCAGAAGTGTTAGTCTTACCTGTGCTCACAGATGTGTCCACACTCCTGGGAGACCAGCTCTCTCAGCTGGTATTTGGGTATCGAGGGAACTGATTTTTAAAACTTGACTATGACCACAAAATACCAAAGGGCAGAACTCTGTTTCCAGAACCTATACCTCATAAGAAATCATTTCTTCAGTGAAAGCCTAACTCCGGAAAATCTTCTAAACAAAACTGTAAAATAGGAAAAGAAGTTTTTTAAAAATTCTTTTGACTATGAGTATAGTTTTTTTGGTTTTTTTAACTATGCACTTCAGATGATATAAACCAAAACAAGCCAAGCCAAGCTGAACTGAAGAGCAAACCCATCTGGAAACTGTTATCCCAGAAGGAAAGAGCAAAGGAAGCTCAGAAACCTCAAACTGGGAGATGAAGAATAAAGGTCAACTCGGAAGGAAGAAGAGTTTGGTGGAAGCAAAAGGAGCCAGCCAGCTGAGGGTAGCTCACCACACCTCCTTTGGAGTGTGGTCACCTGCTGCTCTGAAATTTCCACACATTCCATGGACTGTGACTACCCTCTTAGACCACACTATGCTACAGAGTCAGGGCACTGGCTGCGTGTTCTCACTTTCCTGTATCGTCACCGTGAAGACAATCCTACTTATTTTTACTTGAATGCACACTAAGGTGCTACTACTATATCTCTCCTTTTGGTTCTTGTCCTAGGTTGCTCTCTGTTGCTATGATAAAAAACCATAACGGAAACAACTTAGAAAGAAAGGATTTATTTGGCTTGCACATCTATGTAACGGGCCTTCACTGAAGGAAATTGGGACAGGAGCCTGGAAGAGAAGAAAGTGAAACCGAAGCTTATTGGCTTGCTGCCCATGCCTCGGCTGGTTTGCTTTTGTATCTAAACCAGGACCACCACCCCTTTGGTGGCACCACTGACAGTGGACTAGGCCCTTCTACATCAATAATTAATCAAGAAAGTCCCCCACAGACTTGTCTATAGCCCAGTGGTTCTCAACCTGTGAGTCATGACCCCTTCCGGGGTCAAACAACCCTTTCACCGGTGTCACCTAAGATGGTCAGAAAACAAATTTACATCACAATTCATAATGGTAGCAAAATTGCAGTTATGAAGTAGCAATAAAATAACTTTATGGTTGGGGGTCACCACAACATGAGGAACTGTATTAAAGAGTGGCAGCATTAAGAAAGTTGAGAATCACTGCACTAGACAAATTTGATGGAGACACTTTCAACTGAGGTTTCCTCTTCCCAGATGACTCTCTAGGTTGTGTCAAGTCGACACAATCTGAGCTGCACAGTTCTGATCCTAAAGAGGAGAATGGTCTTCAGATCGTAATTCTACGGTCTCATTATTCACCTAGCTCTAGGAGTTGAAAGGTTACATTAGTCTATCAACTGTTTCAAGCTCAGTGACGTAGAAAGAAGAAGGCAGATGCTATGAGATGAATGTTTCGTGGCTTCAGTCACAAGGAGACAATATCCACTCCATGCATGACCACCCCACCTCATCAAACTCATTCTTAGATAGCCTGATAACTCTCAAGTAGAAAGTATCTTAAAAGTTCATGTTTGACGGTGAGTTGGAGAAGACACATGGAAACTGTACAGAGGACAGGAGGGAAATGTGATGGAAGAGACAAGGAAGATCCAGAAGAGAGGCCCTGGGATGAGTCTTCACCTGTGTAGCTGGCAACAAAGTAAGAAAAATGTAACTGTCAGCAGAATGCAACTGTGCACAGCACTTCTCTTTGAGAGGGATTCAAGAGTTCCCTTTAAGTTCCTTTAGTTACTTGGTCATCGTATTTGCTTAAAAGACTTACAGCTAAAATAGCCACTACTTATAGACAAGCGCATCAAGATAGTATAGCCACAGCTGACAAGAATAATACCAGTGCAAATAGGTAAGAGAACAGTCTCCAACACATCCCTTTTCAGGAAGGCAGGTAGGTGACAATCAAAATTAAAATTAAAAATAAAATTATACAAATAATTTTATACAAAATTGAACATTTATGACTTGAAATTGACTAAAATAAAATACACAGTTTTATTTTATTTTAAAATTAAAAATTTGCAAATAAATAAGCTCTGAAGAAGGCTATCTTAGTCAGTGATGTACATAAACTAAATGGAAGAAGGGAAATGAGAAGGTAGGCAGATGTATTAGCTACTTTTCTGTTGCTGTGATAAAACACTATGACCAAGGCAACCTATGGACCAAAAAAAATGCATTTGGTCTCATGGTTCCAGAGATATTAAGAGTCCATGGTATGAAGGCACAGCAGCAAGCAGCAGGCATAGTGGTAGGAACAGGAAACTGAGAGTTTACGTGCAAACAAGAAACATAGTGAGCAAACTACAAAAGGGGTGAGGCTATACATGATCTCAAAGCCTGCCCCAAGCGAGATGCTTCCTGCAGAAAGATTGCACCACCTAAAGCTCCCCAAACAGCACCACCAATGAAAAACCAAGTGTTCAAATATTAGCTTGCTGCAGACATTGCTTATTTAAACCATCACAGGAAATGAGGGTCTTTTTGATGAGTCAACACAGAATAGTCTCCAAGACATATTAAATATTAAAAACCTGGTAGAGGAAAATCTTATAATATTTTTTATTAAATGTGGAATTGTGATAGCTAATGATACAGTGTTTCTGGGTTTGTTTGTTTGTTTTTAACATAGCATAAATTACATGCAGAAACTATAGAAAGATAGTTGAAAAAATAATAGCATAGTTGAAAGGAAGAAAATGCTAGCCCTGGTCTTCCAAATGAGTGCTTAATAAGTGGATTTAAGCACTTAACCAGTGTTGCCTAAACAAACAAAACAAATTAACAGAATACCATGGTATCTATTGCCCTTTCCAGACTCTACATCTCTATCTAGAGAAGTTCAGAGTCCCTCTGCCTTAGATGATTCTTTTGTCTCCTGTACCATTTACTTTGTCTCAAACCTTAAGGAATTATTAATACCATCTCACAGTACAGAGGCTGGCTGTTCTATACCCTCGAGTCTGCTTTCATGATCAGTGGTTTTAGGAATGGAATAGCCCAGAAACTGAAACAATAGGACTTACGTTCCTAAACCTGCACGGAAGCCAGCCTGGGAGGCAAAGCAGTGGACCGGAGCCACTGGGTTTAATGAGATGAACGCTGTTGTTGAGTACACTACTCAAGGACATCCACATTTTCTAGCCTTTGCAACAGCTCTTCTTGGTGGTCTGATGTATAACCGTGCTGTACAAACAGACAACAGCCCATTGTTGGCCTGGGTAAGCCTATGAAGCACCTGGACTGCTGTAATTCACTTACTACTAGCATCTATAGTATATCTGACTTCTTCAAGTAAGTGAGATGCAACAATACATGTGCTACCATGCATAAAAAAGTTTGATTTTATTTGGTTTTTTTTTTTTGTTAACTTTTTTCCTATGTTTTGGGAAGGATTAGGGAGACTAGTCTAAAAGGCATAGCTCGTGTATTAGAAAATACCTTTCTCTTCATTAAAGTATTAAAGTATTCATTAAATTCATTAAAGTATAAGCAGTATTCAGAAAGCAAAGAGGATCTACTTCCGTTTGATGGGTATGAAAAAACTCCAGAGGATATGAGTGATCCCTGGGATGGCTCAGCATCATCAGGGTAAGCATTTTCCAGCATCACCAGTGTGTGTGTGGACCAGTATCATCAATGTAAGCACGGCCCAGCAGCATCAGTGTAAGCATGGCCCAGCATCAGGGTGAGCGTGAGACAACGTCATCAGTGTAAGCATGGGCCAGCATCATCAGTGTAAGCATGGCCCAGCAGCAGCATCAGTGTAAACATGGGCCAGCATCAGGGTGAGCATGAGACAACGTCATCAGTGTAAGCATGGGCCAGCAGCAGCATTAGGGTGAACATGGCAAGTAGTCAAACACACTCTCAACTTAAGTTGCATCCTGCTTTTCTTGAGTTTTCATCATTGGCAACACTGGGGTCAACTGGTTGCTGGAAAAATTCAGAGAATTAGGCAGTTCCTTAAGGACTGATGACCCTGATACATCCTTCTGGAAATAAAGAACCAAATGCTTTCCTTTTGGACCATGGGCAATTTCTCATCTTAGGTCTCCACACTCCAAACCAGAAAGACTTTCTGCACATTTTTCTCTTATTCCTCTGCATCTGGAAAGCATGTCCAGTGTCCCCACAAAGTCCAGCAGCTTCAGGGCTCCTCTCACTGGGTCACTACAAATAGCCTTCTTTCAACAGAGGCAACATCAATTTCAAAGGAGGCACATGTGTGCCCTTGGCTTCCGATACATCAGTAAATGTTTGTGTGTCAGTACATCCTCTAATAATGATGATGATGTAAATTGTCTCCCATGAGCAACACCAAAACCAGCGAAATGCTGTGGGGATTAACCTACCTCAAATCAACCTGTGGTTTCTTAATCTCTCCCTCTTCAGGTACTAGCAATCCTTCCTGCAGCAGTTGCTTTTAACAGTTTTCTCTGAAACTAAATATCATCCTAGCAAGCTGTTACTCCCCACCACAGAACTGCTGAGAACTAATAACTGAGCTACAAACACTAGCCTTGGCAAACTCTGGCTACAAAAGAAAAAAAAAAAAACCATTAATCTCATGATGACATTTTAGAGGTCCCACAAAATCACATTTCCAAGTGAAATAAATCTAGTCCCCTAAATTAGGCTGCATTGGAACATGGAAACAAGCAGCCCGAGCCAGCAATGAATTACACATGGCATGCTAATTACTAGTCTTATCCAGAAATAGCTGAAGACTGCAGGATTTTTGTTGTTGTTGTTGTTAAAATAACTAGAGTCTTTATTCAAGGGTTGAGCGAATGCATCTGATTTACCCACATGCTTCAGTTGCTAAACATAATCACATCTATATGTACTTGTTTAAGAGAGGGAGGAGAAGAAACCTCGAGGGCTAGGATACAGGTAGCCAGGGGAGACAATAGGTAGCCAAGAGAAAAAAAGCCTGTAGTAGTGGAGACTGGATACATCCACCAGCATCCTCAGACATGCCGTGTGAGTGTGAAGCTACTTCACTGCCTGTTTTCTCTGTGGCGTCCCACCCAGACCTCACTGAGAAACGGGACAGAGCAAAACTGATTCCTGACCATCATCTGTAGCATTGTCCTCATTTTTCCCATAGGTGTCAACCAAAAACAGTGTTGAGGAAACATTCCAGCCATAGAAAGACTCTTCCCTCAGACACACTTAGAACGAAGGACTGAAAAGATGGTTTTCAGTCAAGTGCTTGATGTGCAAGTGTAAGGACCAGAGCTCAGATCCCCAGCACACATGTAGAAGCTAGGCAGAGCGTTCCATGCCTGCAATCCCAGCCCCAGGGAGGCAGAGACCGAGGGATCCAGCCAGTCTAGATGAATTGAAGACCTCCAGTTTTAGTAAGATGACAAAAAAGATGGAGAGCAACTGAGGAAGACACCTCAAGTTGTCCTCTACACATGTGCACACATGTGTGCACGTGAGTGTACATACATACATCACAAAAGTAAAAAGGGAGAAAGGAGGGAGTGAGGGAGAAAATTAGCTAACGTACAACCGTGAGGGTTTAAATGAAAACGGCCATGAATGAAATGGATACAAGGATATATTTTACTGCTGTCCTGGTTCCCTAGCAACAAGATGAGCATCTTTATGTGTGTGATTTTGGCCAAAACAATTAATATTTTAACCTTTATGAAGGCTACAATGTGGACTACAAGGTTTAATTTGGAGTCTTAGCCCTGTTTAGAAATAGCCCATGTCTCATTTACTCCCTGCTGCCTCTACTTATGACCCAGGTTTCCTCCATCACCACATACCCAGGTCTCACATTCTATAATATCCATAACAGGCTCCAGAGGAAGGAGGCTGACCAGAGGAAGCATCAATACCACACAGGTCTCCCCTTCAGACTAGAGGTCATAGCTGATCCTGTGTCACATTCCAGAGACAAGGCCAACAGAACACAAGTTGTCCCTCATCCTGGGTCCTACAGAGGCTTAGGTCCTTACAACACCATCTGATGCGCCTTTGGAGGTTACATGGCTAGAGTAAACCTACAGATGGGAAGGGGCTAGTGGAATTATAAGGAAAGGCTGCTTCCCCCTGCTCTGGTCACTCTTCTGTGGCCCCACAGGTTGCAACTGTACAAAATACTGTTGACCCTCCGGTCAGGGCTCTCCACAGACAAGCAAGGACCTGAAGTTGAGAAGGATAGCATTCTCCAGGAGCAAAGACTTTTCAGGCAATAGACAGGGCCACATGTCCTGTGACAAGCTGTTGTTGGTCCAAGTATAATATTGAGCTCAAGAGATTGAATTATGTGAGTTCTAGATAAACACAGGTAGACATAGAAGCCCCTTGGCGGGAGAGTTCCTTGGTTTCATGAAAATTCGCCCATGGAAGTAATTGGCATCTTGGGATTCCTCTTGTCAGAGAAGGTAGTAATTCTTTTCATGCTATAAAGCAGAGTTACAAATATATGGGTGAGAACACAAGCCAGCAAATGACGCGGGATAGAAAAACACAGAAGATCAGACATGTTCCTGAAGTACATCTCTTAGAAGAAGCTGCGATCTCTCCTGGCAGATGAAGAAAGGACAGGGTGGAAGAGACTTCCAAAGCCACGTAATGAGTAAATGGTAGGTCCAAAGGAGCAAGCCTGAGCCTCTCACCTAGAACACTCATGCATTTTCCCATAGTCATATGATTACAACCTTGCATATATTATATATAAGTACATATTAATACATATTAATTAATTATTATGTTATATGGTATGTTGTGTGTTGTATGTTATGTGTTATTGGAATAAACTGAAAGCAACTGCACAGAGAGGAAAATAATGGAATCATGGGTGACTTCTGTCTCTTATTTTATTGTTAAGAATGTGAATTAAATAATAAATACTGCCTGTAAATCACTATCGCATGTGTGTCAGTAAAAGTATAATTTCCATGACTTTTATTATAATCTCTTAGGAAAACAAAATGAGAAGGTAGATGTGGCATGTGCCTGCAATTCCAGCACTGAGGCCACTGAGGTAGAAGGGTTATAGGTTCAAAAGCAGCCTGGACTGCATGGTTCCAGGCCAGCTTGGGGTATGCAGCAAAAACCCTACATCAAAATATAAAGGAAGGGAGGAGAGACACTGGAAGAGGAACATAGAGAAAACAGAAGGAAGAACGGATAAGAGATAATTACTGACAGGCACGTGGAGGACATAGCCCTAAAATGCCACGTGCCACATGGTTAGCTCCTAGCATTGGGCCAGAGGCTTGAATTATGGACATGCCAGAGTACCCCTCCCTGCTTTTACAATCCCTGGAGCTGTATGCGGAGATGGAGCTTCTATTAGTTCGGCTCCCACAATAACAGGAAGGGTAACAGGATGGTTGAAGACCGGTTCTACAATGCTACGTAACACAGCTAAGAAATAAACCCTTACTTCTGTAAGTCTATTAGTGTTATGGTGTCTCTCTTTTTCTTTCTATATCCTTTTACATTTATCTTTGCTTCATGTGTGTGAGTATTCTGCCTGCGTGTGTACTGCATTGTGAACATGAATGATACAGAGGCTGGGAGAGCAATGGATCCCCTGTACTGTAACAACAAGCAACTGTGAGCACCATGTGGGTTCCGGGAACCAAACCTGCAAGTGCTCTGAGCCATCTCTCCAGCTCTTCTTCTTCACCCTTTAAAACATTTATATATTTATCTGTGTAGGGGAAGGGGCACACATGCCATATCACACATGGAGAAGTCAGAGAATGACTTTCAGGAATCAGTTCTCTCCTTCCACCATGTGGGTTCCAGGGATCAAACTCAGGTCAGAAGGGTTTACAGCAAGCATCTCTACCTTCTGAGCCATTCCTCAGTCCAAACTCTTTCTTAATGGCAGGCCCGTCTGCCTGACTCCTTCATAATGGGGGATAAAGAGATGAGTCCATAATGAGGTAAAAGATTTAACAAAACTCAGTCTGGCTCCTCATAGCTGGACTACCATGCTATCCAACCATGTGTGGAATATCACATCCCTTTGTACCTCAACCAAAGCATTCAATTGTTAGTGCTGTCAATCAAGAAGTACTTAGAAATTATTCGCTGAATAAATTAATAAGTGAATGTATAGGTTAGTTTACAAAGACCAACACTTGATCTAATCTTCAGACGGCCATCTTGGTAGCAAGGGGGTGGCTGGTTTTATCATTTGGTTTTATGTAACACCACAGATTGAGCCTCAGCTGGAGAATGTGAAGATGCCTGCCAACACAGACTGGCTGGGGCAGAGCAGAATGGTACACAACTGCACAGACTTTCTCTCAAGGGGCTATTTTGCTGTGACTCAGAGGCCCAAACCCCTACTGGTCCTGGCACTTTGCTTTAGTTTCCTTTAACTTTTTATTGCCTGTAAACAGAAAATTCCTCACTGTTAGTCAGCCTCAGGAAATTCAGTTCCCTGTGTGTCGTTACAAAATAACAAAGCAGCGTGCAGGGCCTTTGTGCAGGACTTTTCCTCAGGCAGCCAAGATGCAGAACGGGGTCTATAGATCTGCTCATGACTGCTGGTTAGGGTGGGCCTTAGATAGACTGAGCCCTGTACATCTTCTTAGTCTACTATCCTAGAAGCAAAGATTTGATGGTAAATAAACAGCAATTGATGGATAAAAGCCCTTTCCACTTTTGACACACTCTAATTTTTTTAATGTAATTTAATTTTATGTGTTTGTTTATTCACTTTACATCCCGTTCACTGCCCCCCATCCCACTCACATACATGCACCCCTTTTTTAATACTCTAATTTCTTACACTGGGTCAACTATTTTGATTCCTTACTGTGATAGCTCACTGGATGTATTATTGCCACCAAAAAAATAAAAAAGATAACTCATCTCATGGTGGACAATAAAAAATTCCCTCAAGACAATCTGAATTTGAATCTTTATGAAAACAAGACTATACACATTCCAGTATAAGAATAAAGGCTCCCCCAAAAATGATCAACAGATGAAAGAAATTATCAATTCTTCTGGTCAAGCAGAAATTCTGAAGGTTTCAGGGTTGGTTTTCCCAGAATAATATATAGAAATACTTGGAGGAATGCTTAGTGTCCTATACAACGATGCTTACTATCTTTGCTCTCCCCTGGCTTCTCAGTTTACTTTTTTATACAACCAAGACCACCTGCCTGGGATTGCTCCCAATGGGCTGGTCCCTAAATCAATTATGGATAAAAAAAAAATGTTCCACAGGCTTGCCTGTAGGCCAATCTGATGTAGGCATTTCTCAATGAAGCTTCTCTCTTCCCAGATGAGGCTCGTTATGTCGAGTTTACAAAATAAAATAAAATAAATTAAAAAACAAGGCCAAACACAATAAGTCTCACATATTCTCACACTGCCTTGTTTGTAAAATAAAAATAAGGCTAATAATAATAAAGTGAAGTCATAAGATTTGGTACTTGAGATGTAAATTGCATTGTGCCCTAGAATTGAGCTCTTTTGAGAACCCGGATACTGATTAAACAGACTCTGGGCACACCTGAAACAATTACTGGACAAGGTGGAGCCTGGGACCCTTACAGAGATGTGGAAAATGTCAATCTTCAGCATCAGTGCAAAACGGGGCAGAACTGCAGTTCCTTGTAAGACCCAACTGGTATATCTAAAAGCCCCAATGCCAAAACATCTATAAACTCAAAAGAGGCTGTATTTCCTTCCACACCATTACTTCATCTGCCAATGCTGCATATGTCTTTACTTTTTTTTTTTTTAGGTGTGTTTTTTTAATGCTTCAAGTAAAACATTTACATCAGTAAGCCCTCATGTTTGTTTGTGTCTCAAAGTATGCAAGGAATGGCCTACTGCCAATGTTTACAGGACTACGACCTCAACTCACCTGGAATCAGTGGTTTTTAAAGAGAGGTTTCACAGCCAGACAGTGGTGGCGCACGTCTTTAATCCCAACACTTAAGAGGCAGAAAAGCAGGTGGCTCTCAGTGAGGAGTTCGAGGCCAGCCTGCTCAATAGAGTGAGTTCTAGGACAGCCAGGCCTATACAGAGAAACCCTGTCTAAAAAAAAAAAAACAACAACAACAAAAACAAAGAAAGACTCATAGTATAATATTGTGATCACTATTATACTAACTCCTTTATGGATTTTTTTCTTTCTTTTTTTTTATGTTATTCAGATTACTAATATTTCAGTAGTATTACAGACAAAGTCAGGTATTTTGTACCATCTAAAATGCCCATTGCTGTAAGTCTGAGAAACTGTCAGTCCTGCTGTGAGTCTGAAAAACCGTCCCAACATAGATGGCCAGAAACAGATGTCAATCAAACAATAACATCTGCTCATTAAACAGAAGTGGAATAACCCTTTATTGGTATTTTTGGCTCAGCTGATAGAAGGTTATCTAAGGAGATAACCAAAAACAAGGTGGGAACATTTATTTGCATTTTTTTTTGGAGGGGGGGGTGGCTGGGTTTTATTTCACTTAAATTTAACTGAAGAGTTATCAACTACTTGCTGTAAGCTTTACTGTCTTAAAGAAACCACAAATCACAAGTATACCTGCAACAAGTTCTTCAGTTCAGAATATGAAACAAATATAATTCCCATGCTACGGCCTCCATGGGGATGGTGACAGTGATGGCTGGTCATTTACCTGATGTAGGTCTACATGAGATTTTATTTAAAAAAAAAAAAAATCTAATTACTAAACTCAAACTAGTTAACAGATATGTTAGCCTCCATCTCTTGGTCTCTTTGGATACACGTTTTAATCAGTTTTTTTCTGTGTTTCCAATGCTATCAGCATTTCTTCAACTGCACAGCCCTGACTTCTTCGCCACAGCAGTCAAGGTCCAAGAAAGTTAGGCAGGTAAAATGAAGAAAATGATGGCAATTCAGACCCCAGGAGAAGGAAGAAAAACTGTTCCTTACACATCTGTTTGAGACTAGACAAACCTCAGACACCTCCTGTCAAGAAGGAGCCTCTCCCAGGCACTGTTTGTACTAGTCAGCTGAACATTAGCAGACAGCCTTGGACACAAATAAAGATGACACAAAAACAAGTCACTGGACTAGGAAGCCTGCATAGAAGAGACTAGTTGACATCCTTGTTTTGATTGCGCTCATTCGTTATTTCCTTTATGTATAGTATATTTACATCATTTCTCCCTCCAACCCCTTCTATGCCCTCCCTCTCAAATCCAGAGCCTCCTTTTCTGTTATTGTTACATATATAAAAATGAGAATAAATAAACACAAGCGGCTGAGTTCAGCCCTGTTGCTCGAGGGTGCCTGTTTTACCAGGTGACACATCTATTTGCGTTGTTACATCACACAATCTACAATCCAATCCCATCCGTCTCCTTGCCTGCCCTCTTCAATCTTGCCTATACCGTCCTCGGCCCACACCCAAGATGTCTCACATCTGACTTCATTAAAAAGATTTCTCTAATGACCCTCACACCTCATGCCAGAAAATGCTCCTACCTCTGAGGAGACTGGAAACTTACTGAGCATGCCTTCATCCCTAACATTCTCCCAGGACTGGATATGATACCATGGAGTTCAAGCATACCTCCAGACTCCCCGGGAGTCAAAAATGTTCTCTTTGGGATAGGGAGATGGCTCACTGGGTAAAAGCATGCATCACTCAAACACAAATATCCCTAAAATTCATGAGAATCCAAGCATAGCAGCACACATGTCTGTAATCTCAGTGTTCACACAGAGAGACAAGATATGGAGACAGGCGGATCCCAGAGAGCCAGCTAGCTCAGAGTTGGCAGCAACAAACAAGAGACCCTGTATCACAGTGGAAGACTATGAACAATATTCAAGGCTGTTCTCTGACTCACACATGCAAAACCGTGGCACGGGTATCCCCACACTAACATCAACACACAGCACACATACACAGATTTTCTTTAAAAAAAAAAAAAAAAAAAAAAAAAAAAAAAAAACTATTTTTAGCTTGATCCATCTTCCTGCCCTTTCTGTATTGAATCCAAAGAGAACTTAGCCAACTACTTCCATCTGGAAGAATCTGTAATAATTGTATAGCTCTGTGGTGACGCTTTTTGAAAGGGGTGACCCGTGTAATCCATCACCAACAGGACTTTAGGAGGTCATCTTCCTTGAAGGGCATGCTCGTCCAGCAAATGCCCTCACAGATGCACCAAGTGTGACTTTGCTGGGACTGCTGAGACACAGTCTGTTATAACTGGCATCAGTTGCCACAAGCAAGCGCTAAGAACCTGACCCTGGCAAAGCACATTTTACACTCCAGTGCTGCTCATCTGGGTGATACCAAGTGGGGAGGGGGGGGGCAAGGCAGAGAAGGAAGTACTGGAACATGATGCCATGCACTGCACCCAAAGACACCCTGCTGCAGAAACGACTTCACCCACACAGACAGACCAAGCCCACAAAACCAAGTTTTCAAACTACTGGCTGAGCCTCCCATAAAAAGCAGTTCTATTTCTAACCTCCCGCACCATGGAAAAATACAAACGACACCAAGCAACCGAGAATCTCTGAAAGTCTTATTTTATACTCTTTCCCCACACCCACACCCATACCTCCCCCATAGAAAAAAATCTTAGTGTGAAAATTTGCTAGCTTTTTTTTTTTTTTTTTCAAAGTTTGACAATACCGTGATCAACTGACGAAGCTGCTGGCACACTTGAATGTAGAAGAATTTGCTAAAGGCATTGTGGCTGTCTACTTGATGAAGGAAAAAAAAATGTCATTTGGTAATTGAAGGGCAGAGGACTGAAGAGACAGTCCCGTTAGAAAGTGCTTGCCCAGAGTTCAACCCCCAGAGCCATGTAAAAATTCTAAATTAACATGTTTTAAAGGTGTACGTGGTGGCATGTGCTTTTAATCCCAGTGTTAAAGAGACGGAAACTGGTGGATCCCTGGGGCTTATCAGACAGCCAGCCTGTTCTACATGGCAAGTTCCAGTCCAGTGAGAGACCATGTCTCAAAAGAAAAGGTAGACAGGTCGTGGCTGAAGGTCACTCAAAGTTGCTCTCTGGCCTCCACAAACACAAACATTACGGAACAAAATAATGGGTGGCAAATGAAGCAGACAGAGAAATCCCAAGGTTGCGGATCATGGACAGAAGGGCTCTCACGTGACATGCCTCTGAAGTTTCTTCCTTCGAGCCTTCCTCTTTTCATTTCCCGGCTTTCTGAGGATATACCCAATGTTCCTGACACCTGCACCATGTGTCTGCTTTTCCTGATGACACGCTTAACCCAAAGCCACAGAATGGGGACTGGGGAGGGGGACGGGGAGAGAGAGGGTGCTACAGCCTCCTGACTCGTGTTTACAGTCACACAGAGATAGTTACGGGGATGGACAGGCAAGAGGGTGGGGTTTCCAGACAAAGGGAGATCCTGAATGGAGCCCTGACAGAATTCAAGAGTCCTCTGAGAACCCAGGAGGACAGTGAAGGGATCTCCCCAGGCCTCCTACTTCTGGTACCTTTGCTCTCACCTCCCAAATAACCAACTTGGAGGATAACCCATGACTGCCCAGCTTCCTGTGCAGACAGGGAATCACTACAGCCTCCACAGGGATCTAAGTTCTCCGTACAGCCGAGCTCTCACTGCTCATGTTTGGTTCCATTTTCACCATTTCATCCGTTTCCTCGTGTACCACACACAGGCAAAGACGACAAATGCTTTCCCCAGTACTGCTGGCCTTTGATCTTGATTTTTTTTTTTTTTTGGTCTTTTAACATGATCACAGGAAGTTCAGGTCAGAGAAGCACAGTGTCGAATCGGGTTGTTGGTTAATTGCTGAGTGTTTCTTAAAGTGGCTCCCTGTCCTTGACATTGAGCAAGGAGCCTGAATTTATGATTTAATTAACGATTTCCTCACCTACATCTCAGCAGTCCTGTGCTTCACCCATTTCCTAACACCTGGCTCTAGCAGGATGCCTCATGCAGTGTTTTACGAAGCCTGCTCAGTCCTGAAGGAAGACAAACAGCACTTCTGTCTGTTCTTTGCCAGTTCCCACATATGTATGATCCATGACTGACAGCTGGCTAACATCAGAATAGACAATGACAACTTACATTTTACTGACCGTTTAATGTGGATCAAAGCTGAATTAGCCATTTCAAAGATAATTCCTCAAGATAAATCTCCCATAAGATAAGAAAGGCTGAGACTCCCGGTGACAACTTGCCCAGGGTATAAAATGAATAGACATGGTAGGGCTGGAACTCAAGCCAAAGTCTGTGCGAGTGCGATATGACCAAGGTGCACATGCCTTCAGAGTCTTCAGGAAGACTGAATCTTTAAAATACTTAATAACAACCTAAGCACAGAGACTCAATCGAACCCACCTTCAAAGCCAAGTCCAAATAAATCCACTGCACCCAAAGATAGACGCGGTGCAATTAAGGCAGGACCCTCCCAGAGAAACGGAGCAGAGAAAGAAAATGACACCTGTCTACAGTGCTCACCACTTAGGAATGTCTCGCAGTCCAGCTGTGAGCTTTACAAGTAACAGAGCAAGTATAAATTCCAGGACAGCCAGCTGTAAGAGCCTATTTTAAAGTGTGAAAGTCCTGACAGCACCTCAGAATCAAAAGTCTGTGTTTGAGAGTGCCCGGGAATGCTGGAGCACTGTGCACTTGTGCAGTTCTTCAACGGCTCCCGTTGGCGGGGAGGAACACAGTTTTGTATTTAACCTAAAAGTCACATACGGTACTGTAGTCAAGAGAAAGTTTTCCATTACCAATTTTAAAGTTGCTTAAAATAGTTGACAGAATGAGGTAATCCCATATAAGGAGAGGAATCAGATACTTATGTAATTTTCAAGAATTATTGCTACTTTTACCAAAATTTTGTAAATCAAATTTCACAGTCCTTTGGGGCATAATTCAGTGGTATGTTCGCTTACTTAGAAAACTACATGGAGACAATTTTAGGCTTGGTGGGTGAACATAAGGAGAATGCACGTGAAGTAAAGACAAATGTGAAACTGCACTCACACTTGCACGGGCCTTGGGAGAAGACTTCCTCCTACTTTAAGGTGGTAGTTAAGTGTGCTAAATTACCGTAGGAAAACCACCAACATTCATTAAGTCAGCAAAAACAAGAGATTCTCCAGCACCATATTATTCCATCCAGTTAATGGAGAAATCGCACAAATATACATCAGCACCACAAACATCCTTGAGAAGCTCTGAACACTCCTGTGAACACTTGCCATCTACCCTGTGAGTCAACTCACTCAGGAAGGAACTATGTATAAACTGAACTCAACTCACCCACAGAGAGAGGGACTGGACCCACACTGAAGTAGAATGCAGTCTGCTGAACAATACCTTTAGCATTGGAAGGCTGAGAAAAGTCCATTTAAACTGCGGGATCTGTGTACATTGAGTGAAAAAACACACAGAATCCTTCCTCATGCTGCAAATCAGGAGCCTCACTGAATCCCAATCATACATTTTTTTTTAGAGCCCAGGGAGATCCTCACCAATTAATGACATTTGACACAAGTTTTATTGAGTTGGGTTAGCACACCAGATACTGTTCTAGACCAGCCACACAAGCAAGCCATTGAAAGGGAGGATGGAATAAAAGAGACCAGGATCTGTACTGGACCTCAGAGGGCTAGGGTAGGACTTGTTATAATTAGCGAGCCTACCTGCTAGCAAATTGCTAAAAAGGAAGAAAGAGTGGGGAGGGAAGGATGGAGAGAATACTCTGAAACTTTGTAGAACACTATAGAACTCCCACTATTTTGAAAATTATCAAATGTCTTTCTTTGATGCCAGGAAACATCAAATGAAGACAGTCAACTGTGCAGGATCAGAATCAATAAAATCACTTAAGAGTCAACATAACAGAGGTAAAGAGACATCCTTGGGTGAAGAGCAAACAGCAGATAAACCGGAACCTAGGGGCAGAGCCTTGCATCCTCTAACACTGTCCGACTGACTCACTCCCCCAGGGCTACCCCTGAATCTAGCTTTACACTAAAGGATGTCCAAAATGTAGTTACCATCTACATTTTACCTCCATGTACCCCAAGTTTCAGTCACTTAGACATACAGATGGAAAACAAAGGCAACTTAAGGGTGGCCTCAGATAGACCAGGACCATCAAACTCTGCTTCACAAACATCAGAAAGAACTCAGCTCACCTCTGAACTAGGCGAAGCCTGAGGTCCGTCCTTAAAAACAGTCCAACAGGAGAATGGGGTCTGGTCCTGCAAATGTAGAGCCAGAAGTGCTAGAAGAAATACAGAAACGGTAGATGAGTTGATTCTTGATTTCTCTCAGTTCAACCGAAGTTCCAAAAAAAAAAAAAAAATCTGAGAGCTGTCACAATACAAGGCACAAATATCAAAATAAATAAAATAAAAATCCAAACATAAACATTAAGTATTACATCGGGGAAAAAAAAGAGAGAGATTCATAGCCAAAAATCTGGCGTGAAAGATGTGACTAAATTGGGATCTTTTCTAGGAGCCATTGAGGGCAGTAAGGCCTCATCTCTACATCAAAAGACACACTTGCTCCTCCAACAACAAGAACTTTGTCTTCAATGAGAAGTCACAAATAATGGACAGTACCTTGCTGGACTGTTTATTTTTATAGTTATTTTATTTATTTACACTCCAGTCATTGTCCCCCTTCAATCTTTCCACACACACATAGAGTTTCTCATCCCATTCCTCCTCCCCCTTGCCTCCGAGAGGGTGCTCACACACACACCAGGCCTCCCCTTCCCATGGGTCCTCAAGTCTCTCGAGGATTAAGTCTTCTCCCATTGAAGCCAGACCAGGCAGACCTCTGCCAGTGTATGCTCCTGGTTGGTGGCTCAGGGTCTGGGAGCTCCCTAGGATCTGAGTTAGTTGAAACTGCTGATCTTCCTCTGGGGTTGCTCTCTCTTTCAGCTTCTTCAATCCTTCTCCTAATTCAACCACAGGGGTCCCTGACTTCAGCCCAATGGTTGAATGTAAGTATCTGCTTCTGTCTCAGTCAGCTGCTGGTAAGGCCTCTCAGAGGACAGCCATGCCAGGCTGGCATCTGTGTCTTTGGTTATGGTGGATCTCCTGGGAGGCACGCAGGCTATAGAATGTGGGCAGGTTATCGTATCAGGCCACTGATCTGACCCGGGTGAAAAATGGACCAAAAGGAAGCTCGACTGTTTTCTTTTCAAATTCAGATAGGTGAATTTGTCTGTAGCAATGCTGCTGCTGCTGCTGCTGCTGCTCCTGCTTATATGTGTCCGTGAGTGCAGGCATAAGCATGCCATGGCGTGTATGTAGAAGTCAGATGACAACTTCCTGAAGCTTCTCTTTGCACTGTGGGATGTAGGAGCCAAACTCAGGCTCTCAGACTAGGGAAGCATCAAGTCACGTGGGGACAATCTCTATCGCTCTCTTTGAAATAGAGTCCCCCTTTATAATCTAGGGCTAGCCTCTGATTTGAGACAATCCTACTGTTTTAGCCTTCTGTGTAGCCTGATGAAAAAACCATTTTCCTTCTTAACAATCCAAATTACTTGAGATAACTCAGTGTACCTAATATTCAACAGTAAAAGGAGGCAAGCCCGAGGGTATCTCATCCCTTCTTGGAAACAGTATTCTAATCCTGTGTAGCAATGAACTCTAGGAAGATACTGTGATTGATTGTACCACAAAGCTGCCTGTTTTTCTGTGTCTTCCATCCTGAAAATAAAGCATCTTTAGTGCTCCAGGGGTTGCCTGGCTCCCGCCATCTACCATCAACACCTTCATCCCAACTTAGTGAGCACACTGTGTGATCCCATCCCAGGTGGGATCATTGTGCCCCATTCAGTGACTTCCTGTCTTAGGAAGTCATTTCAGGTAAATTTGTCTCTAATTAAATGGGTACTTCTTAACACCCAGTCTGCCAGTATGTAGGATATATTCCATCCAAGGTAGAATAAGCAGCCATCTGTGACATTTGTGTGCTACACTGCACTCTCCAAGAGACTTGTCCCTCAAATCGTGTTCCCACCATATGTCATTCCTCAGTGTTCAACCAATACAAAGGTATCCAGATAAAAAGTGACTGATAAAGAACACTGTGAGATTCCTGTGGAAATCTATTCCAAATACAGGAGCCAAACCCTCCCTGTTATTATCTATCTCCTTCCTATTCATATCGGAAATGCACAGAATCTAGAGCAGGCTACCAAGGCCTCAACCTTAGTACCTTATATAAGACTTCTGAGTTGTAAACTGAAGAATGAGAGGCTGCCTCACCAAAGGACTGGGACCACACGGAAAGACCTGAGGGCCCTATAGGACCTGAGAACAGTCCTAGCTGACAGCAAGAAAGAAACAGTGATATCAATCCTACAGTTAATTTAATTCTGCCAACCATCAACAAGTTTGGAAGCAGACTCTTTTTCCAGGCAAAGCATAGCCTACCTAACATCTTAACTTCAGCCCTAGAAGAACTGAACAAAGCAAAAGACAGCTCAGCATGGAAACTGTGAGATAATAAATAAGTGTGCTGGTTTAAAACACCAAGTTTATTATTTTTTTTAAAAAGACTATTTTATTCAGAACACATTTTATAACATAGATACATGAAATACGTATTTAGATATTAAATGCATGTGTAACTCCATTGATGAGGATCCATCAACCATGAATGATTTTTCTCACTCAGCTATGACCACCCTACAGGAAGGAACTACATTGTCAGCATTCTGAACTCATTGGAGGTCTCTAACTTATTGTTTACATGTGTGGCTGTGTATGTAAGTGTATGTGTGAGTGTATGGTAAGCAGGTATTTGCATGTTGAAGTCAGAGAACAACCTTGGGTGTCATACTCAAAAAGGTGTCTGCCGCCTTTGAGACAGGTACTCTCAGTGGCCTGAAAATCACCTTAGCTTGGTGAACCAGAGACCCTGGAGGACCCTCTTGTCTCTGCCTCCCTAGCATTGGACTCATAAACAGCCCCTGCCATGCTCAGGATTTTTACGTGGATCCTGAGGAGCAAACTCAAGTCTTTGAGCGAGTGAGGCAAAAACACTTTACAAGTTTAGCCATCCCCTCAGGGCTAGTTTTTAATTTCAACAACTATGATTAGTCAACTTCTACATAACGCAATAAGGCCACAGCACCTGAATCCATTCACTCCTTCAAAGCAGGGTTCAAAGATTGGAATTTAATTTCAAAATAGGCTGAAAGATATTTAGCCTCACAGATTTTTGCCCATGAACTTCAGTCAGTGCTTAGGAATGTCTCTCAGAAAGTGGTGATGTTAAAGTGTAGAGAAAAGTAGAAGATGTGCAGGGAAGGCTGGACTTGGTCCAGGGTAGGATGCATGCCATGTAAACAAAGTGACAGAGGTGCCAGACGGAGTGAAGGGGCAATTCTGACCCAGGGTACGGGGCCAGAGGGCTCACAAAAGCTCACAAAACACAGCAAGGGTGGTGGGAACAGGGGGCAGGCCAGCAATGAACTAGAGTCAGGTACATAGGACCCACAACAAAATCACAGGTGAGAAGTGGACCAGACTTGACCCTGGGGTAGCTTGCCCAGGTATGTGGGGACCTGCAACACACATCAGCGGCCATGAGAATAGGCAGCTGGATCTGACCCAGGGTCTGAGTCCTCTCTGAACACTGCAACTGCCTCCATGCAAAGAAGGTTAACTTAAAAAGAAAAGGGGGAAGAAAAGTAAGTCAGGTAGAAACAGAGAAAGGAAAGAAAAGCTCAATAAACTAACTTCAGTTAAGTCTCAGTACAGAAACATAAACAACACACAGAAGAAAGGCAGCGTGTCTCCTTCAAAAATTACTGACTCCATAGTGATAACCCCCAATGAAAGTAACTTAGAAGAACTGCTGGACAAAGAATTCAAAGGAAGGACTACGGAGAGGTTCAGACAACTCAAAGAAGGCATGACACACTCCATGAGTGCAAGAATGAACAGCCAAATGAAATAAAAGTATCAATTCAAAATATGAAAACAGGATTCAATAAAGAGAGAGAACTGCTAAAGCAAAGCCAAAGGAAATGACAGTGGAGACACGAACCTCCATCAGCCAGATACCAATGGGACTAACTGATCACGTGGAGAACAGAGGATCAGAGTTTGAAGGCAATGTGAGAAAATTAGATCATTAGTTCAAGGTCATTGGTGAATTTTTAAATGTATACATGAACAGAATATGAGAGGGCTTGGGGACACCATCAAACCATCAACCTATGAATTGTGGACATACAAGGAGACTTCCATTCCAAGGTATAGAAACTGCTTTCAATAAAGTCAAAGAAAAAAAATGTCCCAATCCAGAGAAAAAAGATGTTCATCTGGGTACAAGAAACATACAGAATATCAATTTTAAAACGATCAGAAAAGAAACCCTCCCAAGCCATATTTATAAGTAAGCCACCAAAACCTAGACTAAACGAAGCTTACTGAAAGCCACCAGTGAGAGGAGCGAAGCTACACAGAAAGGCAGAGTAGTCCTTGCCTGAGTCCTGATGACGCAGTAGAAATTTTGAAAGCCAGAAGAGCACCTATCAACCAAACTGTTATACTTGACTATCTATCATGATTGAAGGAGAAATAAAAACTTTCCACAACAAAAATAAACTGAAGGAATTTATGACTGCTAATCCACAGAGACACTGGAGGATTCTGGACCGAAGAGAATAAACATTCCCAAAAGGCCACAGAGAGAAAAGACCAGGACAGTTGGTCAAAAGGAGTTTAAGAAAACACCACAAAGGCAACAAAACAATGAGAATCAGGGCACAGCTTTCGATAATAACTCTATTAATGGCCTCAATTCCCTCAACAAAAAGACCTAGACTAACAGAACGGATTGAAAATAGGACTCATCTTTTTGCTGCCTCCAAGAAAGGCTGCTTACCCTTCAAAGACAGACATAACCTAAGGGTAAAACTTTAGAATCCAATCGAATGGAACAAGGAACTGAGCGTGAGCACATGTTGCTATTGACAACAGCATGCAGCTATTGTCAGCTATCTGACAAAATGGACTTTAAATCAAAATTAGTCAGAATGGATAAAGAAGGTCATCTCATACATACCAAGGGATCTATCAAGAAGATATTAAAATTCAAACATGTATACCCCAAAATGTAGGTACACTCACTTTCACAAAGTAAATACTCCCAGATGTTGAGTCACAGGTTAACCCCAGCACAGTAACAGTGGGTGACTTCAACATAACCCTCTCACCATCAGGCAGGACATTTATACTAAGGCAGGGAGAGTAAAGTTAAATAGTATCATAAATTGAATGTTCCTAATACATATCTACAGAATGTCCCACTAAAATACAAAAAAAAAAAAAAAATCATTTTCTCAGCAGCACATGGGACTTTCTCCAAAATAGGTCACATGCTAGGACACAAAGCAAGACTCAACAGCATAGAAAAACTGAAATAACAGCCTGTGTCCGTTCAGACCACAATGAGATAAAGCTAGATATCAGTAGCCAAGAAAGACTTCAGAAATGACACAAACTTGTAGAGATAAAACAACACACTAGTGAGTGATAAAGAAATCACATAAGAAATCCAGAAGGAAGTAAAAATTCCTAGAATCAGATGAAACTAAGACAGGGAAGGCAATCCTCAGAGGAAAGCTCATAGCACTGAGTGTCTGCATCCAAAAACCAGGAAAAAAAACAACCAACTTAATGATACAAGAATACACCTAATAATAATACAAGAATAAAATCAACAGATGGGGGGGAGGTCATTAAGATCATGGCAGAAATTAATGAAATCAAAATGAAAAATACAAAAAAATTAATGAAACAGTTGGCTCTTTGAAAAGATAAAGACTGACAAACTCTTAGGCAAATTTACCAAAAGAAAAAGATGTAGGATCCTAACTAACAAAATTAGACATGGCACAGCACAGCAGACATTATGATACCAATAGAATTCATTAAAAAAAAAATCACAAAGATAAACCTTTAGAAAAAAATCTACGTCCCACTAAACCGGAAAATCTGAAAGAAATGGATGAGTTTATAGAAGCATGTGACCTACCAAAATTAACCTAGACATAAACCATTTAAACAGACCTATAACCAACAATGAGATCAAAGCAGCAAATTAAAATTCCCCTAACTAAAAATTGTATAGGACCAGATGAATTCACTACAGAATTCGTTCAGACTTTCAAACAATAAAATTGACACTACTTAAATTTTTCTATAAAACAGAAAAGGAAATAAAGCTTCAAACTCTTTTAACAAAGCCAGTCTTACTCTGACACCAAAACTAGGTAAAGATACTACAAAAGAAAAAGTACAAATTAACAGCTCAACCTCCCAATAAACATAGATGCAAAATTCACAATAAGGTATTTTTTTAACAGAATTTAAAAATCACATCAAAACCATCATCATCATCAAGATCAAGCTTGGCTTCATTTCAGAAATACAGCAATGGGTTCAACAAGTATAAATCAATAAATGTGATTCATCGCATATCAGGACTCAAAGTTAGAAATCTCATGATCACCCAATCCTTTGACAAAACTGAACACCTTCATGATAAAAGTAATGGAGGGCCAGGGGTGGTAGGATCACATTTAACAAGATGAAGGCTATATATAGCCAATCTATAAAACAATGCTGCCCTAAATGGGGGGAAATCTCAAAGCATCCCGCTAACACTCTCCTGCTTCTACTCTAATTCAATGCTTGAAGCCTTAGCTAGAACAATAAGACAAAGGAAGGAAATAAAGGGGATGCAGATAGGAAAAGGAGTACCCTTATTTCCAGACGATAGGATTCTAGACATGCAGAAGGACTCCACCAGGAAACTCCTACAGCTGATAAACATATTGAGTGAAGGAGCAGGATACAAAATTAACACACAAAAATCAGTGACCTTTCTATACACCAAAGATAAACATACTGAAAAAGAACCCAGGGAAATATTCTTTCACATGGATTCCTTTAGCTACCAAAGGAATAAAAGACCTGGAAATAAACCTACCCAAGGAACCAAAAGACCCCTGCAATGTAAACTTTAAGACACTGAAAAAAAAAAAAACCTGAGAAAGAAAATGGAAGACAGAAAGATCATCCATGTTCATGGATCAGAAGAATTAATATTGTGAAAATAGTTATCCTACCAAAAGTAATCTACAATCTATGCATCTCGATGTAAGTTCTGGGGCCATTCTTTACAGATGCAGAAAAAAAAAAATTTCGAAATTCACACACAGACACAAAAGACTAAAGCTAGTCAAAGCCATTCTGAGGAAAGAGAATTCTGTAGGAGGTATGACCATACCTGATTTCAGTCTACATTACAGAGCCACAGTAATAAACACAGCAGGAGTCTGGCACAAAAACAGATACACAGATCAATGGAATAGACAGAGGGCTCAGAAATACCAAAATATGCACAGGAGAAAAAGACAGTATTGTCAAAAAATGGTGTGCTTCAATACACAGACGCAAGTAAGGACTCTCTGAACAAGATGTTACAGGGAATTCACTGTCTTCAGTGATGTAGGCGCTGGTCAGTTAACTCATGCCCCAGTGGATAGCCTCCCATCCGTTCCCAATCAAAACCCTTGTTACACCCAGTGGGTCACAAAGTAAAAACAAAATAAAAGACATGAACATGGCATGGAAACTCAATGGGAGAAGTAGGGTTCAGTGGATCCCAGAGCAAGGTAAGAGAGGGTATGTCCGTGACCAGACTATTTTATATATACATATGAAATTATCAAAGAATAAATCAATTTTTAAAAAGAACCATATCCATGGATGGGTCCATGGCTCCAGCTACATTCATGTAGCAGAGGATTGCCTTTTCTGTCACCATGGGAGGGGAGGCCCTGGGTCCTGTGGAGACTTGATGCCCCAGCATAGGTGGATGCTAGAGGGGTGAGGAAGGGTAAGTGGGTGGGGGGGCACCCTCTTAGAGACAATTGAGATGGGGGATGGGAAGGGAGTTTTCAGAGGGGAGACCAGGAAGGAAAACATTTGAAATGTTAATAAATAAAATAACCAAAAATAAATACATAAATACATAAATAAATACATACATAAATACATACATAAATAAATAACCAAAAAAGAACCATATCCCAGGAGGCCACATTTTTTGTCAGATATCATCTCTGGCATTTTATTATCTAAAACACAAATTTTTGTTAAAAACAAAAATTGCTTAAGAAAAAGTCTAAAGGAATTTTCAATTATCCATTAGTATCAGTAAGTCTTTAATTTCCATCCAGAAATGACAAAGTCCAGTGAGGGTCAATGATCTGCTTATAATTCTTAAAAAAAAAAAAAAAAATCTGATACAACCTCTTGGATAACTATTTTTAAAATCTATTAATAATAGATCATTTTTAAATCTTTTAATTAAAATTTTGTTTCAATTCTGTTTAAAAGCTGTGTGCAGGGTTGTTGAGATTATCAGTGAGTAAGGGCACTTCCTGCCAAGCTGCATAACCTAAGTTCAGTCCCCAGAGCCCAACAGTATAAGGGGAGAACCAACTCCCACAAGTTATCTTCTCATTTACACACACACTCACTCTGTGGTACACGCCTACCCACACACATGCACACATCACATACATAAATTTTAATTAAAAAACAAAAAAAACTTGAATACAGAGCCAGCAAGATGGCTCAGAGGATAAAGGTGCTTACCACACAAGCCTGACAACCCGAATTAAATATCCAAAACCTACAATGGAAGAAATTTCCTTTCTTAATGGAAGAATGGAAGAATCAACTACCAAACACTGTGCTGTGAGCACCACATACAAACGGTGGCATGTGCACACCTGCACCCACACAAAAAGAATGAAAATTGTTTACATTGAATGCAGTAATATTTTCAGTGCTCAATGCCCTCAAATAAAAGGCTATAATATTTTACTGTAAAGAAAAATAACCATGACTGAAGTCCTTCTATCTGTTGTAAATTTTGAAAGGACTGATTTTAATATAGTCAAACTGCTTCAAAGAACTGAAAATACAAACTTCGTTCATTACAGAATCATATCGCAATCTCCAAAACTGTATACTCGGAAACTTATTACATATTCCCAGTCTTTCATAAATCACTCAGTAAACATGAATATTATCCTCTCAGACAGCAGGATTCTCATACCCAAGCCAAGAAAAACTAAAAACATCAGTTCTATAACACAAGGCTGAGAATTTCAACAAACTCAACTCTTCATCCCTGCAGAATTTCAACCCTCCTGGGTCCATCTCTAGCTATGAAAATAGCAATGACCCACAGATTAGGACCCTCTTATGCAGGAGCCAGGTGGCGAGCTGGCATAGAACCAGCACTGGGCTAACACAAAAGATGATCCATCCCAGGTCGGAATGTAGACATAACACCTACCCAGGTTTTATTGTTCCTTCCTTCTAGTGAACACATGTCTTTTGTCATAACCCCACTGAGCACTCTCAACACAAAACCCAGGACTCCCAAGCAAAAAGACTAAGCATAAATATTTCATCTTTACAAAAGGAAATTTCGGTTTCAGAAGAAGAGTTTGCTCAAGAAAAAAGAACCAGGAGATGAAGCACAGCCAGTCACAGGAAGTGCTGCACCGGAAGTGCTGCACCGGAAGTGCTGGCTGGGTTCCTCATGCACATTCCCTACTGCTCATCGTATTTTGAGGAATCCACACGTCCTCTGGGACTGATAATCTCACTAATGCCAAACCATCTCCTGAAAGAATGCTCCTGACATTGAGGGCAGGAGCTCCTTCTGTGAGGCCCAAGAAACCAGCATGATGGGTTGGTACTCCTGAAAATTAACAGGTAGTGAGGACTTTTTTTGCCACAGGGAAGACATGTGAAAGAAAGAATACAAAAAGCAACAAAGAGAAGTGAGCCCCACTCTTCCTCATCTGTTTATTTCTAGACAGTGCCTGGGACAGAACCCAGGGCTTCACACATGCTAGCTAAATGCTCCGCTTCTGAAGTGCACCAGGCTCTGAGTTTTGTGTTGGATTGGTACATTTTCTGTTTTGCTATTTTGTGTTTGTTTTGTTCTGTCTGGTTTTTTTAAGACAGGGTCTTTCAGAATAGCCTTGACTAGCATGGAACTTGTTCTAAAGACCAGAGTAATCTTAAACTCACAGTGATCCTCCTGCCTCCCAAGTACTGAGGTACTGGGTACGTGGCAGAGGTGGGGTAGAGGTGGGGTATGAGCTTGCCAGACCTTCTGTGGCAGTTAGAGAGTAACTTGTAGGCATTGGTTCTCTCCTTCCATAAAGTGTGTTCCAGGGATCAACTCCAGTTATGGGGCTCAGTGGCAAGTGCCCTTACCCACCAAGTCAACCTGAAATTTATTCTTAATTTTCTCAACATTCTCACTCCATCATTAACAAAGAATAAAAAAATAAAAACTTGTTTTAGAGTGAGATTGAGAGAGGAATCCTGCAGGAGACTTTCTTCCTTGCTCTGAAATGAGGTTTGTTCTACCTGACAACCCTGTCTCATGAAGTAGAGCCTTTTATGATACAATGAGGCCTTCAAACAAGAGAGCTATGTCATGAAAATTATTACTTGGGGTGAGGGTGAAAAGCAATTCGAGAATCTTTAGAGTTACAGGAAGATTAAGAAAAAAAGAGCGGTGTCCTTCCCCGAACTATTTTTATTTGATGCCATTTTTTCTAGAAATATTAAAGATAATAACATTTATCAGATACAGCAACACGTCTGAATTTTGTGTCAGACACACATGCATATATGCACCGACTTGGTTCACTGAATCCACACGTGCTTGATACTTTTGACTAACTTCTTGAACTAGTCTAG
Organism: Mastomys natalensis; assembly: GCA_021653895.1. Taxonomy (NCBI): domain Eukaryota; kingdom Metazoa; phylum Chordata; class Mammalia; order Rodentia; family Muridae; genus Mastomys; species Mastomys natalensis. The sequence goes on along the minus strand of JAJTUV010001705.1, from coordinate 35,171 downwards.
AAAAATTGCCTCCAGCTTTCTCTCATGGGTTGCATTGTTTCAGAGAGAACTAATGTGGAGAAATATTAATTGCGGACTCAACTTTTCTAGGGCTCAAGTGCTATGCAGGCTCTTACACTAAGCTTTGCCTCAGGAAGAAGCCGATGCTGAAGGGTCCCAAGTCACAGAACAGTAGGAAACACTGCAACTGCCTCCCTGCTCAGGGACCCCAGCCTAGTGCACAAGGGCATGCAAGTAGTGTGACCACACAAAGGCTCCACCCCCAGCTGACCATCCTTACCGTGATTACCGGTTTGAATACCTGTTCTTATTAAAGTAAAGGCAGCTATTTCATGATACTCTCTGATACTTATTCCATTACTATACACACATTAACATAATATATATGTGTGTGTGTGTGTGTGTGTGTGTATTATATATGTGTCTGTGTGTGTATATATAAATATATGTATATTTATATGTATATATAAATATACAATAATATACAACATGACTGTATTGGGCAACTAACAGATACTAACCTGATGAGAGAGAACAAGAGTGAGTCGAAGGTCAAAGGCCAGATACATCATTTATCTGGTCTAGATTGAGTTTTTATCCACAAATAGGAATGAAGGGCCTCCTAAAAGCAGATGCAGTACTGAAATGTCCCATTTTGCCCCAAGATAAGAAGCAGGAAATGGCAAACACTCTCATAGGTTGTCTCTCCTGGAGCTCAGAGCACTGGACTTGGGTCTTTTCTGGTGCCCACAAGTGCCCAGTGTCTTCAAAATCTGACCACCATTGGGAACACTTGTAGCTGGAACTATGGTGGCCAGGGAACCACAGGCTTCGTTGGCCTCAGGGGACCACAGTGTCCTCCAAAGTCTGTGAGGAACACAGAATCAGGATAGAGGCCTCATGCTGGAAGCCTCTCTGGCTCTTCTGCCCTCTCCAGTCAACTACTGTCTTTCATCAAGGAAAATGCAGGCCCCTACCCTAGGCAAGCAACAGCTTGGTTTTCTGTCCTGGTGCTTGTGTAGCTTTGGTACTTTATCCAGCAAAGTTCAGAAACCCCACCCTAAAGCCATTTAAAAGAAAAACAGAACAAGGCCACCCTCAGGTGACACCATAGCACTGGGAAGAATTACAGCCAACATGGTACTCCCAAGTCCTTCCCCAGGACCATGTGGCTGCACACCAGCTTGCAAGCAGAGGTACACAGTCACACACTGCTGAGCCAGGCGTTTGGGGAACTTTAAACAGAATAATGCACACAGGAGGAAATGAGGCATTGAGGGGTTGTTTGTTTTGTTTATGAATCCAGAAAGATAGCCTTAAAATAATAACCAAGAAGGGATGGCATCATTTAAATGACCTTCACATCCAATTAAGAACGCTTTTGAGCAAATTACAACCTAAGACTCAAGGACTGATGAATGAAAGTAGCATGTTTGTCTTACAGGTAGGTCCCTACAAGGAGAAGGACAAGACCATGGTGGCTTTGTGTTCTGCCTTAAGCAGTCATGTACTTAAGTGTTGTGTGGGGCAACACATGTATGGATCCAAGGGAGCTGGCTGAATACCAAAGTTTCATTCTAGAACCTTCTCCAGTCCTCCTCACTTCTTCAGCAACAGAACTCACTCATCTATACTATCTGCATGTGGATTTTTCAAATACATTTGGAATCTAATCTTCTGAAACAGCTCAACACTTTACTGGCTTTCAGTTCTAATGGCTTGTAAATGGTCATCCCAGTAGGCTTAGCATAAGCTCAGCTTTGCATACCAGCGAGAGCTAGTTGGACTCCGCAGTGAGTCACAAGGCTCTGTGTCTATAACAAACTCCCAAGAAATGCAAGGCACAGATGAGTCCCCAAACAAAGCACCCTAGAGCACAGGATAGATTGTAGGTAGGGCCGTCAGACTCAGCTTCCCTAGGAATGTGCATTCAAATTCAGAGCAGCAAAAGCCTGCTGTGACAGAAGCATGGAAGTGGCAGCCACGGACCTGCTGTATGGAGGCTCCTGATGGGAAGGGTCATATGGGAAGAGTAGAGTGCAGAGGGGGGCTGCAGTGAGGACCCCAGCTCTGGAAATAACCAGGCACAGAAACCTTAAACGTTCAGAGAATGAGAAAGGAGCAATGTGTGGAAGGAACCCTTACACAGCCAGTTCCGTTGGACCAAAAATATAGGTGTATGATTTCCATTGCTCTAGTTTGGGCTTCCATCTAGAAACGTACTGATGATGTCATTCCTCATTCAAACTGCCTTCACCATGTGGGAGAAATGATCATCTACCCTATTTTAGTCAACAATACACAGTTTCCAAATATTCCCATATCAACTGATTGTTTTTACCAAAAATAGACACATGCATCTACTACCTCATTAAAGAGTTCCAGAACACAGCCTCTAACTGTCAAGACTAGCAAGCACTGTTTTGCAGGCCAATTGCTCATTTCTGTTGGGTCACACAGGTTTGTTTGGGTGTGTTGTTGTTGTTGTTGTTTTCTTTCTTTCTTTTTAATTACCAAGTTCTTCTTGTTTGTACAATATTCTTAGAAACATTTCCCGGTATTTTCTACATTGGACTATGGAAAAAGAACAGGGTTAAAAGCCCTGCCCATCTCAGAGGCCACTCTTACTCAGCTACAGCCTGGACATGGTGTTCCATGTGCTATAGAATCAAAAAGTGTAAAAATAAAACTTCCAGAAAAGGGAATGCCTACCAGGCAGCCTCTTATTCCGACCTTTCCGTGAAGCCTTTCCTCATTCTTGTGGGTTTCATTAAGCTGAGAAGCACAGAGCACTATAAACCGGTTTGCTAGTTTCCATACTTCCTGCCAATTTTCCACTTCTGCAAAACCAATTTCAATTAAATTAAAAAAAAAAGTACAGTAAAACTCTCACAGTCTGAATTATTTGGAGTGTGGGATAAGATGGCGGAATAAAAAATATATAGTTGGCAAATAACGTCAATGTTCATTTATTACCTTTATCCTTAAAATCACTACTTAGGCTCAGACTCATTTCCTTCTCCAAGGTCTGGAAAGTTTCTAAAAGATAGACGCTGCCAAACAATTGTCTGGAGTTCGGTTATTTTCAGGCATTTGTTTTACTACCTTGTAGCTGAAGAAGTTCTCATGGAAATCCATCCAAACCGCTGCCTGTGTTAAGGATTTACACAGATTTATGATAGAGCAGTGCATAGCTTCTAAATATCTTAAGGCTCTGCTCTGTGTGTTACATTAGCTTTAAATAGATGTAAAATCTGAAGCCAAAGACAGGGAAGAAGTCAAGGGGGGAACACTCTCAGTGATGAAGGCAGCACTCCAGGGAAAACCGGACTCAAGAGCAGAGTGTGATGCTTTAGCTGCCCAGTAATACGTGAGCAACAGCAAAGCATAAAACTGCATCCGCCAGCTTATTAAAATATCTTCCTCCTCAGGGTCTCCTGTATTAAACTCAGATATGCAGCTAAACACCAAAATGCATCGAATTTTCAGGTTCTCCCATGAAATCTGTCCCTACTTGGCCAGAATCCGACAGTAGTGCTACTCAAATAACTAGAATTCATATGAGAAATAAGATAGTTACAGCCACAATACCTTGACACACAATGTGGTTAGCCAACCTTCTAGTGACAAGAGATGTTAAGGCCAAAAAGGAAGAAACGTCAAACAAGGAACAGAGAGGGACAGAAGGAAAGGGGAAGAAATTAGCAAAGGAAAGAGAATCCAGAGATCCATGACTGGGAGGAAGGCAGAGAGTTCATGTTGTCTCCAACCCGTCACCAGAAGACTATGCTACTGTGTTACTGTAAATGAAGATGTTCAATCCAACACTACATACAATATTGAACTTAGGGGCAAATTACCTCGCCGTGTCTTCTAAAATGAAAGAATTAAGAAAATTAATAAATGAATCCATTGAACTGACCACATTACCTTAGTTTCAAAGGGCAGCTGGTGACTCGAAGCATGTGCAAATTCACGTTACATCCTAGCTGCTATTGCTAGGGACCCCTAAGAAGTGCTGATGGAAGGTCAAATGATTTGCTGTCATCCAGTGTGTATGAGGCCCCTATACCTCTGGCTAAAACCTTGTGGAAAAGCAGAAGATGAGAAGGAAGCGAGCGAGCAGGTGAGCTCCAAGCCGCTTCAGAAATGAGCCTTTGCTCATGGCGGAGTTACATGGCAGGAGGAGCTGGGTCTGAGTGAAAACAGACAGCTGGTCTCCAGGATGGGAACACTGCACCGAGTTGTTTTTAGAAAGTAAATTAACATACACAAGCTCTGCCCCTGGAAAACTTCACAATCCTGATAAAACTGTCCTCATTCTTCTCAGATTCCACCATAAAATGTGACAGGTGGAGTTGGTGCTGTTAGTTCTAAAATAAATAGATCAGACCACTCTTGGGATAACTGCTAATGCTGTAGGCCTGAGCTCACATGCGTGCATACCTATATGTGCACACACACACATACAGAGAGAGAGAGAGAGAGAGAGAGAGAGAGAGAGAGAGAGAGAGAGAGAGATATGCAGTTTTAAATATCTTAACTAGAGTCTTCTCTGATGATTTAAAAGTATAGTCAAAAGAATTTAAGGGCATAGCTCTGCACACCTAACTATATGCAGTATTTCTAATGGATTCAGCACTTGCAAGAAAAAATACATTTTGCAAATACAGGTACAGTATGAGAATATTTATCAACATCAACTCCACCATTTTTCTGTTGACTATGACTGAAATATAAGCTAAAAAATATCCAAAAAAAATTTTATTTTATGGCATGATAAGATTGCATGTAAATGTATAAAAAGATTGATTCAGGCCACATAAAAGATTATCAGTCTTGTTGAGACATTTAGAAATGCAGCCTTTGGTATTATTTGTGTATGTCCATCTACCTGGAGTCAGTGACATGGCACCCTTTGAGGCTGAAATTGACACCCTGAAGGTAGCAACTGCAGAGATAGGGAAGGGACGGTGTCTAGGCACAGGTCGGAGTCTGGCCGTGACGGCAGAACTTGGAGAGGCAAGTGCCCAGTGCTGGACTCACTCATGAAAGCTATCCCACTGTAAAAGCTCTTCAGCCGCTTTCCTTTGATTTGAGATGAAATATAATAAATAACATTTCAGCCACACCCACTTCCTCCCACATCTAGGAATAAGAACATCATGCCGGGAAGAAAGGAAGGGAAAACACCGTCCTGAGTCTGTCCTCTTCCTCAGCCTGTGGGACATACTTGGTGTCAAGGGTGTCCTCTGAAGAGTACAGGGCTTCATGTAGGGTGTGGGAAGTGCAGGCCAGGCCCTCAAGGGAGCAGCACAAAACAGAGGAGGAACACAGCAAGTTAAGAAGACAAGAAAAATGGCTTCTGTGTTTCTGGGTCCAGAAAAAAGTAGGGAAGAGTTCTAAAACAACTCTTTGGAGAAGATGGAGGGAAAGACTCAAAAAAAGATAAACATTAAAAAAAAAAAAACCTCAATTTAAAAAAATAACCAAAGAATTAGTGAAGCCATTATGGAAATCAGCATGGGAAGTTCTCAAAAAGCTACCACATAACCCAACTATACGACTACTGAGCATATATCCCAAAGACTCCATATACTAGATACCTTCTGAGCTGCATTCATTGCTGCTCTGTTCACAACAGCTAGGAAATAGAATCAGCCTAGATGTCCCTCAACTAATGAACGGATATGAAAATGTGGTGCACCTACACAATGGGATTTTATTGAAGATCTCAGGGGGAAGGAGGGAGCTGGAAATACATAAGGGATGTAACCCAGACCCAGAAAGACAATATATCTAATATCTGATGCAAATCCTAGCTTGGAACCTTTAGATTTGTGTGTTTAACTTGGAGCACTTAACAAGAAGGTAGAAATGGGTCTTTCACAGGGGAAGCAAGGAAAGAAGCCCTCAGGGATGCTGCACAGGATAGCCCACTGCACTACGAGGGCAGAGGGAGGGAATATTGGAAGTGGAACCATTTAAGGGAGATGGAAACAGACAGATGGTGAGGAAGGACACAGCAAGGGGAGTTAACCAGAACTAAGGATGTTTGCAAAGCAATATATAAGCCTACTATTTAAAAAAAAAAAAAAACTATTTTTAAAAGCTAATTTAAAATGTAAGTTAAATGTGGAACCTGAAGGAAGGTATGTTGCATAGACAGCGCTGCTCCAGAAGCACAGTTACCAACCAAAACTGTGCCAGCTATGAGGTCCCACCCTGGAAAGTGCTCACAAAGGCCTCCTAAGCAATTACTACTATTGCTCTTGATTGTCCCCCAAAACTAGATAAGACTCTACTGTTGAAAATACCACACACATATACACATACACACACATGTATATACCACATACACATACACACACACATGTATATACCACATACATACATGTATATACCACATACACACATGCATGCACACATGTACACACATGTATATACCACATACACACACATATACACAACCATGTATATCCACATGCATGCATACACACACATGTACACACACATGTATATACCAATACACACATACACATGCACACACACATGTATATACCACATACACACATATACATACATGCATACACATACACATGTATATGCCACATACACACATGCATACACATGTACACACGTGTATATACCATATACACCCATACATACACATGTACACACACATGTATATACCAATATACACATATACACACATGCATACACATACAATGTATATGCCACATACCACATGCATACACACCTTCACACACACACATGTATACGCCACATACACACACAGTTTGAAAAAGGAAGACAGCTTGTTGGAAGGAAAAGGGAACTTGGAGGGAGTAGAAGAGGGATAAAAGGAATCATGGGTGAATGTAATCACAATATTTTACCTATGTATGAATTTGTGGAAGAATAAAGGAAACTTTTTTAAATTCCCCAAAAGGCCTTTGTTTTTAAAGTCTAAACAGGTGTTATCCAAGGTTCAAGCTCAGTACCAATTCCGTTCACAGGGCCGGGTGGCCTCAGCACAGCTGCAGCAGACCTAAAACATTTGGCTTCTTCTGAAGCCAAGTGTCTGGGGATGGTGGAGTAATTTGAATAAGAAATGTCCCCCATGGTCTCAGGCATTTGAACACTTGGACTTCAGTTGTTTGGGAGGTCTAGTTGGTGCAGCCTTGCTGGAGGAAATACATTATTAGGGGCAGGCTTGGAGATTAAAAGGTCTGGCACACTTCCAGTTTGTTCTCAGCTTCCTGCTTATACTTGAAAATGTAAGCTCCCAGCTTCCTCCTCTGGCTAGGACACCTGCTTCTTGCTGCCATGTTGTCTCCATTATGGACTCTAAATCTTTGGAACCCTAAGCCAAAAATAAACCCTTCCTTCTTTTCGTTTCCTTTGTTGATGGTGGGTTTTTTTATTATTCATTTTTAATTGTTGTATTGTTTAATTATGGTATGAATGTTTTGCTTGCATACATGTCTTTGTGTGCCTGGTACCCAAGGAGGCCAGAAGAAGGTTTAAGATCCCTTGGACCAGAAGTTTGATAGTTGAAAGCTTCCATGTCTGTGCTCAGTCCTGGGTCCCCTGGAAGAGCAACCAGGGCTCTTAAACCACAGAGCCATCTCAATAGCCCCCATGCTCGTGGCATTTGGCCACAATAATAGAAAACTAATACAGATGGCATCTGGGAATCTGCATTTTTTTAACTGGTTCCTAGAATAATTCTCAAAACATACCAACCTCTGAAACTTACGGGATTGAGCTCCCATTCAGACAGAAGGAAGAGGCAGAGAAGGCAGGAAGGATTCAAACATGGAGAAGGGAGGGGTCCTCAAGAGAGAGACAGGACCGGCAGAGGACATCACAGGAGGCTTGAGCTCTGAGCAGTTGGGTAAGGGTTCTCCAGGATTAAATGGAGTAGGGCCACCCCTAAGGGAGATGATTTCAGCAAAGTGTAACCAGCTGCCAAATAAGCAGGACCTGCTGCCAACAGGGAGGGTATGAGAATGAGCGACAGTTCCTTCAGTGTCCTCCCATGGGGGAGGGGCATCTCCGAAATGACTGCCAGGAGCCCATCTTGCCTTTCTAACCGAATCACAGCTCAGATGAGATTTGTTTTAATTGCTCTAGGAAGACAAAGGGATGTGGCATCTCTTGTTTCTGGATACCATGGAAAGTCTCATTTCTGTTCCAAAGCTCAACAAACGCCAAGAAGCCCAGAACAGTGTTCACTTCAGCATAGCGGCAGCAGCCACACTAGAAGACAGGCTGGAAGGGCACGGTCACAAAAGCTAGATCTTCTGTGTACTACATAAGTGGGTGGGGGCAGCAGAGGGAGGAGGAGCCCGGAGACCAGGCCACACAGACAGGTGTGCCCTTCACTGGTGAAGCCTGGCAATGACAAGCCACCCCTGCAGGCAAGAAGGCTGTGGCTGGCCGGCGAGTCTTGGAATGGGCACTTGACCAATCTGAAATGCTTTGTGTTAGGCGGCCCTGGGGGGTGGGGGGGGGAATTCTGACCACACTACAGTTGGAGAGCTCTGTGCTAAAAATACATTTTTTTAAAAAAATCTTTTTTTCTTAAAATAAAAATAAATATACCCTGGAGGGATAGCCATACCTCAAGGAAAGATGAAAACACAGGTCAGAGGCAGAATCACCCCTTCAGAGGGCTGCTGCAGAGATCCAAGCAAGAAGTGTGGGGAACTGAAGACAGTAACCAGGAGAATGGGGAAGAGAGTCATGGAAAAGCAAAAATAAAAATGTAGCAGCTAAAATGTGGGGCTTAGTGACATGGAGAACAAACTGTGAAGAGTGGGGGTGGAAGACAGAACTCCAGCACTGTGCTTTAGACAACTTAGCTTTACATCAGGTAAAAGAAATGTGAGCTCTTATATAAGTTATCGATCAATTTGCCATCTGCCTCAAACTTGAAACACTCAAATCTGTTTGTAAGCCAGCTCAGAATCTCCCAGACTCAGGAAGACAGTATTTTAAATACTTTTATGAAACCGCACAATTATGAAACACACCCATGAGCTGTCTCCCAACTACTCTTTTTCAGCGATGTGTTTCAGAAATGGAAATTAGTCCAGATCTGAGAATCTGGGAAGACGAGAAACACTATAGAGAAATTACTCCAGAAACCCAAAGCATGGCCATTTGCAGAGAAAAGTCCTGACCACAGTTAGCACCCAGAGTGGAAAGAACACACTGTAGAGTGTCCTGATATGAAGTACGTGTTAAAGACGTCTCTGTCTTAGAGTGTTAAGTTATAGGACTGAGGATAACTGAAGAAAAGTCCATCTTAATTAGCCATTGAAAAGACTTTCAAAACTATTCCTTTTTTGCTTCATATAGGATGGTTTTATACTTATTAAACATGGGTGTGCCTGGTATTTTGGACATTCCCCTTGAGAAAAGCAGAAAATCTGAGGATGTGACTCAAAGGAGCCGGGAAGCCACACAGCATCTGACCCCAGCTTCAGTGGCTGGAACACAGAGCTGCCTCTAGCAGGGCCACCTTGCCACAACCTCAGCTACTCAGGATTTAACAGGCTCTTTCATCCCTCTACCAGACCTCTAAAACAGCTTGCAACCAATCAGCTAGCAGAAATTCAGGGCAAGAAGGAATGAGTCGGGCCTTCTCTTGACCCTCACAGCACCCTTAAACCCATCCCCCCAAACACGCTGTCCTGTACCTAACTCCTCCTTCACAGATCTTCCAGAGTTCCATTACAGTTCCCCAAAATTCAAAAGTAATACTGTGCTTTAGAGGAAAGGGTGTAGAAGAAGCGGAACCCTAGGTGTACATAACACGAAAGCTGTTTGTAGTCAATACAGTCCCTCACTTAAAAACAAGAATGCAGGCAGGACTGGCCGTGTTTTTAAGCACCGGATATTACTGATGGTTTTGAGCTTCGTGAGCACACTCTGTAAGGAATGTCCAAGAGATGGCTCAGTGGTTAAGAGCACTTCACCGTTCTTCCAGAGGACCCTGGTTCAACCCCCAGCACTCACATGACAGATCACAACCATCCATAAACTACAGTCTCAAGAGAACTGACTTGCTCGCCTGACCCTGCAGACATCAGGCACATAAGTGGTTTCCAGAAATAAATGGCAGGGAAACTCAATGTTTTACTTTTTCTTTTATTCACTTTATATCCCAATCCCGAGCCCCTCCTGTCTCCTCCCATCCCCATCCTCACACACACTTCCAAAACCCCTTCCTTTTCTCCTCAGAGAAGGGGAGCCCCTCCCCTTTCCATGGGTACCAACCCATCCTGGCACATCAAGTTACAGCAGGACAAAGTGCATGCTCTCCCACTGAGAGCCAACAAGTCAGTCCAGCGAGGGGAAAGAGATCCAAAGGCAGGCAACAAAGTCATAGACAGTGCCCCCCCCCTCCATTGTTAGGGAACTCACATGAAGACCAAGCTGCACATCTACTACATAAGTGTAGGGGGCTTAGCCCAAGTATGCTTTGGTTGGTTGTTCAGTCTCTGTGAGCCCACATGCACCCAGATTAGTTGACTCTGTAGGACTTCTTATGGAGTCTTTGACCCCTATAGCTCTCTTAAACCTTCACCCCTCCCACCCTTCCACAAGACCCTGTCCCACTTCTGCCTAATATTTGACTGTGGGTCTCTGCATTGTTTCCATCAGCTGCTGGATGAAGTCTCTCAGAGGAGTGTTATGCTAGGCTCCTGTCTGCAAACATAGTAGAGTATCATTAATAGTATCAGGCGTGGGCTCTCTCCCATAGGATGGGTCTCAAGTTGGGCCAGTCATTGGCTGGCCATCCCCTCAGTCTCTGTTCTATCCTTTATTCCTGCTCATCTTGTAGGTAGAAAAAATTCAGGGTCTAAGGATGTGTGGGTGGGTTGGTGTCCCCTTCACTCCACTGGGAGTCCCACCTGGCTATAGGAAGTGGCCACTACAGGCTCCACATCACCTGCTGCTAAGAGTCTCAGCTAGACCCATGGACTCAAGTCTCTGGCTTGTCCCAGTCCCTACCCCCACACCTGACTCCCCCCCCACGCCCCGTTCCTCTCACCACCCCTTCTCCCACCCAGTCTCCCCCTCCATCCACCTCTGATGTCTATTTCCTCTTCTGTGTAAGATTCAAGCATCCTCCATTTGGCCTTCCTTTTTATTTAGCTTCTCTGGGTCTGGATTGTAGCATAGTTATCCTGTACTTTATGGCCGATACCCATGTGTTAAGTAAGCACATACATGTCCTTTTGGGTCTGGGTTACCTCAGTCAGGATGATCTTTCCTAATTCCATCCATTTGGCTGCAGATTTCATGATGTCTTTGTTTTTAATAGCTGAATAGAATTTCATTGTGTAAATAAACCACATTTTCTGTATCCATTCTGCAAGTTGAGAGACATCTAGATTGTTTTCAGTTTCTGGCTATTATGAATAAACCTGCTGTGAACATAGTTGAGCAAGTAGTGTCCCTGTAGTATAATAGGACATCTTTTGGGTATATGCCCAGGAGTGGTATAGCTGTGTCTCAAGGCCGAACTATTTCAAATTTTCTGAGAAACCATCAAATTGATTTCCAAACTGGTTGTACAAATTTACACTCCCATCAGCAATGGAGGAGTGCCCCCCCCCCTTGCTCTACAACCTCACCAGAATGTGCTCTCACTTGGTTTTAAAGTCACTCTGATGAGTGTAAGATGGAATCTCAGAATCATTTTGATTTGCATTTCCCTGACGACTAAGGATGTCGAACATTTCTTTAAGTGCTTCTCAGCCATTCGAGATTCCTCTGTTGAAAATTCTGTTTAGCTCTGTACCCCATTTTTAAGTGTGGTATTTGGTTTGTTGGTGTCTAGTTTCTTGAGTTCTTTACATATGTTAGACATTAGCCCTCTGTCAAATCTAGGGTTAAAGGTCTTTTCCCATTCTGTAGGCTACTTGTCCTATTGACAGTGTCCTTTGCCTTACAGACACTTTACTTTTATGAGGTCCCAACTTATCAAATTGACTGGCCACGTTTTAAGCGCTGAATACTACTGATGGGTTTGAGGTTTACAAGCAACTCCATAAGGAATGGCAACTTTCAAAATCCTGAAGCTTCTCTCTGAACTGGACAATGGGTAGAAATATAACAGTTCCTAACAAGAGTTACAAGTCCAATCCCAAGGTTGACTGAACAAATAGGCCACTCTCTAGCTCTGTGAGTCCCCTTTCTCCATCAGTCCCTCATTGTGTATAAGATTCTACTTGAAGACTACATGGTATTTTTTTCAACTTGCCAACCAGTCGAAATTGACTTTTAAAAATAATCTTTTCTCCAAATGGAGATACAAACTATAGGTCTCTCTCGATGTCAGGCACTGGTAGCAGCCATATCTCTTGGTCTACTCCAGGATAGGGGTGGCAAACAACTGACATCCCGCACCATGCTGGACCGCTAACTTCATGTTCAACCGGCTACATGTTATTCAGTGCATTTCAACTTTAAACAGATTTACAGGTGGGCCTTTGTAAAAAGCGTCCTATGAATACAGCTGAAGTTGGGGCCACAAACCCCAAAAGTGATAAAAGATTAAAAAGTCTGAGGCTGGAATTTTTCAAACTGAACCCACAAGGCTTCTTAGCCCACAAGTTAAACTAAAATAGGGTTTTTACCAAACATTTGCTGAAGTCATCTCTGCCCCAGACAGACACACTGCTGAGCATTTTCTCAAGACTGTCTTTTCCATAGATGAAAAAAAAAATCTCAAAATACTCCGAAGCTGTTCAGCAGGAACCAGGAATCCAAGGCCTTGGCTCAGAAACCACATTCTTTCCTAACAAATAAAGCAAAAGAAAACTCATCATCTAGCAAGCAGAACAGCAAGAAGCCAGTCTAGCTTCTTCACCAGTAAATGGACTGGCGGGGAGGGAGTTCTGCTACTCGCTAGAGCAGAGCTGACGTGCTGCAGCCGCTCACTCACCAGCAAGCTCATCACTCCTTAATGCCTGATGTGCTCGGCTTCAGCCCATGAAGCCCGACTCCACAAAGCTCTCCCGTCCATCTGTGGAGGGCACACAATAAAGGAAGCTGCTGTGTGCCAGGGGGAGAACGGAGAAGGCAAGCCAGGCCTTCGAACCTGGAAAAGTGGTTCTGCCCTGGGCATCAGAATGCCACCTACGGGCTCAGCCTTGCCACAAGTCTGTAATCTCAGCACTCAGGAGCCTGAAGGCAGGAAGACAATACATTCAAGACCACCTGGGGCTACATATACATACCAAAGCCCTGCCTTTAAATTTTAAAAGCATAATTTATAAAGTGTACTGAAGGCAGCCCTGCCAAGGGCAGACAGTGAGGGGTCTGTTTCTACTGTATTAGAAAAGGACTCCCAGCAGTCACAGGGCCCTCAAAATGGATCCTGAACTCATTCAGCATCTCCATGACAGTAAAGGTAAACATAGTCAAGGGTGAACTGACCAGTGTCTAAGACAGAAGTGGGGGTAAGGGAGGGCCCAAGAAAGGTATCTGTAAGAAGGGAAGGGACAGGTAAGAGAAAGAACAGAATAAACCAATGAAAATGACAAGTCTGACCAGAGAAGTGCTGTACTATAGAATCCTGTCACTTCCTACAAACTGTCATATGTCACAGTCACCCCAAACTTAAGCAACTTTGGCTAAGTTCAGGTCAAATCAGTGCACTCAGCTATCTGCTGAGGACCTGTGGAGCGTTCTAACACACTCACATCACTCATGACAGTATGCAACAGAGCATGTTCAAAAGCTGACATCTCTTCAGTCACTGTTTAGCCACTGTGTATTTTCTAAAGTTTACCTAGTATCAACATCCATCCACTAAAACAGGCAGTTTAGTTAAAGCACAGTTTCTCTACCAAGGTGTTACTGACATCTGGGCTTGGACAAACCCCAGGGTGGTGCTATCCTGTTAGTACAGGACATCAGCCGTACCCCTGGCCTTTGCCTTCAAGATTACGACAACCAAAAACTGTCGACATTGTCAAATATCCTCTGGAGAAGAGCCCTCCCTAGTTGAGAACCACTGCTGGAAATTGTCCAGAGCCATAAGAAACACCCTACATGATTCAGGTCCCACTGTCCGTGGCCACAGCTTCACCCTGGACCCAGATCACTGTCTTGCACAAGTCTTAACTGGGTACTAGGCAGGGAAACCTGCCACTCTTTGTGGGAAAACAACCACTGTCTATGATCTACCAAGAACGAACTAAGCACCACCCAGAGTGACACAGGTCACACACAAAAAAGGGTGTGACACTGAGATTCTATCTGCACCATCAAAAGAATGACTATGTCTCAAACTTATGCCGTAAAAATTGGGGTTTCTGAAGATCCTTAACAAGGACATGATTTTCAAAACAGGGTCTCCACACAAGAGCCGAGTATTTTCGGTCCATGTAGATCATGTCACTGACTTTTAAAAAACAGACCCACAGCATACAGGCCTGAGATCTCAGAGTAGCTGCATAGAGGCTGTGCGCGTGCGCGTGCGCATGCGCAGACTTCACCAACACCTGGTTTAACAGCAACGTGCTCACGGTGGAAATGATCTGTGCCGGCTCATAAACAGTTCTGAATACAAACCATTCTCAGAGGTGGTATTAACAATTTTTTACTTCTCGAGATCCCACACGAGTAATTTTCTTATCACTCCGACAAGAGAAATGTTTAAACAAAAAAGCAACAAACACTTCAGAAATATTCGGGCAATATTTTCCAAATAAGTGCACTACCATATATCAATTAGCATTCATGGCAGTATGAATCTCTGCTAATAACTGCGCCTGCTCCACAGTGCAGCGGAGCCTAGGCTGACCACCCAATTCCACTCACACGACTCCCACTAACTGACCCTTTTCTTATAAATGAGGTGGGGCAGGTGTTTTCTGCTCCGTGCCAGCATGCATACCAGCTTACAAGGTGGAGGGGGGTTCACAGCATTACTGAAGCGAGCATCTATGCAGTGCTGTGTTGCTAGAGATAGTGTGAAGGTTGATTTGTAACCCGAGTATCCAGCGCTGCCCTCAGTTCACACCTGCTAGCATTCATCGGATTTAAACCCAGCTGCCCCCAATAAAATGCTGATTCCAAAGCCAAGTACACTTCAGAAACCTTTCAACTGTTTTAACCCAGTCCTTCTCAAACTTTATACAAGAATCCTGGGGGGTCGGGAGGGTGTTCAAAAGCAGGTTACTGATGCAGAATCAGGACTGGGACTCGGATTCAGTTTCCAACCTGGACCAACAAGGGCGATCTATGATTCCAAGGAGAGAGAGCTCAGAGAGCCGAGCCAGGAAAGAGAACTTAACTTTTTAAAAGACTACTTACTACCGAGTCTGGCATGAGATTCCTGGGCTTAGGTGGTTCTCCTACCTTAGTGTTCTGAATAACTGGGAATATGGGAAAGCACCACTGTGTCTGGGTGGGGGGAACTAATTTAGGAGAAGAGCAATTTCTACACCTGAACAGGATGCCTCAAATATCAAGAGGGCAGACTCAAAGAAGATAACAGTTTATATTGGTCCAGACTTCCTGCTGTATTCAGAGCAGTTGGTCCTGAGTTAACATATTTAACCATACCTCAAATTTCCAAGAAAATAATTGAGTTAAAACCTTGTATGCACACAGAACTCCTTCTCGGGGTAGGGGGTGGGGTGGGGGGAAATCAAACCTTTTTAAATCAAACCTTTCCTGCCAAGAAATTCAGTTTGGTTTCTGGACAACCATTAACACTGCCAATGTCCCCAATAAGTGGCAAGTCATTTTCTACAAGGTTACTAATTGCAAAGGGGACATGCTAAAGTCAGGCCAAAATCCTAGGCTGTAAGACACCAATATTCTATCACCTTTTTTTTACAATTAAACAGTAATGAAGCCTGCTCCTTCCCCCTTTATGGTAAGGGACAACTACTCCAGGTACTGAGGCAGACTGAGATCCACCTCCTCCTCCACACCATACATTGAGGTCCCCGGTTCTTCTTGCACTTCCTGAACCTAACCAATCTAGCCTGAGGACTTGATGCAGCAGCAGCAGCTCTCATTGGCATCCCTTCATGCCCCTGTCTCACTGTGGAATATTCCCAGAGACCCTTTCCTACACGGCTCCTTTCCCATCCTAGAAAGCCATTCCATGCCAAGTCCTGCATAACCCACAGAATTGATACACAAACACACACACGTGCGCACAACTGTTCACTTCCCTTGGCTCCTCTCTAGTCATCTGACCTTGAATATCCCAGGAAAACTTTTGTCTAAGGCCTTTACAGAGTTCTTCTGGCCTAGAAAACTCAGTCTACCCATATGGGTCATTCTCTGCCCAAATGCCACCTTATTAATGAAGGTTTCCCCGACCCCTACATAACAAACCCCATTTTTCCTCAAGAGTGGAACTTTCTTCTGGTGTGTTCTTGTTACCTCTCTTCTCTTTTCTCCCCACCCCAACACAAACCTTAGCATCCAGGAGGAACTCAGCAGTACCCATCCATCATCAGCCCTTCCCAGGTGTCAACATATAGAAGCAATTCTAGAGGGCATCTGCCTGAACAGCCCCAGGGCCTGGTACCTTATACAAGTTGTGTCTCTTGCTCGGCTGCTCATAGGTTCAGCTACTGATCACACACTAGCCCAGCAACTATCCCCATGCAGAATCTGACACCAGGCCCTTCTTCTGGCAGCAGAAATGGATCCAGCCCTAGTGTCACAAAGCTTAGCCTCATATCTTGACAAGTTCTGCTATTGATACTTTATTTAGGATTAAATTTTTGAATGTCTATTTTTTTCACTTTGACAACTGGCTTTGTGGTGCTGCATAAACCCTGGGCTTCATTCTTGCTAGACAAGTACTCTGTCACTTAGATATATCCCTGGGTCCCTATTTCTTTCTAATGCTTATCACATTTGAGCATTTTTGCTCCTGCAGTCACCTTTGCTCAGAGAAGAATCATTCCTAACTCTGGAATAGCCATGAATGGCATACAATATTGAATTTATCTGTAAGAGTAACTACTGGTCCCTGAGGTTGTAAGACCAGCTATCATCAACCCGAGCTATACCAAGATAATCAACATAAGAAGGAAAGCCCTGTTTGGTTCTTCTTCTCAGACGATTCATCTCTGGCCCTGTTGCTGTGAATCTGCCACAGCATAGTCATCTCCACAGAAGCAGATGATGATGGCCTATTCACATTACAATGGCCAGGAAGCAAGAGAGGAGAGTTGTCAGAGAGACATCTCAGTAAGCAGATGATCTTGTTGAGTTTACTTGAGTTCAGCCTCCAGAACACACACACACACACCAGATGTTCTGGCACGCAACTTCTATCCTAGCAAATCCTGCGGTTGAGATAGAAGACACGAGAAAAGTGGCCAGAAGCTCAACCAATTAGCCAATTAGAAGAAACAAGAGATACCCTGCCTCAAAATGAAAGATTTGTTCTGGCTGGCTTTCTGTCAACTTGATACAAGCGAAAGTCATCTGAGAAGAAGGAATCGTAATTGAGAAAATACCTCCATAAGATCAGGCTGCAGAGCTGCAAGCCTGTGTGGAGCACTGTCATAGGGATGGGTATGGGAGGACTCTGCTCATTGGAGGTGAGACCTCTGCTCAGGGCTGAGAAAATTATGGGGAGGAAGCCAGTAAGCAGCACCCCTCCATAGCCTCTGCATCAGCTCCTGCCTCCAGGTTCCAGCCCTGCCTGAGTCCTGTCCTGACTTCCTCCAGTGACGAGCAGTGCTGTGGAAGCATGAGCCAAATAAACCTCTTTCTCCCCAAGTTGCTTGGTCATGGTGTTTCATCACAGTCATACTAACATCTTAAGACAGTGGAGTGCAGGGATAACTCAGTGGGCTAAGCACTTGCTATACAACCAAGTCTGGACCTGCCCCAGGACAACATAAATCCCAGTGTTCCTAGGGCAAGATTGGATGGGGAGACATAAGAACCCCTGTAAGCCCGGGTGCCAGCTGACCTGGGCTTAGAACCAACAAAGAGACTGTCTCAAACAGGGAAGGTAAGGAGCAACACCTGAGGGTACCCTCAGACCTTTCCATGTGCACCATGGCATCCACATACACATACCACACACACACACACACACACACACACACAAACAAAGAGGAAGGGGAAAAAGTAGAGGGCAGGATAGGTCCCAGTGTGCCCTTAAAGGCAATATCCCCAATAATATAACTTAACCCACTAAACCCTGCCTCCTGGATTTGACAAATCCTGAAAAATGCCTTTGGGGACACAATGAGCAGGGTCTCAGAAAACCCTTTCCTTGCCTTCTGGGCACTCCCTCCTCACACTCACCAGCCCTGGCCCCCCATGCTCCCTGCTCTCTGTTGCTCTGCCCAGGAAGCCTCCCTTTCACCATGAAAACCTGCTTCATTCAGCTCACAGTTCCAGTGCATGCATTCAGAAATCTCAGCTTCCTCACAGTAGACTACAGCTGGTGTTCCTCCTCCCCCAACCCCAAGCTTGATTTCCAAGGCTTTCTCCCAGCTATGGAAGAAATTCAACACTCAGTAATGAAACAGTAATTCTGCATGTGTACCTGAGTCCTCAGTTCCTTGGAACCTTCCACCGCTCCATAGCAAGCTACCAAGCAAACACACTTCCAAGGCTCATCTCCATCGCTGCAAGCAAAACAGGCAGGTAGAGAGGACACCATCCTTCCTGGTGGAGATTTGCTGTCAAAAACTCGCCCACAATTTGATGTTCAGAAACGCCTAAGTATAAAGAGTCAAGGGCAGCCTTGTGACCAGAGCTATTCCAGTAAGGAAAGCTTGTGTTCAACTCTTTTTAAAAAGGACATATAGGAAGAGCCCTGACCACTGTGCCTTTAAGGGAACACAGGAAAGTTTTTTCTGCGTTCTCGATTTTCATTTTCTTTCAGCACATTCCTATTTCTACTCCAACCTCCGTTTCCCTGAAAGTTCCTCTCATGACAAATTGACTCCCATTAGTGCCATGCTTCATAATTGAGCCAAAGTTGAGCCTTGCCTCGGGGTACCAAACAAGCCATAAGACAGCATTATCAGCCATCCGGATCTTAGTAACCCTTGGGTTTAGGAAGCTCCTCAAGTGTGTGGGAAGGAAGAAGGCGTTTAAAGTATCACTCTTCCTAGATTCACATGGTGTTTCTGAAAAGAAACTGAGCACATGACACACTTCTTCTCTAAGGATGTTCAGAATGTCAGAGCGTCGCAAGCTATCTGTGTCCCCCACAAGAACTGTCAATCATACAGAAGCTCCTACAGGGCCCCAATCAGACCCTACTTCCTCAGATTGTAACTCCTGGTAGAGTGTGGGCAACTGTGATGCCTGACACTCAACTCCACCTCCACCCCTTCTGTCAACTCCAGGATTCAGACAGCTCACGGGCACAGAGCTCCTCAGAGAACAGAGCCCGGACCCCTGCCTACAACAGAAAATCCTTCAAATTGGGAACAGGAGGTGTGTGCCAAGCATGAGGTAGGCCTGTACCTTGATCCCTGGGGCCCAAGCTTTCCAAGATCATGCGTCTGTCTCATGCCATCTGTTCAATGAAGCCTTGTGGTATGGCCAGTGGTTCGGAAAACTAGCAAAGGTACAAGATGCAAAATAAACAGGACAGAACAGCACAACAGTATGGATATTGTCCTAGGAACATGGCATCCACTCTTCGGGGAGCTCACAGCCAGCCAGCCCTACCTAGAAACAACTCTGGACATCAAGGGACAATGACAAATGTACCCATTTCTAAATGGCCCACACCAGAGCTCATGATTCTAATACAAACTAATGTCATTTTAATCTCTCACCCTGGCTCCTGACTCCCTGACATTCACACCAGTCCCATCAAGCCAGACGCCTCCATCAGGACCTCTGACGATGGTCGGTCCTGCCGCGGCTGATCACCCCTCCCACCTTTACTCTTCTTTCTACTTGTAATTATCCTAGTCATGACTACTGCAGATATCAAAGGCTATCTGAGGTCAATCACCGGATCAGACAACAGGCCTCAGACCCTTCCCAAAAGCATCTTACACCAATCCTCACACCTGCAGGGTGCATAGTATACCATTGTTAGGGAGTCAACTCATATATATGCACTTAAGCTTTGGCAGTAATGCCATGTTTTTATGAAAAACCTTAACTTATGGCAAGGAGACATTCTAATGCTGGCTGGAGAAGCTAAATCCCCTTCAAACAAACACACAAATGATTGTGTGTGTGTGTGTGTGTGTGTGGGTCACCCACATTAAACTATCACAAACTACTAACATATTTTGAATGTCAATGAGAAGGACCTCTGCACTTGAATTCTGTTCAAGGTACCAGCTCTTTAAAATGAAAACTATCCCAAGGGGCTACCAGGTGAAGCCACTGACAGCATGGTGGGAAACAGCTTAACAATGGAAGTCTGAAGCCTATTAAGAGGCTTCCAGGAGCAGCCAATAACCAGACACAACAATGGGAACTTGTCTGAGGCAAGCGAGCGGAATGTGCAATGCAAGGGCAAACCCTAAAAGCTTTAGCATTGTGGAGGTAGCTTAGGACCCTGACGTCTAAGGTCAGAATGTAGACTAAGATAGTCTTTACCATTTTGACAATTCACTTTAGAAAGGCTCTTATACTTATCTCAAAAGTACTAGAGTTACGTGGAGCTGGAGAGGTGTCCCCAATCACCAAGGATAACTAAATCTACCCATTGACTCAAAGGGATGAATAAAGACGCTGAAGAGAGTTTTCCAACAAACCTGATGGATGATGTATCTCTTGCATCTGAAGCATTTTTTTTTTCCTGGCAACTGCGACAGACCGAAGTAGGAAGACCAGACACAGTTGCCATCGTCAAATGTTCACACTTTAGTTACTCAAGCAACTTATCAGGGCAACGGTTATCAGACAATGCTGAAGCTTACACTACCTGGCAGCCTCGCCAGCTCCCCCACACTACTATCTGGTGCAGCAGCCCTCTGCGAGCTCTGCTTCAGTTCCTGCCTCCAAGTTTGTGTGTAGACTTCATACCCTGTCTTTTCTTTGTGATGGACAACAATCAAGGCAGTAAATTGCAATAAACCTTTTCTCTCCAAATTGGGTTTTTTGTTTTGGTTTATTTTTGGGTTTTTTTGGTTTTTTTTGGTTTGGTGTTTTGTTTTGTTTTGTTTTTTTGTTTTGTTTTTTGTTTTGTTTTGTTTTTTGATCATGGCATTTATAACACTAGCAGAAACCCGAACTCTTAGAGAGTGTTCTACTGTCCTAGCCACCTTGGTTCACTAAGAATCATGAATTGCTTAGGGCAGAGAAGTGAGATTAACCATACTTCACAGAGGAGGGCATCAACTGGGACTCTCTCGTATCCGCTCAAGAGCTTGAATTTTTACAACAGAGAGAAGTCAAAAATAAAGTCGTATAAAGAGTAAGATGTACAATGACTGTCTTAGATTAGGGTTTCCACTGCTGTGATTAAACAATATGACCAAAAAAGCAATTTGGAGGAGAACCGATTTATTCCACCTTACGAGTCTCTGTCACAAAGTAAAGTCGGGGGTAGGGTCTAGACACTAACCTGGCAGCAGGAACTGAAGTAGAGACCCCAGAGGTGTGCTGTTACTGGCTTGCTCCTCCTGGTTTGTTCAGCTGGTTTCTTATAGCACCCAAAACCATCAACCTAGGGTTGGCACCACCCACAGTGGGTTGGGCCTTCCCACATCAATCACGAATTAAAAAAAAAAAAAAAAAAATGCCCAATAGACTTGTCCATAGGCCAATCTTACGAAGGCATATTCTCAATCAATAGCCCTCTCCTCACATGACTCTGGCTTGTATCAAGTTGGCATAAAACTAACCAGCTGTGACTAAATGCAGTGTGGTGTATTAGACTTCTCTAGGAATGGAAAAGAGATGCTCATGGGAAAATGGACAAGCTCTGACTCACATCTGTGCTCCTCCTCAGCGGTTGTCTGTCAGTGCCGTTTCTTTACCATAACAAATACACCTGGTTAAGTAAGATGTCAGGATCAGAAGTGTGGGTGTGTGCAGAAAACAAGGGGTCCCTGCATTATCTTTGCAAGTCTGCTATAAATCTCACAATTTCTGAAGGGAGGTGGGTTTTTTTTTCTTTTTGTTTTTCATGAGGCTTATTAGCGATGAAAGGAGGAGGGGTTGTGTTTCAAAAAACAAAAAAAAGACACATATATGGAAAGAATTGTGGGAAGGATGGGAGGTTGATGGGGTGAGGGAAAGAATAGTTAGCATGCATTTTATACAATATGAAAATGTCAATGAACAATTTTATTTTTTTAAAGTTTTCTAAAGGAATTTCTTTTTTCAATTTTACAGCTATCCTGAAAGTACAGCCCCAAATACCAGCTGCTATTGGGGCCCTTAAATCCCTTCCTCGCTCCAGCTGTTCCTCCCTTCAAAATATAAACTTATGAGTTCTCTCCCTTTCCTTGCTACTAGTCACATGTCTACCCAATTCCTTAACCCAGAACACCAGGGAACCTCCCAAGAGGTCCCCACAGAACTGTGATACCCACTGGCACCAGTTGGCACATGAGCCACTTGAGGACCCAGAGATCTTGGGAGCCTGTGGAAGACCTCACACCTAAGAGCTAAGTTGGGTTTTAATGATGGGTCAGGAAGTTTTAAGGTAGACACCTTGAAAATGAGAGCAGTGTTCATGGCAAGAAGCAGGAAATAGTCAGAATGACCCAAAACTCCAGATCTTAAATGACTCTAGGATTTCAACTTCAGAGAGGTGTGCTGGCAGGTGTCATGTCAACCGGACACAGGCTAGAGTCATCAGGAGAAAGGAGACTCAATTGAGAAAAAGCCTCCATAAGATTGGGCTGTGGGTAAGCCTGAGGGGCAGTTTCTAATTAATGATTGATGTGGAAGGGCCCAGCCCATTGTGGATGGGGCCACCCCTGACTTGAAGTCCTGGTTCTAGAAGAAAAAAGACTGACAAGCCATGAGGAACAAGCCAGTAAGCAGCACCCCTCCATGGGCTCTGCATCAGTTCCTGCCCCCAGGTTCCTGCCCTGTTTGAGTTCCTATCCTGACTTCCTTCAGTGTTGGATTATGGCTGTGGAAGCATGAGCCAAATAAACCCCTTCCTCCACAAACTGCCTAGTATGCTATCATAAATATCAACTGTATAGCTAGATAGTGATAAGTTAGCCTTGGAAGCCTTCGAGGCTAGAGCTCTCTCTCCTGGTCAGTTTTGGATGTCACTTTCCATTTCCCTTGTAACACCAAAATGGATACATCACTACTACCCCCTCCTTCCGGGTTTAAAATATCAAGTGAGAAGAAGACAACATGAGAGCTTTGTTGAGACTCATTATCGGGAGGCTGCTTCCTCCAGGTCAAAACAACGGGATCTCAGTTCCACCGCTGGCCCTGTAAGGACCTGATCTGCTCCAAAGATTCGAACATTGCATACTGTCACCCCCTCCCTTAAGAGTTAACCCAGCTAGGTGAATCATCACAAAGGTGATTCACCTGGAGACATTCTAAAGCGATTGGGAGGGGAAGATAATTATCCCCACAGTGAGATACTGTAGCGTCCAGAAGTCCCTCCCCCACTGCAGCTGCTAGCAGAGCTTCTGCCATGTTTAAGTCTGGCTGCTTCTCTGAATTCTAACTCAGAAAGCATAATTTTTCTTTCCTTTTTATCTTTTCAGACACCTGATGTCCTACTTCGATTCTCTGTTTCTGTAATAAACAAGGAGCAAAAACCAGCTGCAGGAGGCAAGGGTTTATTTGGCTTACAAGTTACCGTCCATCCCTAAGGGAACCCTACAACTGAAACCAAGACCACGAGGAGCCTTGCTCCACCAGGCTTGCTTCCAGGCTCACTGCCAACTCTCTCATACAGCCCAGGCCCACCTGCTTAGAGATGGTACAGCCCTTATTGGGATGGGTCTTCCTACATAATTAGAAATCAAGAAAATACGCCCTCACAGATGTGTTCACGGGCCAATCTGATGATGGCAGTTCCTCATTTCAGCGCCTTCTTCCCAGGTGTGTCAAGCTGACAACCAAGATTAGCCATCACACCTGCCAAGGGCTTAGCGAGCTTTTCCTGATAGTCTAGGCTTTCTCATTCTCTGAAGTCTTCTAACCCCTGCCCCTTTCCACCATGCAGCTGCTTGCAGATCTCCAGTGCTGAACATGCCTGCTTCCTCGGTCCCTAACTCAAAAGGCATGGCTTTCTCTCTCTTCTCTCCTAAACTAGCAGCTCAATGGTTCCTCAAATTCTGGGACTCCTCCTTCTATTCAGGAGCTTACTGTCTTTCCTTCTCTCAAGCCCCAATTTATAATCCTATAATAAAATTCCTTCCTAAACACGCCTTCCTGCTCTCTGTAAATTCCATTCTCTGAGTTCCTGGGACTAAAGACCTGGAAGCCACCTGTCCTAGTGGTGTTTTGGTAGCTGTTGATGTATCCAGGACTCCATCTCCTCTGTGGAGATTTAAATGATGCCCCCTTCCATAGGTTCATATTAGGAACATAAGTGAAAACATTTTCTGTGAATTGGAATAAACTAATGCTTGCAAAGACGTGTTAAAGAGCCAGCCAAAGGCAGCTTCAATATGAGCCAAGCCTAAGGCAGACTCTCATATGCTAATGAACTAACCCCAAGGTGATTCTGATATATTAATGAACCAGCCCTATGGTGTAAACTCTAAAACCATAAAACAGATGCCTGCCAAACAATACAAAACACTGGGATTTGGGAGAGTAGGGTAACCTAGGGTGGCACTGCCATGCTCCTGAGACATGGCATCTCAAGCCTCTGGACCAGTCCACACCAACAAGGATACTTTGAGACTGGCCACTGTGTGACTCTGACTTGGCATCTGTTCAGGTGCTTAATTCACTGTTGCTTAATTCACAGGAGCCCATCCGTCAGCATCAGCCACAGGCTGACTTTTCAAGGACCCTCTGGAACTTCCAACGATGCCATCTTCCCAGCTTGTCACAGCTGAGCACCTCAGAGCAGGAGTGGGTCAAACCTGCTCCCAAAGCACCTCCACTGGAAGCCTGCAGCATTTTCTGCCAGACTGACCATTCCTCAGTGGATAAGATGTGTTTATATGAAGTTACTGTAACCTCTATAATAGTATGGTCTTGTAAGGGATGTTTATGTAAATAAACTTAACATATTCAAAAGGCACATCTTCTTATGAACATCCTAGCTGGTGCACCTCATAGCCAACCATGCTCTCCAAAGCGCATGTTTGAATACTTGGTCCTCCGATGGTGGCACTATTTGGAGAAGTTTTGGACTTTTTGGAGGTGGAGCCCTGCTGGAGGAAGTACTAGAAAGCAAGCTTTGACCCCACTTCCAATCCACTCCCTCTGTTTCCCATGTGACTAAATGTGGTCAGCTTTCTGCTCCAGCACCTGTTGCCTCTCCGCCCCCACTCTAACGGACAGGACGATCCCTTACTCCCTGCAAGTGATTGAATCTGTGGTCTCTCAGCTTCCTGCCCGGGCACCTGCTGCCCTGCCTCCCTACTACGAGGGACTCTTATCTCTCTCTGACACTGTAAACCAAAATAAATGTTCTCATATATAAATTGCTTTTGATCGTGGTATTTTACCCAATGATAGAAAAGTACCTAATACATCCTCTTGACCCCATTTTTTCCACCATCTCTAAAATGTTCCAAGAACTTCCACTCTGCAGCTTTCCTCCTTGTACTGGGTTGTTGTCTTGGACCAGTGTGTGACAGTTTGTGTGCTCCTTTCAGTATGGACCTATTTTTTACCAGCTATTGTGGTTTAAAGGATGTCCCCCTTGGGCTCATGTATTTGGTATACAGTTGGTAGGACTGTTTGGGGAGATTGTGGAACCTTTAGGGCTTTGCTGGAGGAAGTACATCATTGAGGGCAGGTGTTTTGAGATTTTATAGTCTGTGCCACTTCCTACTTTCTCTCTGCTTCCTGTGTGTGGATAAGCTGTGGCCACTCTGCTTCCTGACTGCCATGCCAGCCTCATGTTCCTATTGCCACACCTTCCCCACCATGATGGGCTGCAGCCCCTCAGTAACAATAAGCTAAAACAAGCCCTTTCTTCCCTAACTTGAGATTTATCAGGGTCTTCCATCACAGCAGCAGAAAAGTAATAAATACATCTGCTCATCCTGATCAAAATAAAATGGCACATTTTCAATATAGAGCCACCAGTAAGGTTTTTTTTTTTTTTTCCTGCTACCTAAATAATCTTACTCCTGAACTCAAAAACTAAAATGATTGGCCAGGCATAGTAGCTCATACCTTTATCCCCAGTAGCACTCCGGAGGCAGAGGAAGTGGATCTCTGTGAGTTTGGGGGCCCTCCTGCTCTACACAGCAAGTTCCAAGCCAGCCAGAGTTACTTGGTGAGGCACTATCTAACTAGGACCTAATGGTCCTAGCCATGCTAATGGGAGCCCAAGAGGGACCTACCTAATGCTCAAAGAGAAAAGCTGTTGTCTCTTCGGGGATTCAACAGCCCAAACTAAGTCTGTAATGGAGGGATTCAGCTGCTTCCGACTCCAAGGCATGCAGATCCTCTTCTCCAACCAACAGATAGCTATGGAAAGACAGTTTCACAGTTCTTCCTTCCTAGACAGTGACTGTGTTCCTTGAATGCATGAGAGCAGGTACAGAAGGTGAACTGTTAGCCTTCAGCTCCCCTAAAATAGTTCTGGAACCATAGCCCTCAGCGGTGAACTGAGGGTAGAAACCAGGACAGAGAGGAAAGTCCAAAGAGCCTTTACATCAAGGTGGTAAAATTAGCATATATAAAAAAAAAAACAGTTAGCAAAAAGAAAATCTGGATGCCCCTTCCTAACCTCCCTTCAACCCCCCATCTGGCCAACTAAAGTCAGCCACCATACAGGCACAAAGCATTCCAGGGCATCTGAGTGTAACCTATGACTCACTGCACGACCGGGTGGAGATTTAAGATGCTGACAGACATACAGTGCATAGAGCTATATGTAGAACCACATGAAACAGGGAATGCACAAGAAAGTTCACACTATGTGCATGAGCCAAATGTCCTCAACCATGTGCCATAAAAGCCTCTACTCTTTCTACAACATGGCCAGTCAAGCTTCCTAAGTCCACTCCAGCCAGCTTGCTCCCTTTGAAGTGTAACCTTTGCTAAGGGATTCTCTCCTTTTGCTATCTACAAAACAAAGGATCGGAACGTAAAAAAGATTGTTTGAAATGGAGGCCTTAAGTTGATTCAGAATCATTTTTGTTCTTAACACGCCATCCCTATATCCGTGTACGATGAATATTCACTTTATTTTAGAAATTTTCAAATGAAGAAAACTATAAATATAAAATTACAGACTACCAGCAACAAAATTAACCTAGCCTTAGGGGGTAAAAAACTGGTTTCTTAGCTTGGCATGTTCCTAAGAAGATAGATAAGCCCTAACAATGGTTCAACTTACAATCTTTCAGCTTCACAAAGATGCTAAAGGATACACTGTATCCCTTTTTGACTTTGTCTTTTCCAAGGCTAGCCACACACAGTACAAGTCTTCCCTGATGATAGCTTGTGGCAAGAAACCTATGACCACCTGCTATGATGCTGAATGCCCCATCACAGTAAAAGAAGCATCTATATTTATTTAACTATGAGGCAAGGTGCAAGTCTTCCCAGGTTTCTGCATGGTTAATAGAAAGCATACCCTGACCATCAAGGTTTTCCTCCCTCACCACAGCAGTGTCACAAAGGGCTAAGACAGACTAGGACCAGGCCTGCTCTACAGGAAACTGGAGACCAGTTTTCAAGTCACTGGCAAAATCAGGGAATTCTCTGCCACTGATCACATTTCCTTTGCCCTCCTGCCCTGCCATAGCCTACATGCAGCTAGCCAGGCACCAGTGGGGCCACAGAATCTGTCCTTTAGGTGGCAATTGACTTCGTGAAGAAAACAGATGCAGCACCTTGCTCTCATAAGGGGAAGCATCATGTGCTACAATACCTGACCGCAGCCTCCAGAAGTGACATCCGGTACCATGATGAGTCCCAAAATCAAGAACGCCAAGATGCATCAGTATGTGCATCCCTGGACTCCAGGTACCTCAGAGCAGAGGGTCTCAGCACAGTCAGAAGCTGATGGAGTGAAGTGTCAGAAATGGCTTCAGATTATCCAGACCTCCGCAGGCTACCATTAACTCTGCAGTGAATGTTTCGCCATGGATTGTGACAATATGGGTTGTCTGAATTTATCAGTCATTGCTCATGCACTTATTAGCCTCTCAAAACACAGGGACGCAACCTCCATGCCAATCTCTGTTCACACATTGAATCGATTTTTAACAAAGCATTTTTAATTTGCGCTTGAGCACCCACTCTTACATCTGTCGGTGCCTGCCTTGTAATTCCAAGGAGACCAGATCCACAGAAAAGGAGAATAAGAGCTGCTCTGAGCCCTGATCCCATTCCATGAGACGTGGGATGAGCATTTTACACACTGGTTTCCCATATCCTATGCAGGGCAACCTTGAAAATCTTACTTCTCTTTACTCCCCTTGATATAGAAATGACCTATACTATCTATTGTTGAAAATTGCTGTCCAGATTCCCTGGGGACCTCTCAGCTACAGTAACTAGATAGAGAGATAGGGTCAAAGATATGGGCTAGAAGCTGGGGAGATCACTCGGTGGGTAAAGTACTCACTGCACATGCAGAAGGACCTGAGTTCAGATCCTCAATATGCTAGCACAAGTCCAAGTCCATAACCTCAGCACTGGAGGGCAACCTCAAGCCTACACACTCACTCACACAGGCAAGCACACTCACACACATATATATCCACACAACACGCACACATATACATACACATATATACATACACATATATATCTATATACACACGTGCATATATACACATCATATATATATGTACAGCACCACATACATATGCACACATATATACACATACATATATATACACATACACATATATAATGTATACAAACACATACTCACATACACACACATATGTATCCATACAACACATACATATCCATACAACTCACATACACACACAGATATATATACATATACATATGTACATACACATACACACATATATACACACATATATACACATACAACACACACTCATATATCCATACAATACACATACACACACACACACATATACACACACACACATATATATACACATACAATACACACGTAAATATCCATACAACACACACATGTATAGCCATATAACATACACATGTATTTATCCATACAACACACATTCACAAAAGCTGGAAGGAAACCCAAGTTCACCGCAGCTGGGTTGACTTGGACCCATGACTTAATCCCACTGAGTCCCAGATTCACATTTCAAAAGTGAGGGTGGGAATAATACACATTACAGAAAACATCTGGCAAAACCTGTGTGAATATTAATTTGTTTTCTCCTGTGATACATTCAGCAAAACCTGCTGGCAGCCCCCAAAGTCGGCATAACTTACACCCAGTATGAAAAAAGTCTCCCCTCCTCCCTGCCTGTCTAATCTCAAATCTCCCCCATTATTTCTGTCATGAATAGATTCTCAAGAATGGTAGGGCTTGCGGGGAGTTCTGTGGACACTCTTCTGAGTCGGCAGCCCCTATCTGAGTTCCTTCTAGACTCAGAACCAGCCCTACTCACTCCACAATGCATACACTAGTCACCCCAACATTGCTTCTCTGTTTGTATTGACTCAGAGCTCCCAGTTAGGCAAACCCACCACTTCTCCACAAGGAGGGTCAGGATACCAGATCTGCATTCTAAGACTCTCATGTATA
Source organism: Mastomys natalensis (assembly GCA_021653895.1). Classification (NCBI taxonomy): domain Eukaryota; kingdom Metazoa; phylum Chordata; class Mammalia; order Rodentia; family Muridae; genus Mastomys; species Mastomys natalensis. Next base: position 5,341 of record JAJTUV010001705.1, on the reverse strand, counting down.
TAAGAAGGCATGCCCCAATCAAGATCCAGAGACCACACATGCTGTAATTCACATGTTCACATGTGCTTATCTGCTTCTCCTGGAAGGCCTAGCTATGTTGCTAATGAGGTATATAATGCAGATGTTCTCAATATTTATTAAATTGTACTTTCAAGAGAGTAATTCTGTCTGTCCGAGAAGACAGAAAACCCCAACTGTGTGGTCAGTCATGTGATCCGTCAGTCCATAACCTCTGCCAAAAGCTCAAACTCCACACAGAAACATTCAGAAGGTCTGCTGGAGGTGGGAGGGGGGAGTGCATGTGCACACCCATTCGTCCATCTGTGATAGGGAAGGGAGGAGGAGACACCTGAGCTTCTGGTGACCACATTTGTAGATGTAAATGTAAATGAGTATAATATTTAACCACCACATGAATCCATGTAGATCAATAAATATGGTCAAAGATTTCAAAGGTCAATTAGCAATTACAAAACCCAAAGAAAGGCATAGGCAGATGAGAGAGAAAAAAAAAAAAAAAAACCAAGGGCCTTTATCTTAACATTAAGTTTGGAAATTATGTGACAGGTTGGAAGATAAATGATTGGATAGACAGACAAACAGACAGGAGGGGAGGATGATGGGGAACAGAAAGAAGTTGATGTAAATCTTTAAAGGATGACCCCATATTTTGTCATAGTTTGAGATGTGTTATTATGTCCACTCACAGAAGGTTAAGAGCCAGAAGTGGGAGCGAGAGACAGCTTAATCCCTCACCTCTCATTTCTTGGGGCACTACCCTCACACCCCAATGGCAGGAAGCTCCATAAGAGCTATCCATGAATACATGATCTGACAGCAGGGAGCGGGTGCAGGGGAGGGGGGCAGATGAAAACTTCCTCAGTACTTTCGATTATGAAAGAGCCCAGACAGGGGTGCCGAACTGAGCAAAGCAACAAAGGTACAAGATCATAGGTGTACCAAAAACACTGACAAAAAGAGGGTCCTTTGTACAAAGCCCCTGACCGGCAAGATGGAGAGATTATTCAAATCCAACCTTGGTGCTAATTGCTTAACAGCTGAAAGAAACTAGGTTGGAGCCATAGAGGTCGGAGCTGTGTGGGAGGCCAAAGCTGCTGGATATGATTTTAATAACTGCTTGGGAAAAACATTTTTTTATTAGAGGGTAAGTAAAGAAATATGTTTTCAGTGTTTCTTATTTCTTTTTCTACATACCATGCAGATTCCATACCATATTAAGAAGTAAAATTTTATCAATCTCCATAGTATCCTGAAAAGTCCATTTCTGTAATGAAAACCATTAGTAAGTATTTAGAAGTAGTTTTTTTCTACTAGGAAAAAGTCTATAAAGTTCTTGTCAGTCCTACCTTAATTAGTCACCAATCACCTGAACACAGTTCTGGGCATAAATCAAAACACCCTTTAGAATTAAAAGCCTGTTTGTAAGCTTCCAAAACCAAGTCCCTCAGCAATACAAGAAGGAGAGCCGGCAAAGCAGGCAGTTGATTAGGCAATGGCACCATTGCCTGATGCTTCCTACGGGGAAAAACTTGAAATGCTGGATGTCTAACCAGAAATGTTTCAGTGGACTTCCCTGGACATGTGAAAATAAATGTCTCTAGAAAGTCAATGCATCTAAAGAACTTCCTTCATGTAACCAAGCCCTGATGTATAGTCACTTCCTGTTGCTATGACACAACTCCTGAGAAAAGCAACTTAGAGGAGAAAAAGGATTCCAGGGAGGATACAGTCCGTCATGGTGGGGAAAAGCATGGCAGCAATATGAGACACACATCTAGGAAATAGGGAGATCACATTTCACACACACACACACACACCAAGCAGAAAGAGAAAACAGGAAGTTTGATGACCAGGTTATAAAACATGGAAGCCCAAGCTGGGCATGGTGATGCACCCTTTAATCCCAGCACTTAGGAGGTAGAGGCAAAAGGACCTCTGGGAGTTTGAGGCCAGCCTGGTGTACTGAGCAAGTTCCAGGACAGCCAAGGCTACAAAGAGAAACTATATCTCAAATAACCAAAAGAAAGCAAAAACAAACAACTGAAGCCCACCCCCAGTGATGCAATTCCTCCAAAAGGCCCCACTTCCTAAAGGTTCTATACTCTTCCAAAACAGCACCCCCAACTAGGGACCAGGTGTTCAAATACATGAGCCTCTAAGGGACATTTTTCATTCAAACCAAAGCACCTTTTAAGCTCACTGTTTCCATTTGTCCTGAATATTTTATTATTACCCTGACATAGGTACTTCAGTAGTTTCCACCAGATTACTTCCAGTAGGAAGTGAACATACATAAAGAATCAAACAGGCTGCAATTGATGAATACATCTCAGATGGGATCTGTTCTCTGCTTTGACATTGGTCTGAGCTAATCTTACACACAAACACACAAACTCAGACCAGACTACAGCAGCCATTTTAACAAGGTACCCTGCCTCCTACAGGTGGCAAAGAGTGGGAACATTTCTTCTGCCTCCTTTCATGATAGATAACTTCTATACAATCAAAGAATTCTGTCTCCAGTTCCTATCCCAGAAAACAAAAAAGAATTCCAAGCATTTCATGTCTGACCTGACATGTCCTGGCCTGAACAAGAACAGATCATTTGGACCATGTTGTTAGAAGCTGCAGCTCCCAGTGGTTCCTGGAGGGCCATGCAACTCCTCAGAGAAGGCACACGGCAGGCAGGGATGATATGAGTACAGTCCTTACTGCACTGTTTCCTTTGTAATCAGCCTCACAGAACATGATCCTTGAAGACACAATCACTTAACTCAAGGAGGAGGCCAAGGAGCCACAAGCTACTGCTTATTGTACAACCAAGATCTTAACAACAAGTGACCTCAGGCCAGTTGAAGAAACTTTCTAGACCTTACTTCTCCATTTGAAAATGAGAGTGATCATAATACTTCCAATAAATTAATCAATTGAATCAAAGTAAATAACGCATGGAAATAGATAGCAATGGAAGTGTGGAGGGGATTCTCAATGGGGAAACTGAGGTCAGGGGGCTTGTGTGGCCATGGTATCCGGCACAGGTTAATTATGTAATAGTATCCATTGAGAGAATGGACCATGAGTTATTCATGCTACATGGGGATAGAGCAAGAAACAAGAGGCCATGTTCCTTGTGTGTCTTCAAACTGTTTTTTCCCTTAAACGGGATCATCTCTCTTCCATTTGGCCTTAGAGATGGAAGCAAAACCATCACCTCTGTCCCCAAGGCAATAAGAAACTGGCATGCTGGCAGTCACTCTCCGGGGCCCACTGTCCATAGTAACCTTCCTTGGCACCAAACATATGAGCTGCTGGCAGACTCGTGTGCAAACAGCCCGTTCACGAGGGCTTCGTGGAGCCTTCTCCAGTCTGCTCACAAGAGGAGGTGGGCACAATACAGCTGGAACAAGGGAGATGCTTAGTGTTCTTCATTTCAGAGAATACACTGGACGTTCCATCTCATGGTCATGGTCATGCTATGAGCCATGCAAATGTTATCCCCCACCCCATCCTGTTTTCCAGATGAGGAAACAGAACTCCGTGGTCTAAGATCATACCAAAAGTGAGACTGAAGACTGCACCTATACAAGAATCCTTCATAACATGGCAGATGCCTTCACTGAGCTTCTGAGAAAACCCACCCATTTGGGTCCTCCTTTATGACATATCTACCACATTAGAACCACAGGAGTTATTCCTCCAATACTCTAAGATCCATAGACAGAGAACCCCCAGTGCTTATTCAATGCCTGAAGCCTGGCAGTCCAAGTTTGTACCCTCACCCCAGTCTGTCCTTTAGCTCTGCTCCTCACGCCCCTCCCCCTGCTGTCTGCCACCCAGCCTAGCCATGACCCAGGCATTATATGTCAGGCTCCAGCTCTGAACTACTTGAAATGTTCCTCACGTTTCCCAGGTCATCTCTCTGTACCCATCTCTATTAAACATAAAGCCCAACTTCATGCACATGCAATAAGCCCCTGACCAGACTCCCAGGACAGACTATTACGACCTTGTCTCCAACTTGAGCAGATGGTTCTAAGCAAGGGTCTGAAGGAAGGGAAATGACATCATGATTTCAAGGAGCGAATAACAGGTATGAAAATATCACCTCCAAGAAAAAGGTATCAGTGCTTGTGCAGATGAATATCAATTCCAAGCCCGATCCTGAAATATGGCATGGACCATCTTAAGACAGGAAACACAGCAGAGGCCAAGCCTTCCAGACGGCAAACTAGCCTACCAAACCACACAGGTAACCATGGCACACAGAAGAGTCGGCCCAGAAAAAGAACTTGGAACCTTTCCCTATTACTAGATCAAAGCTAGACAGCAATTTCAGGGGAAATATGGAATAATAATTTGACATGTAACTGTTTCCCCATCTCATAAGAAATTCTATCCCACGTAGGGCTGCCCGGCTTGGCTCCAGGAGCAAGAAAGGGCCAGATGGAACCACTCTGTGGAAAGCAAACCTTTCTGCCCCCATAGCAACTTCATCCCTGCCTCCAAAACACTTAAAAAGATACACATCTAATTGTTTTCCACAATTTTTAAGAAACTTGACTTTCTGTTCCACGCCCTGTGCTGGAATGTTCTCGTTATAAAAACAGAAACGAGAGATCTTCTTTTTTTAAGAATTTTTTTTTTTTTTTAGATCATCCGTAGCACCACATTTCGGGTGTCTATTTTTAATGTTTATGTATATTTCCTCTTGGTCTGTTTTCTGGGTGTGTGGATTGGGGGTAAAAGGGTATGATTCAAACCAGATTCTCAGCAAGGGTAAGAAGGACAGCTCAGCCTTTGCTCACGCCCTCTCTGCTCCAAGCAAGCCTGTCTCCTGAGTGAACGGACAAAGAAATCACCTCATCTGTGGTGATTTCTCCTAGGGAAGCCTGGTTAGCACAAGGTCTAGGACTCATGGGCTGGAAAACCCATCAGTGGTGTGAACCCGTGGTCCCTTAGAATTCACCCATCTCAGGTCCTCTTTCCCTTATCCTGCTATGCAGTTGATTTTCACAGTCTCTGTGTTGATTTTAAATCTAAGACAACACAATAAATAAATAAGCTCAGGAAATCACCTGTCATACCAGAACACAAGCACAGTGAGCTTAGAAAGTGAGTCAGAATTCCAGGAAATAAAGGCTTTAGTCTGCTTTGAAAGGATAGTAAAACGAAGATTTATACATCTTAACCATCTCCACTTTGAACCTGTCCTGCTAACAGATGATGTCTATAGAAAAAATACCTCCATAAGGTGATTTCTAGAGCATTCATAAATCTAATTATATTTCATGGCTTGATGGATTTGCCCTAAACATGTAAA
>JAJTUV010001704.1:407500-450391 GCA_021653895.1 Mastomys natalensis | reverse complement strand
TAACAGGACCACCAAGTACTATGCTGGATATCAAATTCAAGACTTCATATGTAGGCTTTGGTATCTGAAATACAGCCTTAGGCCTATCACAGACGCACTACAAAACATTCCAAAATTCTGAAGTGACATACGTAAATAATATTTGTGTTTCAAGCAAGACGTGTCCTTTCGTAAGAAATGAGAGAGTTGTTTTCATCCTTTCTTTATAGTGTTTAAATAATATTAAACAAGTCATTCTATTTACAGATCAAATTGATTGTTCTCGTTTGCCCCACACCCCTCCTTAGAACTTCAAAGATGATATTTACAATACATAAATGGTGGAAGAAGTAAATAATACTCCATAAGGTGGAATGGCAAAGAGATTCATGTCAGTCTTTTCAGATTTAAATAGATCCTAAATCCAGGATGTATTCTGCAAGTAAAATACATTTCAATACACAAATAAAAGTTCATGAAAGATGGGATGAGAAGGGAATTGCAAAGATGACTCAGCAGCTAAAAGCATTTTTGGCTCTTGAAGATTATCTAGGCTTAAATCCCAGGACCTGCATTTTGGTTCACAATTGTCTGCAACTTCAGTTCCAAGAAATGTAATGCCCTCTTCTGACTTTTGCAGGCACCAGCTACACAGAAAGTGTATATTTCCAAGTGGGTAAGAGATTCATGCCTCATAATAAAATAAATGAATATACAAAGAAAATATGAGATATATGATTTGGCTCAGTAGATAAAAGGTTCCACACAACCTTGAAGAATAGAGTTTGGATTATCAGGAGCTGTCTATAAAAGGCAGACAGTTGTCATGGTCCATTTATAATCCCAGCTCTTAGAAAGTAGAGATGTGATTCCTGAGGCAAGTGGCTAACTTGATTAGTCAATCATGAGCTACAGGTTCAGTTGATAGACCTAACCTCAGTGAATGAAGTGGTTAGTTATGGAGTCATGTGACCAGGCACCTAGCCTGGAGCAAGAGTGAAATTGAAACACTCCCCAAACCTGACACCTCTCATCATGGGACTGGTAAGAGTCAGGTCCCCTCTCTCCCTGCACTCAGTCTAATGCTCCAGTGGCCTACAACCTCTACCTCCCTTACCTCTGAGGCCAGTTAATGACTTCTCTGGCCTGATTTCAGGTTCAACATTTTGCCTCTTCATGAGAACCTGGCTAGCATATTCACAGAATTTCTTTTCATGGAAATAAAGAATTCTCAGATCTCTGCCATAGCCAATAATTCATATCCACCTTGGAATTTCCTACCTACTCCCTGAGATCTATATAATCCTTTGAGCTGCCTCATTAAAGCTGATCACAGAAGTCAATCCTACCATTGGTATTCATAACTTCTAAATCTTGGACACACACCTTCATCCTCCCATTCTCCCATTTCCTCCCCATACCCTACAACCTCACTTCATCTCTATTCCCTTTCTACTCCAGGGCTAGTGACCATCAGTCCCCAGAGGAGAAGGGAAGGTCCCATTACTGATGGAGCAAGACACTGATCATCAACTTTGGGCCTCCACACACGTGCATACACATACATGTTCACCTGCACACACATGCACATTCATGCAAATATGCATACATATACATTCATGAGTGCAAACACAGTGACAGTTTTTTATTTAATATAATTTGATTTTTTTTTCTTATTCACTTATGTTCCACTCACTGAGTCCCTCCTGGTCACTCCCCCACTTCATCCTTCCCCTTATCTCCCTCCCCTTCTCCTCTGAGAAGATGGGGGTTCCCTCTGGGTATAACCCCACCTTGATACTTCAAGTCTCTTTAAGGTTACATGGTTCCTTTTCAACTGAGGCCAGTAAAAGCAGCCCAGATAGAAGAACATACCTCACACACAGTCAATAGCTTTTGGATTAGCTCCCATCCAGTTGTTTGGGATCCACATGAAGACCAAGCTGCACATTTGTTACATATGTGCAGGAAGGCCTAGATCCATCCTGTATATGTTCATTGGTTAGTGGTTCAGACTGAGAGCCCCAAGAATCCAGGTTAGTTGACTCTTGGCTTTCCTGTGTAGTTTCTATCCCCTTCAGAGCCTGCATTCCTTTCTCCTATTCTTCCGTAAGAGTCCCCAAGCTCCATCCACTGTTTGGCTGTGGGTGGAGAGACAATTTCTTAAAGATGGTTTTAAATTATGAAAAGATTTGTCAAAAGGATTTCTATGGTTAAGGGAACTATGAAGAGATTTGGAGACAAGGCCTTGCTTCCTAAGTTAGAATGCTTGTTAGGAATCAGAGTGAAATTGGTAAGTAGACTATCATATTCCAAGAGTAGGTTGGAATCCAAAATTCTCAATTTCTAAGAGTTCCTTTGAGACCTAGGTTCTGCTACTTTAAGACCATACTTAGATCATTGCAGGTGAAGAGTTTTAATTTCCAGGATTGAACTTTGTATTGTAGAGACCTAATGACAATGTCTTGCCATCTGTGCGTAATGCTCTAAGAAGTGGGGCATCTGGAATATAATGCTTGATTTTCTTCCATTAAAGTATCTTTTACTGCAGCTTTCAATCATTACATTTAACTACAAGAACATGTCCATTTACTAGAAAAAACCAAATTAGAACATATACAAATGTCATAAATTGTATGCCAGACATTCACAGGCACTCAACAATAGGGTTTTATTTCCTTGTTACCCGAGTGAAAGAAGAATAAATTGTGTAGACCTAATCTGACTTCTCCTGTTACAGCCCTGAGCATCTATAATTGTATCAGTGTCTGTAATCAAGTTATGAGACTTTGCTGGAAATCACACTGTCTCTAAGACATAAGACATACACCTTTCCCTTGAAGCACACTTTGACACTCTTCTCTGGTTAAATACGTTGAAGTCAAGTCCAATTTTTATTACATGTCAGAGAATGTGCTAAAGTAAGTAAGTAAAATGAGTTAATGACAAAATTATCCATTATCAACTCTGAGATTGGTCCTCTTTCAGGTTATCCTGGATGTGCCATCATAATTTAATTTGTAATGACTTTTCACTGTGATTAAGTAATTTTCTCTATCAACTTTCAAACTAAAGCCCTACCATGACAGCACAACCACTAAGAGCTGGCTTGTTTAAAAGTAGCATATAGTAATGAAGATATATGTATGTTAGTCCTAGTATAATAAGTTAAGGGTTTTTTTTTAACCCATAGATAACATTTCAGCAACATTTTCCTCAGATCTTAGCTGAGATAATTAGTTTAGAAAGAAAGCAGTGATGGTCAGAGTTAGATGAGGCTTCAGAATTCTATAAGTCAAGAGAATTAGCTTTTGTACCCTTGGCACAGTTTTGTGAAAGTCCAATGAAACACTGCTTGTAAAACAATTACTGTTTCGAAAATCTCAACTACATGGATAAACATAAGTTCAGGGTACAAAAGAAATAGCTACAGGATTATAAAGGATTTTCATAGTTTTAAAAGGCAGAGATTATCATGCTATATGAAAAGTTAAAAGGATGAAGGTAAACACAAAGATTATACACACACACATATGTATATATAAAATTCATGTATATAATTAAAATGATCATGTATGCATTAAAGTATGACAAAGCAGAATAATTTAACTTGCTGTACACATATACTACATTTCTTTCCTATTGACTTTAGAAAATAAAATGGGTGCTGTAAGAACTTTATTTACTTTATGAAAATCAAGAAAGACTGCAGGGAATGGATGGACAGGACAACCAAGGATACAGGTTGAGGATAGACACTATTTTTGGAGTCAACACCAAGTGGTGTTGAAATGTCATATCACACACCTCTTCATTTCCTTTTTTATTATAGTTCTTTCTTTATTCTTTTTGACAAGGTGTTGCTATGTAGCCCATGCCCTCTAGAAACTGACTCTGTTCCTACAGGGCTGGAAGAGTAGTCATCTTACTTCTGACATGTGTTAAAGCTACACTCACATAATACAATAACCATCTTATGACATGCATTTTAAAGGAAATAATTTAATAGAAGGGCTTATGGATGGATATCAATATCTTAAATATATTTATTTAATGAGTCTTTGTATGAATATATATTCATATAGATATATGAATATATACATACATATGTATGAATTCATATATATATGTGTGTGTGTTGTGTGTGTGTATGTATGTATGTATGCATGTATGTATCATACGCATGCAGTTCCCAAGACAGTCAGAAGAGGAGCTTCAGATGAGTAGCAAAAGTTACAGGTAGTTGTGAACTGCATGATGTGAGTGTTAGGAAAAGAATCCTGGTTGTCTGTAAGAACAGTAAGTATCGTAATTGCTGAGCCATCTTTTTAGCTCACATTAATAATTTCATAGATGCCCAAAATAATCACCACAAAGTTTGTATCTTAAAACAATACAGATTTATAATTTAATGCTCTGCAATATATCACATTTTTCTTTATGTATAATTTTCTGTATGTCTCAGAAAATACCTATCCCATAGTGATGTAATTTTATGTGTTTCTCTTCTGAAATCATCATAGGATTAGCTTTGACTGTTATATCATATCTTCCTTTAAAAATAAAAATAGGATATGAGCAAAGCAATAAAAATTTTCCCTTCTTTTAATAGCTGAGTAGTACTACATGTGTGAATATACCACATTTTCTGTATCCATTCCTCTGTTGAAGGACATCTGGGTTCTTTCCATGTTCTGGCTATTATAAATAAGGCTGCTACAAACATAGTGGTACATGTGTCCTTGTTATATGTTGGAGCATCTTTTGGGTATATGCCCAGTATTGGTATAGCTGGATCCTCAGGTAATATTGTGTCCAATTTTCTGAGGAACTGCCAGATTGATTTCCAGAGTGGTTTGTATCAACTTACGATCCCACCAACAATGGAGGAGTGTTCTTTCTAAATATCCTTGCTGTCATCTGCTGTCACCTGAGTTTTTGATGTTAGCCATTCTAACTGGTGTGAGGTGGAATCTCAGGGTTGTTTTGATTTGCATTTTCCTGATGACTAAAGATGTCACTTCTTTAGGTGCTTCTCGGCCATTCTATATTCTTCAGTTGAAAATTCTTTGTTGAGCTCTGTACCCCATTTTTAATAGGTTATTTGATTGTCTGGAGTCTAATTTCTTGAGTTCTTTGTATATTTTGGGATATTAGCCCTCTATGGATGGGATGTAGGATTGGTAAAAATCTTTTCCCAATCTATTCATTGCTGTTTTCTCCTATTGACAGTGTCCTTTGCCTTACAGAAACTGTGCAATTTTATGAGGCCCCATTTGTCAATTCTTGATCTTAGAGCATAAACCATTGGCATTCTGTTACAGAACGTTTTCCCTGTACCCATGTGTTCAAGGTTCTTCCCCACTTTCTCTTCTATTTGTTTCAGTGTATCTTGTTTTATGTGGATTCCTTGATCTACTTGGACTATGAGCTTTGTACAAGGAGATAAGAATAGATCGATTTGCATTCTTCTACATGCTGACCTTGCATTTAGAACATGCACCATTTGTTGAAAATGATCTCTTTTTTCCACTGGATGGTCTTAGCTCCTTTGTCAAAGAAATGACCGTAGGTGTGTGTGTTCATTTCTGGGTCTTCAATTTTATTCCATTGATCTTCTTACCTGTCTCTCTATACCAATACCACACAGTTTTTTATCACTATTGCTTTGTAGTACATCTTAAGATCTGTGATGCTGATTACCCCAAGCAGTTCTTTTATTGTTGAGAATAGTTTTTGCTATCCTGCATTTTTTTTTGTTATTCCAAATGAATTTACAAGTTGCTCTTTCTAACTCTATGAAGAATTGAGTTGGAATTTTGATGGGGATTGCACTGAATCTGAAGATTACTTTTGGCATGATGGCCAGTTTTGCTATATTAATTCTGCCAATCCATGAGCATGGGAGATCTTTCCATTTTCTGAGATCTTCTTTGATTTCTTTCTTCAGGGACTTGAAGTTCTTGTCATACAGATCTTCACTTGCTTGGTTAGATTTACACCAAAGTATTTTATATTATTTGTGACTATTGTGAAGGGTGTCATTTCCCTAATTTCTTTCTCAGCCTGTATATCCTTTGGTTGTGAAGTAAAGACAGCTTTTTTTTAATCATTTATCAAAAAATATTACTAATGTGTTGAGTATACAAATGGATAGATAGGTATTTGGAACAAGGGATTAATGCTTTTTATCCATTTCAAATTATTGGAAGGAGGTTCAGAGCTTAAGAGTAAGGAACCATCTCAAGTGTCATGCCAAATATCATTGGATTTGTGTTACTTCTAAAATTTACAATGGTAGTCATTTTAATTAGGAAAAAGTTTAAAGATACTTATGGAGTATTTGGCATAATTCTAACACCTCTCTGGATGTTTTAACTTTGCATAGTGAGCTTATGAATTTAAAGAATGCTGCTCTGATGAGCGTTGATGATGCAGATTCTGTTGATAAATTATTCATAGCCTGAGGTCAGTATTTCCATTTTGGTCAAGCTTCAAAAATAGCATATATAGCATGATCATGCTAGCCCTTTGTGTCCTGGGAATACTTTTATTCTTTCTCATCATGTTAAAACTTGTCTTTAACTATATCAACATGTTGGCAGCCAAAGTATATGACTTGACACTGAAAATGGAACCCCAGACCCAGTTATAATTTAACAGTCTAGCAAGCCATGGACAGGTAAGATTTTGAATAGAGCCTTACCAACCTAAGACATAAGTGCATTGCTTTTTATAATGCATATTCCATGATGGGTAAGAATGATTATTGTCAGAATGACCTAAGACAGACTCAATCTTCTTTATGAAATAAAAACACTGGGAGAGAGCAGAGAACTTTTGGGGCTGCTTGGTAAGAATTTGACATTGGCCAAGGACAAGAAAGTAGGCTTCAGGCAGGAATCTGCCAATGGCCAAGGACGACGAAGTAGGCTTCAGACAGGAATCTAAATCTTAGGCTAAAACAAAGAAGTAATTTCGGGCAGGAATCTATATCTAGACTAGAACAAAGAAGTAATTTCAGGCAGGAATCTATATCTTAGACTAGAACAAAGAAGTAGGTTTCAGACATAAAAATGATTTTGGGCTAGGGCAAGGAAGTATGCTCAGATATTTTGGTCTTCCTGATAAGCCCTTAGAAACAGTGATCACAGGACTTTGTTTATGGCCTTGTTTGTTCTTTGACTATTTGTGTTTGTTGTCTTGCTTGTTCCTTGACTATTTACATATTGTATTGCTAGTTCCTCAACCTAGAACTGACCTTAATACTTGCATGTAATTAAAATGGTATAAAAGCAGTTTGGGAAAAAAAAATTCCTTGTGTGATAAAGACCAGCCTCTGCTTGGTCAGGGTTTCCTGAGAGAAGAGGTGTTTAAGAGCAGTGAAAAAAGGACTCAGAATCAATCCTGGGGTACAAACTGACACTCTGTTTTCTGGTCAAGACAGCTTTTGCTAGAGATCTCCAGAAAGCTCATCTGGATAGTTCATCTCTAACAGACCAATCCAGATAGCTCATCTCTAACAGACCAAAGACCAGTCTTTTATTTACATATCAATTCAGTCATTTAATCCAGGTTTCCTTTTGGTTATACCGCAAATCAGCATTCCATGACCCCAATCATCTGATTCTTAGAAAGAGATAGAAGCAGGTTTTTTGTTTGTTTGTTTTCTTTTTTTTGTTGTTGTTGTTGGTTTTTGATGCTGTTGTTGTTTTTTTAACATTGCAAAAGAAAAAAGAAAAAAAATAATTCACACATCTGCCTGCCTTTTGAAGCACAGACAATAAGCTAGCTGGGTGAGATTTGCCTTTGAGATCAACATTCCTACCATGCCTAGGCCTAACCTCCCTCAGTCCCAAGGTGACACTAAACTCAGGAATCTGATTGCTTTTGTAAGCACAAACAATAAACTTAGCTAGGTGGGATCCAGCCCTGATGTCACCACTTCCTATATGTTTGTATCTCCTTCCTTAGTATCTTTTTAACAAGCTGGCTTGCAGCTGCCTCTATTCTTTTAGGTTTATGAACATCCTTATACTATTCATATTGCTTTCTTATAGTTTTCATAGTTGAGAAATTATATATTTCTGAATTTGTTTTCTGGGTTCTTTTCCAGAGCCTTAAGGTTTGTCCTGAAGGTCTCAGCATTTACCATTTTGCTGAGTAACTAGAGACAGCCTTTCCTCCCAGACTTCTGCTGTCTCTGCTTATCATGGAGTCATTAACCATGGTGGAAAGGACATTCCTCACAAGAGAATTATGAAAATATATGCATATTTTTACAAACAAACTTTATACTCACAGCAGCCATCAACACTCTTGAAGGCCTACACCCTGCTGGCTCTGTTCCAGGGGTGGGAACCATGTCACTCCATTCCTTGCATGGCCATGCAGGACTTGGATATGATGTACTGGAGGTTAAGAACATTTCCTGTTCTTACAGATAACTTGGGTTCAAGTTCCAGCACTAAAATTAAAGATCACATTGTTAACGCTTGTGGTAGGGGATCCAAAAACCTCTACTGTAAGTATCAAGTGTTCAGTGTGCATAAGCATAACCAAAACAAAAAAATTCATAGACACACACAAATAAATCACAAGTTGTTTAAAAATGAGTTGCCTTATGCAATCTTTTAAAATGTACCTAGGTTTTTTTTTTTGTTTTTTGTTTTTGTTTTTCTTTTTTTGCCACAGCCACAATTATCATTTCTGTGTGTTATATATGTGGGAATTTTGTCCAAATTATTAACACCATTGATTATTTTATTTCTTTCTAGAACTTACAAATTTACTTTATTTATTAATGCTTGTATCAATAGACCATTGTCATTAGTTTTATACTGTCTTGAATTCATGTAAAAAACATAATATATAGTACATAGAGTATCATATAAATATATACTATTATATTACATATAGTATAATGATTTATGATTACATATAGTATAATGATTACATATAGTATAATGATATATATACATATAGTATATGCTTGCATGTGCATATATAGTTTCACTCCTCTGTGTGTCTGTGTATGGAGGCCTGAGTTCTACATTAAGTGTACTCTATTGAATTCCACTTTGTATTTTGAGACAGGGTATCTTGTTGATCCTGGGTCCCAACATTTTATAAGGCTACTTAGTCAGTTCCAAACTCAGTCTGTCTTTGCCCTTGCAGCACAGGGTTTATAGACATGGTCACTGTTTCTGGGTGTTACATGGGTCATTGGGATCTGAACTCAGGTCTTCATGTTTGCTTCCAAACTGTCTATTCACTAAGCTGTTACCTTATTCCCTAGTGCACATTATATACAATCTTTTATTTTGAATTTTCATAATTATTTTATAAATTTTAAAATCAGACTTCTAATTTCTCAAAAGAAGAAAAAAAATCCTAAAGGTGTAGGCTTAGATTTTTCAAAAGCCTACTTTAATAAATATTCTTAAATGCTTTAACCTTCCTTCTTGCCCACCACTCACTAGAGGTAGTGAAAAGGAAAGGTAAATAGAGCAAAGGGGGATATATGGACCTGTTTAGAAATAGATCTTTGGGCGATTACAGTCTTCATTGTCAGGATATCAGCAGATCAGTTCACATAAATCAGCAGTGGGAGCTTGATTCACTAGCGAAAACCATTCACTAGTCTGCAATGGCAGTAAAATCCAGAAGAAACTGTGAGGCTCTGCCAATAAGTTCAAGTCAGCAGAAATGGCAAGAAGCTGCTGGAACACTACCAGAAGGTCTTTTGTGTGTTTCTCTCTATGAAGTCATGATAAACAATGATGAGCAAAGAAGCCAAGGCAAAGGAATGCCATGATATCTTCAGCAAAGACCATCATCAGCAAACAAGGACCAGCAAAGAGTAGCAAAGTGAACTAATGCCACACAGCATCATCCACTGTTTGTTGGGTTTATTTATATTCTTTCCAATCTGTACACTCTTAAGCATCTATTCCAGCAAAACAATACATGACCCCTTTCTAGGAAGCTTCTGAAAACCATCATATGTTGGTTCTTAGCAAGACATCTTCCCATTTGTCTGTTTCAGCAAAACATTCTCTCATATGACAGTTTCACATGACACAACTGAATCTTCAAAGAAACAGGAATTTCCCTTCACAAAAGTATGATTAAAATTATTTAAAGTATACATCAGTTCCATGAGCATTCTTATTATGTAAGACAATGTCCATATGCATCATATATATTTCTAGTGACAAGATTTGTTAAGTTTCTTATGTAATGGCCTTTCTTACCACTCTTACAATATTCTCTTCTTTTTAAATTATATATATTATATATGTTTCATACTCATGATAATAGAAATTTAAATTTAAAAATATTTATTTTTAGTGTGGCTTTGGTACTGTTTCATACTATTATATATGTAAGGAAATGTTTTGATGGCTGAAATATTAAATTTAGATAATGCTTTCAGAGGTGTGATTCCATACCTCTTCGCCCAAGCACTGTGGGCCTGTGATAATATAGCGAATCAAGTGAAAGCAGGCAAAGTGAAGGGGAACTGTTCCACCTGTGGCTGCAGGGAAAGAGGGTAGATCATGTCTGTGCTAAGAGCTGCTTCCCTCTTCCCTTTATTCCACCTAGGCTTCCCACTTACTGGAGGCTACTTCCCACATTCTATACCAGTCCTTTCCTATTAATTGTCTTGTTAATACTTGTATTAATAATTTCTGAGAACTCACTTACATACACACCTAGAAATATAATTTATAAATCTTCCAAGTTTTTCTAAATGCAGGTAAGTTGGAGATTGAGGCTAGTTTTACCTCTACAGGATAAAGAGAGGTACAATTGTTGTCTATAAATAGTCCTTTTGCCTATCAGTTTGGTAAGTTTACCTTATAATTCTACTATTTAGAAGAGATATCATTGTCTTTTCTTTGGGCCAAAAACTGTTTGTCTCTATTTTACTTTTTTACCCAAATTGTACTAGTCATGTCTGTATTGCATTCTATAAGATAGAATGAACTTTTTGAATGGTTTGTGACAAGTGTTCTGTCTTTTACCACTAAATGGGACCATGGATCCTTTCTAAAAACTGACTTGTAATCTTCTGGGTGCAGTAGTAGCTCATTAACCAGAGATAGTGTTCCCTGGAGCAAAGCATACTGTGTGGCTTCATAGGCCCTGGATCTGGGTAGTCCATCATATCTCTGTTGCCTGCTGTGGGCTATTCATTAATGCTCTTTATCAGATTAAAGATAGTCAGCTGAAAGTCTTTAGTATGAACAGGTTTAGATATTGCCAATTGCTTTTTCTGCACCTGCCGAGATAATCAAAGCATTTCTTTCCATATTTGGTTAATTTGCTGGATTCAATTGCTTTCTAATTTTTAAAGCAAAGTTTCATTACTGTTCAGAATCTATTTATTGCTGATTTCAGTTTGCTAAAATCTTGTTGAAGACTTCCACATTAATATTCATAGTATGCAGATCCATAATTTTCTCTTTTTGATTTCTTTGTCTAATTTTGATATTGTGGCTCTGTTGACTGTAAAAAAAAAATGAGTTTGAAAGTGTTTCTGTCATTGAAACTGTGTGAGTTTGGTGTGATTTATATTGAAATATTGAATACATGTCAATAATAATGCTATGAATGCTTTGAATTTTTTTGTAGAGATGTTTGTTTGTTTGTTTTACTTTCCTTGATTACTGTGTTTGCATGTGTTACCATGCCATTGCACACATGTGGGAACCAGAGAACAGCCTTGAGAGTTTGTTTTCTACATTCACCTTGTGGATTCTGAGTTTCAATCTTGGGTGATTACTCTTAGTTGCAAGCACTTGCCCACTGAGTCACCTTACAGGCATAAGATTTGAAGGAAAGAATTGCTATTCATTCAACTCATTGAAGAGCTATAGAAATGTTCAGACTTTAATTTTCATTGTTTTAAATTGATGAGCTGTGAATCCTAAGACTCTGTTTCTTTCAGCCAAACGGCACTGTTTCTCAGAAGAGCCATCATATTCCACATCTGAAATTTTACATTCTCTATTTGTGTAGCATTCAGAACCTAAATATCTATTCAGTAATGCAGTTGAGATCTCTATTGTAACAACAAGATGCTGACCTGGCTACAGTTTCTATGACTCAATTAAATTTTGACTTCAAATCTTTTGAAGGAGAGTGATTTCAGTTCCTCAGGCCTCCCTATCATGATGGACAATGTACACCTGTAGTAATATTTCTTAGGGATGGTGGTATGTTCTCTTTTCTCCCAAATAACTGCAGGACATTTCTTTGCTTGTTGTTACCCAGTTTAACTCCAGAAAAAAAAAAAGACATAGATACATAGTTTTTTTGTTTTTTGTTTTTTTGTTTTTTTTTTTTATTAGCAAGTGTCAAGCAATAATAGCTGATCAAATTCTGGACTATTAATAACTGGACTAGTGTGCTACTCTGTAGCCAAATGCTCTGCTACTTGCCATCTCTCCTTACTCTGGCTCTCTTTGGTTCATGTATGTCCTCATGGCTACACTATCATCATAACCTCATGGCGAATCCTTCTGGTCTTTGCATATGAAATCTTTCTCTTTCCTTTTACTCTGGTCTCTTTGGGACCCCCTGACTTGGATCAGAAGTTCTGACCATCTTTTTGACTGATCAGCTCTTTAGTAACCAATTAGAGGTGATAGAAAACAGTTTTTACATAACATAGAGACCATAGATGCTTGACCATGCCATCATTGGGACTGCAACCAGATGTCTGGACATCAAGATCATCATTTGAATCCACAGTGCACAAAAACATCTCCCAACATACAACACTCAATGTACATCACAATTGCTGGACCTCAGAACTACAGAAATTGAAGAATGTGAAACACAGCACTGAGGTCCTTCCTTGCTTTCTAGACAGTTTACACAGAAAGATTCTTCTGTGAAATCATTTCTTGGCACACTTTGCGTCTTTGCATGTAGGACCTCTTGATTTCAGACAAACAGATCAGCTTTATCAAGTACTGGCCCCTTTCCTCCTTAAAGCAGTCTCTGTGATGGCTTCTTATTTTCTATATCTGCACCTTAGCTTAGTGTTTTCCCTCTGCGACTTAATTTGTCTCTATTTCTTAGAGATTGCTTGGAAAAATATACCTCCTGTTTTTGTTCTTCTCTAGTTTATTTTTATTTTAAATAATGTGTATATGTATGTGTCTCTGTATGAAGCTTTACACTGGTGAGTGCAGGTACACGTAAAGTCCACACAGTGTCCAGGTCTCTTGGGGTTGTAGTTACAGGTGGTTGTGTGCAGCACAGTATGCATGCTGGGAACTGATCTTATGTCTTCTGCAAAAGCAGTATTTACTTCTTTTCTTTATAACTTAATGTTTTAGATATACTACATTTTTTTTTTTTACAAATTGTTTAATCATTTTTTACAGTCCAGTCTTGATGCCTCTCCCAGTACACCTTCTGACTGTTCCATATCTCATCCCTCATCTGTCCAAGCAGATGTCCCCACCTCCCACTACTACCCCACCAGACTTCCCCATGCCCCGGGCCTCAAGTCTCTTGAGGGTTAGGTGCATCTTCTCTCACTGAGTCAAGACCTGGAAGTCCACTGCAGTATATGTGTTGGGGGTCTCATAACAGCTGGTATATGCTGCCTGGTTGGTGGCTCAGTGGCTGAGCAATCTCACAGGTCCAGGTTAGGTGAGACATCTGGTCTTCCTATGACATTGCCCTCCTCAGCTTCTTCCAACTTTTCCCTAATTCAATAATCACAGAGGTCACCAATGTGGGAAAAGGAGCAGCAGTGGAGGAGTCCTGGAGGCTTCCAGGCGGCGGGTCCCACTTACAGGAGAAAGGTCTGGAGTTTCAAAGGCTGGAAGCTTTGGCGAGGCAGGCCCCAATGATATGAGGAAGTCCTTGGTTCCAAAAGGGTTTATTTTCATGGCAGGTGGTGGATGGATCTGGATTTAAAGCCCAAAACTCAGGGCAGACCTGAGTTAAATAGGAGGGGAGAAAAGGGGAGGTTCTGCGGAAGGTTTAATTGGCTCTGCCCTCTGGCCTTCATTAGTATGTAAATCTCTCTAGAGCCTGAGGCCTATACTCACACCCTCTACCAGTGTACTTTGGGAGGGATTGTAATGGCCTACGTGACTGAACAGTGTAGGTTCATGGAGATTAGACTGCTTGTCAGGACCCTGGGTTCTAGGGAGGTGGCCGAACTCCTGCCGTTTCTCCCTTGGGCTCTCAGGGTTCCAGGCCCATGCCAGCCAAGAACCAAGATACCCTTACGCAGTCCCACAACTAGCTTCTGTCCCTTTGTTGGGTATAAATATCTGCATATAACTCTTTCAGCTCCTTGTTGTGTCTTTTGAAGGGCTATCATGATAGGTCCCTTTTTGTGAGCACTCCATAACTTCACTGTAGGACATTTCATTTAAAGTCTCTTGAGAGTTAAGTGCATCTTTGAGTCTTGAGAGTCTCTCACCTCCCAGGTCTCTGGTACATTCTAGAGCCCCTCCCCCACTCCTATCTCCCAAGGTTTCCTGTTTCTATTCTTTCTGCTAGCCCTCAGTGATTCAGTCCTCTTCCCCCCACACCCAATACCTGATCAAGTTCCCCTTTTCCCCTCCCTGTCCCCTCTCTCACCCAAATCCCTCCCTCCCTCTGTCCCCCGTGATTGCTTAGTTCTCCCTCCCTAGTGGAACTGAGGCATCCACACTTGGGCCCTTCACCTTGTTAACCTTGAGTTCTAGGGATTGCATCCTGGGCATTCTGTATGTTTTCTGGCTAATATTCACTTATTAGTGAGTACAGTACAGACCATGCATGTCCTTTTGGGTCTGAGTTACCGTCTCCTCTCTCAGAATGATAAATTCTAGTTCTGTCCATTTGCCTGCAAAACTCATTATGTCTTCATTCTTAATAGCTAAGTAGTATTGTGTAAATGAACCACATTTTCTGTATCCATTCTTCAGTTGTGTTTCCAGCTTCTGGATATTAAAATAAGGCTGCTATGAACATCGTGGAATATATGCCCCTGTGGCATGGTGAGGTATCTTTTGGGTATATGCCCAAGAGTAGTATTGCTGGGTCTTCAGGTAAATCTATTTCCACTTTTCTGAGGAATCTCCAGATTCATTTCCAGAGTGGTTGTACCAGTTTACAGTATGTCTTGATTATATTTTCCGTTTTCCTACTTCTCCTAGATCCTTCCCACCTTTAACAAGAAGCAAAGACCAGGAATGGCATGGCCAGATGAATGTGTGCATGTGAATGCCTACCAGCACTTCTTTTCTGTGCCTGAGGCTACTCATTTCCCCAGTTGAGAAATGAGGGCACCTGGAAGTTCATTATCTACTGATGCATAGACACCACTCTCAAAACAGTTTCTTCAGTAGCTGTGGGACAGGAAGAGATGCCTTCAGGCATTGTCTGTTCTGTAATATTGCAAAATTAAGTCATAAGACTACTCAAATTTGAAGCAAATTATTTAAGACATCAAAGAATGATACTAATTAATGATTTTCTATAATATTCTTTATTATTCTAATGGAATATTATAGTTACCTATATATTAGGTTTGTGGATCTTTGTACTTAAGTTTTTTAAATTATTTTAGAATCAACAGATGAAATAATACATATCACAGTAAATATGAAATTACATTAGGTGTTGATTTATACTTTACTCTATAAGATGTACAACATTAAATTTTGCTTACTTTCTATTTTTTAGTTTGTCTCACTTTTCAATTGTGGTCACAGTGGTAATGTACTTAGTCTTACATAGTCTCATTTTATTTAATAAGATAGTTTATGTGATATTGAAACTGGACCATTATGTTTTCAATTGCTTGATGAATTTGCATAATTATTTACAAAGCCTGGTTTTTATTATATATCAGTTAGAATTATAAGATGCCTGTTTGTCTTTTACTATCTCCCCACTGATTTGCTTTCCCTGTTTGATGAATGTGTTTTGCAAACCCACAGAGACCAGGGTAATTAGACTTCCTAGGCAGCTGTGATACTAAACCTTCTGTAAACTCCTAGTGAAAAGATTGCTTCAAACTTCCTTTATTTTACCTATAATTTCACCTCACAGCTTTTCATAAATCTCTCTATAAATCATGTGGGTTCTGCAACCCTTTAGCACTTGCTGTTTTCCCCCATTGTTTATCAGAACAGTCAACTCCAGTGTCTCTTATAATGTTATGAATAGAGCAGACAATGACATATACAGATAGAAAACAGTGTGGCTTCTCAGCATCCCTAATGACCCTACAGACCTAAGCAAGCTTTGATAAGCCTTCATGCAGTGTGGGGCTCCTTGCCACAGGTGTGGGAGGGAAAAGCACCAGATGGTTCACTTAGCAATGCTTCCTATGGAGGACTTGTCAAGCAGGCTTCAGAAACACCACAACTGGGATCATGTAAATTACCCGGGCTGCAAACAACCTTGAGCATTGTATTATGTGGGAAACTAAAATATTTGCTTCTTTATTTTAAAGATTTGTTTTATTTTAAATTATATATATGTGTATGTGGCAACATGGCTAGTACACCTATGACTGCAGTTTCCTGAAGAGGGAAAAGAAGGGCACCAGGACCACTTGAGCTAGAGTTATAGGTAGTTATACACAATCCTTTGTTCATGCTTGAAACCAAACAGGGATCCAAGGCAAGAGCAGTATGCACTCCTAATTGCAGAATTACATCTCCAGACCCTGAGATATTTATTGTTATCACAAAATAAAGATTAAAGACACATCCTGAAAAATATGTTAAAGTTAAATTTTATAAATTTCTGACATCAAATGCATCAGAATTAGGTTATCAACCCAAGCATTGGAAAAATATTTTTGTTTGAAATTCTAGTACTACTGAAAGCTGAGAAGATGAATTAATTTGTAAAGTAACATTAGATACACACAAAGGTGCTCATTTGATTCCCAGAACCCATGTTTAATGCCAACAACAAAAAATTCAGGATGGGTTTGTTTGTGTTTTACAGCCTAACACCTAAGATGTGCAGACAAGCAAATCCCTAGGGCCTGCTGGCCAACCAGTTTAGCTTCCAGTCACGTGATAGTCCTTATCATGAGGAACAAGTTGAGCCAAGCGTGAGTAAAGTTCTTCTTTGCTTACCATATACACATGCATGGACAAATACATGCATCTGCACAGAGAACATGTGTAACTACTTGAACACACACACGTACACAGGTAGGTGTGCACTCATGTGCATGTACCTTAGACTACATATAGTTTTAGTTGATGGAGTTACAGGATACTAGAACAGAAACTGAAAGTGAATAAAGAAGTCATGAGACACAAAGGACAACTTAAAGCACACCAATAGGTACAAAAAAGTTTTGAAAACTGGTTTATACTTTAAACATTTCAGTTTTATTTCTTGGTTGGTGCTTCAAATTTCCCTCATAGGTCCTGTTCTTGGGTGAAGCAGGGATAAATACTGCATAGAGCCAGCTTTGGTACAAGACCATAAACATGTAGCCATCTCCCCTTTCCCTCCTTTAAGCTTTATGGCAGATAGTTAAGGAATTTATTCCTACCCATGCTTCAGTGGAGGAGAAGAAACATCAATTTTTACAGTTATCCAGGTTATAAATACTATTACAAATCTCTAAGGTAACAATTTCGGAGCTGGGAAGGTAGTTTAGTGGTAGAGTATGTGAGATTGCACAAGGTTCTAGGTTAGATTCCCGAGGTCCAGAGTTAGTGAATGAGTAGCTAAATCAATTATAATGTAGACTTCTAAGGCAGTTAACTTTATGTATGAAGTTGACAGGGATAAGGAGGTCTCAGACATTAGACTTAATATTCTTCATGACTCTGTTCTTGCAGCCAGATGTGGTGTCTGAGCCAAACAGGCTGCCCTCTTCAGTGAGATTAAGTCTCGTTCAATGATGGAGGACTCATAAGCACAGGAAAGACAAAAAAGAGTATGTATTGGTTGATTGCAACCTCAGATCTCCTCAGCACCCAGAATCCTTGAGATTTTTCCTTTCTTCTTTTCTCCGTCTATCCTAGATGCCCACCTCTGATTGTCTCTCTTTCTTTCATTTGCTTTATTTTTCTAAAGAACCTAGAGGCTCAAGAAACAACTGACCTCAGAAATGATTTGTCACTTGTTGTCCGAGCTCTAGCTTGCCATCAGGTAAAGCAGGTCTCTCTGCTTGAAACCTCTAGTCCGTTACAGCTCTTCCAGTGTAATTAACAGGAGGTTACCATGGAATGGCATGTAAATGCAAAGCAAAAACAAAACAAAACAAACAAAACCCACAAGCACTCACATCAAAGTGAAATACTATGTATAGTTCTTGTGGCATCAAATATGGGTGGAAACATCAGAGAGGCAGTTCACAGCTCAATGGGGGAAATCTCTTACAGATGCCAGATACTATTAGTTTTTAGATGGTAAAAGATAGGAGTTTTAAATGTTAATTGAACCATGTTAAGTTTGATTTAGAGATGGATGGATATGTAGGAGGAATGAAGATGGCCAAGTACAATGAACTTGGCTGTAGACCTAGCATATTATACCTCTCTCCACCACCACCGCAGGTTTTTGTTTTTTTTTTTCATAACACCACACTGTTTTTATTCAGAATTTCAAATGATTCTGAAAGAAAACAAGTTTTAAAAGTACTATCTTTACATACCATCATATCCACATACAAAAGGTCTGATGGCTTTCCAAGCTATTCCAGTGCTTACTTACGACAGTTTCATTAATAGATCAGTCCCTGCAGTCATGACTTCTTTATGGGAATTTCTGTTCACAAAAGCTTCCTGAATGGCTCAAGTGCAGCAGGATCTTTCTTCCTTCTAAGAACAAACTCAGAAGACAATTTAACTAGGAAAGAAGGCATTTGCTTATAGAGTCAAATGATGTGGTTACAAACTAAAATACCAGCATAACAAAATTTAAAACATCCAAGCAGTAGACTGCCTAGAGTCTCTCAAAGGAGTGTGTGCCTGCTAAGAACCTTCATTTGCACAAGGAAACTGATTTCAGATGTCTGGCCTCCAAAGTTTGCTTCCTAACAGTTTTGAGACAGGATCTTATGTAGCCTATGTTGGCCTGCAACTCACTAAATTAGACCTCAAACCTGTGCTGTCCTCTGCTTCAGTTTTTATGGTTCTGGGATTCTAATCATGTATAATCAGAGGTTATTTGTGTAAGAGAGTTTTGATAAGTCACGAAGTCTGTGGACCGTTGTCAAACATCCTTAACAGGAAACAAATACACCATATTTCAACATTCCCTGGGTATCAACTTAACTGACTTCTCTTTCCCATTGGGTTTACTTATAGAAGTAATGAGTGAAAGAACAGAGAACACTGATTTATACATGTTCCTTTGTGTGTAGGAACAAGTATTAGCATACATTGTCTCATTCCTTGAATGTGATGGTTTGAATAAAAATGTATGTCACGTATGTCAATAGGAGGTGGCACTATTAGGAGGTGTGACATTGTTGAAGGAAATGTGTAACTAGGGTGTGGGCTTTGAGGTTTTCACAAGCTCAAAGCAGTCTTACTGGCATGCTCTCTCTCTTCCTTCTGCTTGCCTATCTGGATGTAGGACTTTCAGCTCCTTTCCCAGGACCATGTGACTCTGCATGCTATCATGCTTCCTCCATGACGATAATGGAATAAATCTTTAACTTTAAACTGTTAGCTATCTCTGACGAAATGTTTTCCATTATAAAAGTTGTAGTCATCATGGTGTCTCTTCTCAGCAATAAAACCTGAACTAAGGCACTGAATATTGCCCTAAAATGACAAAACAGTGACCAGAGAAATTTATAACTCCCTTGTCATCATGTTCAGGTGATAGATTCATCAACATTCTTCGATGGCCCTGTTTTAGTTAGGGATTTACTGATGTGAATAGACACGCTGACCAAGGCAAGTATTATAAAGGACAACATTTAATTGGGGCTGGCTTACAGGTTCAGAGGTTCATTCCAGTATCATTGAGGTGGAAACGTGGCAGCATGCAGGCAGGCATTGGACAGAAAGAGCAAGAGTTTTACATCTTCATCTAAAGGCTGCTAACAGAATACTGATTGGCAAATAGTAGGAGTATGGTCTTACAGCCGATACCCACAGTGACATACCTACTTCATCAAGGCCACACCTCCAAATAGTGCCACTCCCTGGGCCAAACATATATAAACCATCACAGCCATTTAGAGCCATACTCAGGTATGGTTTTCTGTTGGCAATTGAAGAAAATTGGCCTAAGAAAAGGAAAGTGTCATTGGCTAATACAATATTTACCTCCTTTGAACTTTATACAGACCGTGGTTGCCAGCTTCAAGGGAAGAGATTTACACTTGTCTCTGATGACATTGCAATGTGCAACTCTGACTAGCTCTTATAACCTTTACAGATACCAAGTCACCTCATGTTTTATCAGGATTATTATTTTCCTTGTCTCATTATGGCTTTTTCTTCTTTGAAATTCAATTTCATATTTTCTTAGTTTTAAGAGAAGATCCAATTGTTGCTGTTGTTTTATTTTTCCCACTATTTATTACAGAGAATAAAATTGTATTCTGGATCCTGACTCCAATTCATTTGAGAAATCCACCTATCTTATCTATGAAATAATCCTTTGTTCTGGTAAGCCTAGCTCAACTATTCTTAAGTTCCTCTTATACATCATTTAAATTTCTTTTTCTGGCACATGACATAGTAACTATTATCTTTCTATAAATGGATACACAGGAAGAGACTTGAACAACGAGTGCATCTTATTATATTTCCAACACCTGACATGTGTCCTACAAAGTGGAATGTATGAGAATCTATTGAGATTTTTCAGACCATACAGAGTCCCTTTTAATGTGGCATTTCTTGGGTAGTTTTCCATGGCTGTGATAAAACACCAAGGGTACTTATAAAGGAAAGTGTTTATTTGGGTACTTTAAAGGAAAGTGTTTATTTGGGGTTCTAGAGTGATAAGAATGTGGGGGCAAGCAACAGGCATGGTGACAGGAACATATTGCTGTTAGCTCATATGTTAAATCCCAAGTAGGAAACAGAGACAGCAAACGCTAAAATAGCTAAAGTCTTAAAGTTGACCACTCATACTTCCTTTGGCAGAGTCACACCTCCTTAACCACCACAGACATCACTTCCAACTGGAGAATGAGTGTCAATATTTGAGCACATGGTGGCCATTCTCATTGAAACCACTGGAAGAATCATGAAGTTTGTTTGAGATTATATCATTACATCATTACATCTCTTTTTGTTTTCTTCTCTTAAAATCCCTCCATGTTAATATTCAAATCTAGACTACTGTTTTCATTAATTGATATTATATACATATAGTCATCTGTATAAACATATATATTCCTATTTACAATCTGCTCAGTCTGTTTAATGTTAACTAGCCAACTATTCAAGGGATGTGAAGTAATGGTTTGAAGAACATACAATAGCTACTTTACTAAACCAGCATAATACTTAACTATATTCTAAATAAGTGGAGTTCTCTGGCATCTTCAAATAATTTTTTTTTGCATAGACAGAAACCACTATGTAAACCACTACCAAGTCAAAATGCAGAGTTGCTCAACCCAGTCTCATCTACAAAACAATTCTCACAACTCAGGGTCAGGGAACATTGCAGAAGAGAGTCAGAGCAACAAGAGACGTATGAAACTGTGTCTTCTAATAACATCAAAAGCTATACCCATAAAGCCTTACCAGTATGATCACCAAAATGTGAGCTGAACAAGGATGACACCACTTAGACAGAGTAACAAAAAGGGGAATCCAGTTTAGAATGTACTACTTCAGTAAGTCCAGTACATCTCATTCATATTTTACTTATGACTACTTTTGTATATGCACATGAGTGTGTGTGTGTGTGTGTGTTGTGTGTGTGTCAGAGAAGAGGAGAGAGAGAGAGAGAGAGAGAGAGAGAGAGAGAGAGAGAGAGATCAAAAGAGACCAGAAGGGGTGTCCGATCCACTGGAGTTACAGGCAATTGTGAGCTACCCTGCTATGAATACTAGAACTAGACTCAGATCTTCTACTGTACATTTTACTTCTATTCCCAATATCTACACTGTATAAGTATACCTTCTTGACTATTGAACTACCTCTCCATCCCTGTGTTTTTCATTTTACTAATATAAAGTAAAAAGCAAGCATAAACCAGAAAATTCTGCTCCCATCTTGGCTGAATGAGAAATGTCCCTTTTAGACTCACATGTCTGGACATTTACTTGGTAAACTCTTGCCAGAGATATTAGATATAGGGAGACTGTGGAACCTCAAAGAATGAGCAGATAGATACAGTTCAGGTTGGGGTAGGAAAAAAGTATGGCTATTAACTGGTTAATGAAGGTTAATAGGGTGGACCATTTATGAATCTCTACTACATTTGACAAAATGTCTGTCTCTACCCCTCTGCTTCCTCTCTCTTTCTTCTCCTTTATATCTCCTGTTCTCTCCTCTGTTTTTTCTGTCTTGTCTGTTTCTCTCTGTCTCTTTCTGTTTCTCTATCCTCTCCCCATCTCTCTCTCTTTCTGTTTTTTCCTCGGTCCTTGAGTCTTTTTTCTTCTTTCTGTGTCTTTGTCTCTCTGTGTCTCTGTTTCTCTCTGCCTCTCTCTCTCCCTCCCTCTCTCTCTACCTCGCTCCTCTCTCCTCTATTTGATACTCTATCTCTCTTTCTGTTTTTTCCTCTATCCTTAAGTCTTTGTTCTTCTTTCTGTGTCTCTCTGTTTCTTTCTGACTATCTCTCTACCTTTCTCTGACTCTCTCTACCTCTCTCCTCTCTCTGATACTCTCTTTCTCTCTCCCTCTCTTTCTGTTTTTCCTCTGTCCTTATGTCTTTGTGTCTCTGTTCTCTCTCTCTCTCTCTCTCTCTCTCCTCTCTCCTCTCTCTCTCTTCTCTCTCTCTCTTCCTCCTATTCTGGCTGGCCTGGAACTCACAAAGATCCACATACTGTTGGCTCATAGGAGTAAAAGCTGAAGACACAATGCTGGGCCAGTCCTTCCTCTCTGAAGTTGTGTCAATCTTGTGTTTTGTAACAAGGTCAAGAAAAGTCACTAACAGAGGTCCTGAGCAAACATATTTAAAAACCTGTAGTAATTTATAAGATTTTCAAGTTCCTTCAGGTGAATCCCAGAAATGTAAAACAGGATGACTTTTGATTATCAGATATATTTAAATTTATTAGCTTGTCTATTCTCAGCAATATTTAAAGTGAATTAAAGTGAAAAACATGTAGTTTCATTGTTATGTGTCCTGTACTATACTTTAAAATCTTTCGATTTGATGCTTAATCTAACACATATTCTCTCTCTTTAAGATTTTATTTAAAATTTTAATTTATGTGGTTTTTTATGTGTCTGCAAATATTCACTGAGGTTCCTACAGTGGTGAAAAGTGGGCCTCAAATCTTCTTGAGCTGCAGTTATAGGTTATTCTGAGCTATGGCATTAGGAACTTAATGTGGGTCCTTTGCAAGAACAGCTAACGTGCTTAACCATCGAGCCATCTCTCAGCCCTTTTAGCTTCCCTGTTAATGTTCAAGTAGATTGCTGCTTATTAATTCTCTGTCTAGAGATAGATTGGAGCTTTTTGGTTTTTAAAGAAAGGCTTGTATCTTTATTTTCTTGTTTTCCACAAGCAATCCAACGATTATTGTTAATTATTTCCGAAATATAGTGAGTCTTAAAGTTTTTATTGTTATAACATCATTTGTAAGATTTTCTTACAGTAGTCCCACTAATTAAAGTGTTTATAAGTTCTGTAGAATTACTTATTTAAGTGCTAAGTTTAAAGAATACTTCAAGACTAAAC
This sequence comes from Mastomys natalensis, assembly GCA_021653895.1. NCBI lineage: Eukaryota > Metazoa > Chordata > Mammalia > Rodentia > Muridae > Mastomys > Mastomys natalensis. Next base: position 426,583 of record JAJTUV010001704.1, on the reverse strand, counting down.
TTCTATGTATTAGAGAATAATATCCTGAATCTGGGCTGAAAATCAGATTAACAATTTTTTTATAACCACAGTACTGGAAGGATGTCACTAGATAGACTAAAAGTCTGATGGTTTGTCTTCACGGCCAACTTGAATGGATTAAAAATCAGCTAGGAGATGCAAGCCCTGTGTGTGTCATGGAGAATGTTCCTAAAAACAATGTAATGGAGGGGAGAAGACCTATCCAGATTGTGAGTGGCATCATTCCATTAGGTGTTCTAGACTAAATAAAAGGGAGAAAGAGAAAGTGAGCTTAGTACACCATTAATATCTCACTGCTTTCTGACTCAATGCTCAATGTATATAGTTGTCTCACACTCTAGTGAAATATTTCCCTTCCATGATATACTGAACTCTCAAACCAAAAATCAAAAGATGCCTTTGTGATCTATTTCATGACTATAATGAGAACTGTAAAGAATGCAGGTAGAATTATTTTGAGTAGACCTGAGCAGTATACCAGCCCTTACTTTAAAACGTAAGTGCAAAAGGTAGCCTTAGAGCTTTATTCGGATTTTAAAGCTTTAGATGGGTTAATAGATAACCCTTGGTTTCAGAGTAGTTTCAAAGTCCTTGTTTGCAGGTGATGATATCTGGAGAAGATACTGAGATACTGAGATTGTTTCTAACAGGTAGTTGTCACAGCATCCAAAGAAGGGTGCTTTCCAGAGGAATGCAAGGTTTCAACACAGAGATATAAAGTATTGAATAAAATGATAAAGGTGTAATTCACTGAACTTTCCTGAAGTTTCTTTGCAGTACAACAGGACAAATAGACTTTCAGATAAGATCAATTGAGAACTTATTTTCTATACACAATCCAATTTCCACACAGTCAAGTTTCTAATGCAACTATTCAATCCTTCCAATACAGTGCTGGAGAAATCAATGACAACATATGAAAGCATAGGCATTACTATATACTTTATTATTGAAAACAGTCATAAGAAAATTGTATTCATCTTTCAGTTACTCCACTGCTTCAAACTTTAGAGAAATAAAGCCATGTAAAGTATAAATTTTTTCCAAATGCTTTAAATGTGGACCTATATTTCTAAGGTAAATATATTCTGAATATAAATACTAGACACAGAATGAAAATATAGTTCTGAAAATGAGTAATTAGCAAAACAAGTATAAAACAGTTCCTGAAAATATAGATGTGAAATGGAAAGTGATGAGTCTGTGGTTTCAAAACAAGGTCATCTACTTTTATATCATGGATAACAGAGATATGTAAAAACAGGCAATTTTCTCTACAATTATTTCTGGTTAGAAAAATCAACAACTAACCATCAATAAGGTCTTGAGTTTTGCAGACAATGCACCCTGTGAATGAGCTATAATAACTTTAAGTAAAACCAACTCCTTAGGGTGAAAACAGAATTAAGTGAACATAAGAAGTCATTATATAATATTGTCAGGAAAATGATAGAAAATATTTACAGAAGTGTATCTGAGTAATATCATGAGAATATTTGAGAATGTAAGCTCTGTTTTTATAATATAAAGTAATATATGTATCAACACACACACACACACACACACACACACATATATACATATATTACAAAAACTAGAGAAAGGGATTATCTCACATTGAAGTACTCCAATTCTTCAAGTGAGTCTTATTATTAGAAAAACATGAATAAAACTGAAATTTTAATTCTCTGTAAGATATTTGGAACAATGTGTAGAATAGTGAACTACCCGAATAGAAATTGAAACTTAATACCTATCAGAATATCATCATATTCTGAGAAAATTGTCTTAATTTGCTTTCTATTACAATGGTGAAGAATATTTGGGAAAAGCAGAGGCTTTAGTTCAGCTAATAGCTCTAGTCCATTATGAATAGAAGTCAGGCCAGAACTTGGAAATAGAAACCTAGAGATATGAGCTGATGCAGAAGCATGGACAAGTGCTGAGTGCTGGCTTCCTCACTTGCCCAGCCTCCTTTCTTATACAACCATGGACTACCTGCCCAGAGGTGGCACTACCCACAGTGTGTTGGGCACTCTAACATCAATAACTAATCAAGAAAATGTCCCCAAAGAGCTGCTCACATGCCAATATTGATGAAACATTTTCTCAGTTGAGATTCCTTTCTTTTAGATATATCTAGATTTGTATCAAGGTAACTAAAAAGCGAACCAGAGCAATAATTGATGTGAATCTCATACTTACTTTTTTAAAAAACAGAAAACATACTAACCTAAAATTAGCAATGGATAGAAGAAATTGAGTTCAGTAGCAATTATGGAAAATATCGAAGCAGATAATGAAATCTTTATGATGGTTTCCATAAAGAGTGGTGTGGTGGGAGAATGATTATAGGCTTGTATTTCTGGCATCTTTACAAGAACACACAGTACAACTTTCATTTTACTTTATTTATAAAAAAATTTTGTTTTGTTTATGGTTTCATGTGTGAATTTTGCTTGTGGTCATGTGCCATGTGTATCGACATTTTTGGAGTTCAGAAGACAGCAATGAATCAACAGAAACAGTCATTCCAGAGGCTCATGACCTACCCAGTGTGGTGTTGGGAACCGAACTTGTGTGCTTTGCATGTGTAACAAGTCCTGTTAGCCACTAAGTCTTATTTCCCTACTTATTTTTCTCTGATACCACTGCTAGATAAACAAAGATAAGATTCACAATTCCTAAATGATGTAAAGAAGGTCACACTTGTCAGAATTACATGGGTACACACAGCTATCAAGTTTTATCAGGTACAAAATATCTATATCTAAAGTAGAAAATATAAAATTAGGGCTAAAATTGTAGGCATGTGCTGACATTTGAGTAGAAGACAGAATATACAAGTAAATTTTATTAATATTTACTCTCATATCATAGTGAAATGCAGAAGCAAATGTTCTGAGAATATTACAATAAAAACCTTACGAAAACTGAGTGACTTCAGATGAATCTCTAATGTTATTTCTTATCAGATGAATCTCTAAATGTTTATTTCTTATCTGGTTCTTTTATATGTAACTGAATTGTACAAATTTCTCAGAAACTTTAAAATACATCACTGTGACACTAATTGTTGAGTGTGCCTTATTCATATTGATCTATTACAAACCCACACCTATTCTCACATATTATACAAGATCAAAATATATCTTAGAAATACTGAAAGCGTTTAGTGTATAAACTCTCTCTGGTCTCATCATTGACAATCCAATGCCATTAATTAATTGCAGGTCTATTCAAAACTGGCACAATTTAAATTACTTATCAAATTAGGTGGATCTAACCTTCAAGTATTGCCAATCTGTTATTATATTATTTATTTTTTCTTACTGATCTGTAGAAGTAACAAAATTTTAAGAAACTTATTCTGGGGAATGAAGAGGTGGATTAGAGGTTAAGAGCCCTGCTGTTCTTCCAGAGTATCTGAAATCCATTCACAACACCCATGATAAAACCTACAACTGTCTATAACTCCAACCGCAGGGAATCCAATACTTCTTACCTCTTCAGGCACCTGGAGTCACATGCAGAGACCCACGTTCAGACACACAAACCTACATATAAAAACAAAGAAGGATCATCATCATCAACAACAACATCAAGGAACACAAAACTGATTCAGTGCCCATTTTTGGCTTTTAATTAACCCATTTCTTCCTGAATTGAATAGTTCTCCACTTATTTACTTATTGTAGGGTTCAAATTTAGCTCTTTCTTTCTTTAATGCTTCTATTCACATTGTTTTTATAATTTGTATGTGTCTTTGTGTAGATTTATGGTCTCTATGACAATGCTCATGGAAACTGAAAGCATCAGGAGATGCAGGCAGTTGTGGACTGTCATAGGTATGTCTTGGAATTCAGCTTCAGGTCTTTCTGAAGAAAGAGCAGTAATTGCTCTTAACCTCTGAGCCATTTCTCTAGCCATTTATTTTTATTTTTAAATTACATGTTGATATATATGCCCACATATCTGACTGTGTCTGTATGAAAGATTTGTACAAGAGTGCATGGTTCTCCTGGAGATGAGATTAAAACTGATTCTGGGAACTCATCTTGCATCTTCTACCATAATTGTGCAATAATAACTTGTGAGCCACCAGTCCACCACTCTCTTTTGGAAGTTATCTTTTATGGATCTGGAGATTGAGCCCAGAGCCTTTAACATGCTAATCATTAATTCTATCAGAACCGATTTATAACCCATACAAAATTTCCTATGTTCTTTCAATGCAAAAGTTATTCTGTTTTTGCATTTTTAAATTTCCAATTTTATATCTTCAAGTAAAAATTTTTATTTCTGTTGATTTTAAGAATATGTATACCAACACTGTTGTGAATGCTGAAGTGCATGCTTACAGGTGCTTGATACAGCTGTCTCCGGAGAGGCTCTGCCAGAGTCTGTCATATACAGAGGCAGATGCTCACAGCCAACCATTGAACTGATTATGGGATCCCCAATGGAAGAGTTTGAGAGAGGACTGAAGGAGCTGAAGGAGGAGTTTGTAGTCCCGTGGGAGAGGCACCAATACCAACCAACCAGAGCCCCAGGGTCGAAACCACCAGCCTAGGAACACACAGGGAGGGACCCATGGCTCCAGCCTTATATGTAGGAGAGGATAGTCTTGTTGGGCATTGGTGGGAGAGGGAGCCCTTGATCCTGTGAAGGCTGGATGCCCCAGTGTGGGGTTGTGGGTGGGTGGGGGCACACCCTCATAGAAACAGGAGGAGAGGGAATGGGATAGGGGATTTCTGGGGGGAAAAATGGGGAAAGGGGATAACATCTGAATGTTAATAGATAAAATATCCAATAAAAAGAATATATAAACATTAATTTCATACTTGTATTTATTCACACACAAAGATTTATAACCAAGTATATATAAATGAAGTTTTGTAAAAACTATAAAAAAGAGTTAAATGCTTTCATGAAAAGTTTCAAAACAAATAGTACAATGTATACAGAAATTTATGAAATAACATATTTTTGAATGTTCATCCTGAATTTAAAATCTCCAGTGCAGAGCTTTGGATTTACTAGAGTTAATCATTAAATAGAGTTCTTTTTTTCCTATATGTTCATGTGTGCCTGCTTGTTTGTATATGACATGTGCATACAGTACATCTATAGTCCAGAAGATGGTGTCCTGTACCCTGGAGTCACAGTTATAGGCAGCAATATGTACAGCCCAGGAACTGAAATCCCTTTTAATCCTTTGCTAGGATGAAATTGCTTTATACCACTGAGTTGTTCTTCCTAGCCCCAGACAAATCACAAGAGATGGTGAGGTTTGATCTGTTGCTAGGTACTGTAATGCTAAATTCTGTATCTGAAGGTATAGGCCTGAGAGTGAGTCTTCATGTTTACAAGCTTTTGTTGTACAAACCTTGTTGCTTGATTTAAAACTCCTGGTTAAGTAAAATTGTCTACAGCCAATTGCTGGAGGAATGCGAGGTAGATGGGTTTTCAGTTATCTGGTTGGTGGTGGAGAAAAGTGAGGAGAGAGGGAAGACCAGGAGAAGGAGGGAGAACAAAAAGGGAAGAGAAAGCCACCATCACAGACCGTGAGTATGTGGCCAGGAAAAACAGCAAGTATTGGTCAAAGCCAAATAAAATAACCATAGTCCAAGTCTCCTTTATTTGTAAGACAGTGGTGATAAGCTTAAATTGGTTTTACTACATTAATTGAAAATGTTTGTTTTATTTATCTTTTGGTTGTTTCCTTCTATAATCTATCATATAGAAGGTTAGCGTCATTTTTTTAAAAGACATATATAGATGAAAAACAATGATTACTGACCACAAATCCTCTTAATTTTCTTATAATGCAGCTAGAGTGTGAGCCTCTGTGGGACAGCCGACTGGTTTAAGATAAGCCTAGGAAACAGTTGATCTGATATCTAGAACACTAATAAGGGAAGGAGAGAAATGCTTCCTTCAAATGTCCTCTGACCTCCATATGTGCCCCACGGGATGTGCCTGTCCTCTACATGAGATACACACATTCACATAAAATACATTTTTAAATATTTCAAAGGAAGTCCTGTTTTGTGATTATTTGCAATTCATATATTTTATTTGCATATTATTTGTCTTGTTTTAATATTATTGAGAGCTTAGTGTTCTTTATATATTCTTGATCTAAATAATGTATCATATATACAATTTCTGGTCAGTATGCATTTTCTCCCAGTTTGTGGGCTATTTGTATCCTAGTATTATAAACCGAAAACAGAATTCCTAAATTTGGTGGAATTCTATTTATCAATTTGCTTTCTACAAACTGATCTTGGCTGGTACATGTCAGACAATGTTCTTTGACCCAAGTTCACAATATTTTCTAATGTATGTGGCTCTTGTTTTTTCTTATTGACCTCTGATCTTTTTTGAATAAATTTCATTATATGCATGAGGTATAAGTTATTTATTTTTTCTGTAAACATTCTGTTGTGGCTTACTTATTGAAAATAATACTACATGAGATTTCTTTAGAATCACTAGGTAATTTCATGTGCATATGTCTACTGCTTCACCAGTCAGCTTTTGCATCTCTGACTTGATAACACATGATATTGTTTTCTGCGTTACTTAAACATGTTAGTAGAAATCTTCTAACCTTGGTTCTTTTCAATATCAACATTGATACTTTATTTTTTTTTCAAAAATTCCATTATAAATGCTAGAATCTGCTTGTCACCTGGTACAAAGTAAGAACATCTTTTGCATGAAATCCATAGGTCAAAAGGAAGACACCAGCAATATTGATTACAGAAGTCAGGAAGCTTCACCTACTTATATAATTCACATTACACAAGGACACCATTTTACAAAGTGGCCAAAAAGGAATATTACAATTTTAATGTGAGCTTTCTAGTAAGGCATTTATCTTTCCGGGACAGTTATGCTAATATTTTTTTCAAGTTCAAAATAAAATATGAAATATGCATTATAAAAATTCAAATGGCTTTTTAGGCTTAGGAAGAAACACTAAATGAAAATAAGATTGTAAGCTCTAGGGTCATGACATTATGTTTGAATCTTGCGGCCATCTTTTAATGTTTTAATGTACTTTTCTATGACTCAATTCTAAAAATATCTGTATTTTTCTTCTTGCAGTGATAGACACTAAATCTAAGCTTTCAAGTTAGTTTTCTTAAATGTTTCTTTCTTAAGTTTGCCAATGTTACTGTATTGTAGTTGTAAATATTTTGCAAAGATGAAATATATCATGTTAGTTGACTTTTATTATTTATTAGTTTTTCACCTTAGGTGTCATAATTTGTAACTATTAATAATTTACTTTGTGAAACTAATCAAGCTGTAAAGTATATAAGCTTTACCTAATGATAGCATGTACGATCCTGAGGGAAACACGGCAGCTGTAGTAAAACAAAGTGGTCAATTTAAATTTCAACTTTAGAAAAGACATTTGAGACAGATAAGGGATCAGGGTGGGGCTTCATTGAATCCTTATTCTATGGAGTCTCTTTAGTAGCACATTGGACAATGAGTCTCACAGAGTGAGCTGGCTGGGTATCACCATTGTGTTCATAGAATAGGAGAGAATAAACACAAAACATGACTTCATTGATGCAATTGCAATTATAATTCTCCACAGTTTCATAGCTTGGTTATGAAACTAACTTTGTTTTTAATGGTGTGCATTTATTTTTTATTAAAAAAAATTCACACGTTGTATTTTGATATAAAAATAGAACATATTGTTGAACAGTACTATTGATTTAGTTATATTTTCAGTTTTGCTTTCACGCATGTCTGGCTATTTGCTCTTTTCAGATTATTAGGTTTTTGACTACAGAAACTTACATTGTTCAGACTCTGGCAGGAAACTTTCATGTATTCACAATAAGATAGAAATGATCTTGGTAAAAGAAAGGTTATTACATAATATTAGCATAAGATTATCTTATCTTATAAGATTATCATTCTTCAGGTTTCATAGCCCCACTATTGGGCATTTTGGTTATGGTCACACACATTTAATCGTAGAAGCCTTGCCCATTCCATATCACTGGGATTTTCTAAAGAATCTACCAACCATTGCAGCTGTATATTTCCATTCAGTCTCCTGTTCCTCTGGGCCTGTTTCCTGTGTCCTTTCTCCTGTACCTTTTCCTGCCCCCACTTATCCCTCCCCTTTACTCCTCCTATCCCAAGTACCTCCTCCCTTTGCTTCTCTTGATTATTTTGTTCCCCCTTCTAAGTGGGATTTAAGCATACTCACTAAAGCCTTTCTTCTTCTTTAACATTTTAGGATCTGTAGGGTGTATCATGGGAATTCTGTACTTTCTGGCTAATATCCACTTATCAGCGAGTACATACCATGTATGGCCTTTTGGGTCTGTGTTACCTCACTCAGGACATACCTCACTTAGGATGATATTATACATGCGCTGGTCCAAGGCCCTTGGCAATTATGTACCAGAGGGCTTTCTTGTCTGGCCTCAGTGACAGAGGATGTACCTAATCCTGTAGAGACGTGATTTCCCAGGGTGGGAGAATACAAGGTCACTCTCTCAGAGAAGAAAGGGAGAGGGAATGGGGAGAAGTCTGGAGGAGGAGGCAGGGAGTTGGGGCAATATTTGGGATGCAAATAAATAAAATAATTAATTAATAAAAAATCATTCCTTTTTTTTTCAAGGAATTGAATAACATTTTGGGCAGACGTGATCTAAAACATCGGAATCAGATTAGAAAGAAAGACAATGTTATCCAGTACAACACCTTAATTTTTACAAATAAAAGCTGAACTGGGGAAATAATGCACATAAAATTGTAAAACATGGGTGAGTATGTTAGGAATTAAATATAGGCCTGCTGATTTGTAGGACTTTTTCTCACTACTGACTTAAAGCAACTAATATAAATAACAATTATGTACAATCTATAGATGTTTTATATTTCTGTTACATATATATGTTACATTTTAAATGATGTTCCAAACTATACATGTATTATAGTAATATTAAGTGAAGCTAATTGGCCTATCATCACATTATAAACTTACTATATTTTGGTAGTGAGGACAGTAAAATATTTTCTTTGATTAGACATGCCAAAAATAGTGGAGCATTTCTGGGAAAACAATATTTTCCAGACATAAAAGGCTATTACAACATTGAGCTCAGTGGAAGGGACCTGGGTACAAGACCTGAACAAGATAAAGTGAGTAAATATCCCAGCATGGTTGTGGGAATGGTTCTTGTCCCTATCTGAAATCAATTAATGATTGTTGGAGAAAGATGTGGCACTTTTCTTCAGATATGTGACCTCAGAAAAGCTGTTCTTCCTCTAGTGGATGGTCCTGCACCTACGCACATTCACTAGATAATCTCAGTATGTTTAATAAAGAGCACTTAAACTTAGAAGAAAAAAGTGTAGGATGAGAAGTTTCTTTGGGGAGGGAATGAGTGTATCTGATCAAAACACATTGTACACATGAATTATATTATCAAATAATAAATTTTACAGTATACTCTTTATTGATTTAAAAAATATAGAGCACATGTTAGCTGGGATCACCCCACACTGCATCTATTTCTTTTAGAAATAGAATATAATTTTTAATCTTGTGGTGTATAGTAGCATTACATATATTAATTACATTCATCAGACTTTGCCTTCATCTCATTATTTTGTATATATTTTAATAAATTCCAAATATAATGTTTATTTAGCATTTTTCTCTTATGTCTTTTATAATCTTCATTTTAAGATTGTTGTGTAGTTTATTATAAATTTTATTTTACACTTTAAGCCAGTTTGTGTGATATGAAATAAATGAATTCTAGTTCTTGAGTGCAGTGGTGAATTTGAATTGAAATAAGAAGTTCTTTGTTGATTCGACATTGAAAAAAGGTTTGCTGAGCAGTGGTGGCACACACCTTTAATCCCAGCACTTGGGAGGCAGAGGCAGGAGGATTTCTGAGTTCGAGGCCAGCCTGGTCTACAGAGTGAGTTCCAGGACAGCCAGGGCTACACAGAGAAACCTGTCTCGAAAAAACAAAAACAAAAAAAAAGCAAAAAAAAAACAAGAAAAAAAAAAAAAGGGCTTAGAGGAAGGAAGGCCCATAGATGTACTTTTCTTTTAAAAATATTTATATTTAAGTTTAACTATATGTATATGTGTGTGTGTCTATGTGTGAAGGTGACCAAGGAAGCCAGAAGAATGGCTGATCTTCCTTGAAGTTGTAGTTCCAGGCTATTGTGAGAAACGAAGACAGTAGCTCTGTGCTTGAATTGAATTCCTTTGAATACGGTTTGCATCCTTACCTGCTTAGACATCACTACAGTCCCAGAAATGCACATTCTCTATGGCCACAGATACGCTCTTCTAGACTGATTTTGTTTCAAATATTTGTTGCTGTGTTTCCGCCAAATCAGAAGCATCTTTTCTTCCGGTTGTTACATGTTAAACATCTCAACATAATTGTTGAAAGGTTCTTCTTTCTCCAAACAAGGCTTCATTATAAATGTACATTTCAGTGGCTGAGGAAATGATCACAAATCTAAACATTGCCGTAGAATGGTTTGCATAAAACCATTCACTAACTGTACCACACAAAAAATGCTTCTTTCTTCAGAGTTTAGGGGAGAGGATGAAGCTTTTTCCTGCTGCCCCCTCTATCCATGGTAAAGTTTGTATCATTTTAGGAAATTGAGTCATGTTTCCTTGTTGTGAGGCCAGGTGTGGATTATTGTAATTACTGGCCTCACAGATTTATTCTTAATTATTTATAAAGGTGATATAAACAAGGAATTCCCAAATGGTAAACACACAGTGCAGTTCTAGAAGCCATCTGTGACAGTTCCCAGCACCAGTGAGATGCCAGTTCTGATTTAGATGTCTACTCAGTATCATGTCAAGGGCAAGGAGGATACATGGTTCCAGACAGCAAAGATATTCATCATCTCGTATGTGAGTCATAAAACCATCAATGCTTCCGTGGAGCTTTAGTGGAATAGAGAGAGGGAAACTGAAAGTGGGTTGACATGAGTTTCTTTGATGCAATTCAGCACTAAACCCTCATGTCACAAACTAAGGGCACAAATTGTCATCCAATAGCAAAAATAATTGGGAAAATGGAAAAGTTCTGCCTCAAATAATCAATACATGCAAGTGTTCTAAGCCTTTCAGTTTTATGTGTGAGTGTGTTGTGAGTATTGTGAGACCTTGGGTACAGAAGGTCCTCACCTATGCATGTACAGGTTAAAGTCAGAGGTCAATGTGGATTGTCATTTGTCACTCCATCTCATTTTAAAAAAGTGTGTGTGTGTATGAGAGAGAGAGAGAGAGAGAGAGAGAGAGAGAGAGAGAGAGAGAGAAGAGAGAGAGACAGAGAGAGAGACAGACAGAGAGAGAGACAGAGAGAGAGACAGAGAGAGAGACAGAGAGAAAGACGGAGAGAGACAGAAAGACAGAGAGACAGAAATAAGGGGGAGGGAAAGGGCGATGCAGGAGAGAGAGAGAAAGAAAGAGAGAGAGAGAGAGGAGAGAGAGAGAGAGAGAGAGAGAGAGAGAGAGAGAACGTCATGCTGTAATCGTGAAGATCGGAAGATAATTAATTTTCTGGAGTCTTCTACAATTTGGTTCCTAGGTATAATTTCAGGTATTAGGTTTAACGAAAGTGCATTTGCACACTGAGCACTCTTGCTTATGTTAATCTTATTTTTGTGTTATAGAATCTATCAATGAACATAGGAGCCACTTATCTTTCTAAATATGCTGGTCAATACGTGCCTGCCATCTGCCTCTTTCCAGCTTCCAACCTGTGGGATTACAGAGACGCACCATGCCTGATTCTGGGGATCCAAACTCAGGTTCTCATGCTTTCAAAGAAAACAGTTCTCCCACTGAATCACGTCTCCAGCCTCATGTATTTTAATTTTCTATTAGCAAAGAATTTCAGATAGATCACAGCATTGACACAGGCCATTGTCTGACAGTGAATCATCTTAAGATTCAGGCACAGATCTGGAGCAGGCCAATCAATAGAGCAGTGTATGTGAAATGGTGTCATTTTTCTTCTGTATTTATATATACACAGATATGTCCTGTTCCAAGGACAGCTGCTTTTTTGAAAATGTATAATAATCAGACAATAAAACGAGTACAATTAAAGCAATCGCAAATAATGCTGTGAGTTGGTACATTCATTTATTCTTAATGGTTGTGACTACAGTTTTGTAATTTTTCTTTCAGTAAATTATTGAACTGTTTTAGTTATACCATAATTTGTTTGCCATTTTCTATTGTTGGAAATGTTCTCTAAATTAAAATACTTTAAAAAATTAAACCAAAAACTTTTGTGTCCTTTTTGATGTTTTAAAAAAAATTAACAAATAGCATTTTAATTAAAGAGTGAGTATTTTTATTTCCGATTTTACTTTAAACTGTTTAATTCTTTTGAGGAAAGTTCATATCTGTTTAAATTTTGTAAGTATGTGTGATAGCTTCTCTAATAAGTAGTCTCTGTTCATTTTTCATTTATAAAAGTAGAGCATGCTTATTTCATAATTACATTTACTTTCACATCAGGTTTAATGAGCTTGCTGCTTCAGGGGAGCTCAGGACCCAGGGAAGCTGCCGGAGAGGAGAGGCTTCCTATGGAGAAGGGGTTCTGCTGGACAAGTCTGCATAGGGATTAAGGCAGAGAGACAGAACAGTATCAAACTGGATGCTACTAAGTTGGAGGGATATGAGGATGGATAGATGCATTCATGAAACCCAGGAAATGGGACATTGATATGTCGGTCAGAATTCTAATCCATACTGAAAAAGTAGTCAATTACCCATCAGCAGTGATTAATTTTTTCTCTGATATATATTTTTTTCTTGCTTTCTTTTCTTCTTCCATTCTTTAACCATCCTTTATTTTGGAAAGATTGTCTTCTTCCTTCTATTTTTAAGCATAGAGCCAGATGCCTTTGTGTGAGCATTGATTAGAAATATTACTGTGTAATTCACAGACATCAAGGCCCTTTTTTCCTATTTTTCACTGGTTAATTTCTGGTTGGTCTGAATTGTGTTATTTACAGTGCTTAGAATACAACCGACACTGCCTTGCGTGTCCTGAGAAGTTGTCAGTTTATGGAGCGCCACTCTGAGCTCTGTTTTGAATTTTCAGTCCACAGAGGTCATGTTTTCAAGTTTGCTTCCCAGACTAATACTATTGAGGAGGTGATATATACTGATGTTAAGTCACGGTGGGTGAACCTTTGAGTAGATTTGTGAGGTATTCTACCATCCTTTTGGTTCTCCAGTTGCTGTGTGATAAGCATTCTTGTTCTATGATGCTTTTTGTCTGTGATTCTTTGCTTTAGTACAAGGTAGAAAATGCTGACACATCTAGACCAGGATGGAAACCATAAGCAGGGCTGATATTCTCATGTGTTTTCTCTAAGTGATGAAAATCAGACCCTCACAATTGAAGAATGAACTGCTGGCTTTATTCATAAAATACAAACTCAAATGGAGTTAATTAAGTGTTACTTTATTTAATGAAATAAAGATGATCAGCAAGAAAATAAATTAGTAAGAAGAAACAGTTTAATTATACATTTTTTATTTTCTGGAAGAATGGATACAATGCAATAATTAGAAAAATATAAATATTATTTGCAGGTATAAATTAGGCAAATTATGACTAGAATGACAAAAGGCAAAATATAAACCTTATTAAATACTAGAATTTTATACAACCTAGACCACATAATAAAGAAGAAGAACCTTTATAAAGACAGATATCATATTACAAAATGACATGAAGGTAATATGGGAAGATTAAGAGGAATTTCACAGATCAGGTCTGTAGAGCTGTGGCAACAGGACCCAGGCTTAAATCTAGAGACTGATAGACTACCAAATGTCTAGTTTAAAGTCAAAGCCTGTTGTTTTAGCCACTGCAAAAACAAAGCTCATTGCCTCTAGTCAAAACTCAAATCTAGAAGTATTTGTCAACGTGCATAATTCTGTTAAATATGCCTATCCTGTCAGTGAGAGATATTTTGAATCAGAAATCTTAAGTGTCACATTTCAGAATAGTCTCCATTCTCTCTATAATTTCTAGAAATCCTAACACTAGCTTAGCTTTCTGAGTTAATTCCCATATCATTGCATAACTTAGTATTTTTTCTTTTTATTTATTGAGCTAACTTCCGATAGAATTGCTCAACTTCCCAAATAACTCACTGTGTTTCCAGCAATAATTTTGGAAATATTTAAGAGATAGCGATGGGTTCAAATATCATTTTTAGAAATGAATGTATTAGGATGATATCTATTTTAACTACAAGTGGAAGTAAAGAAAACTATGAACAAAAATATCTGGCATGTAGGATGGTCTTAGGTGACCCCTTAGAAATGGTCATTCAACAACCCCAAAGGAGTCACAACTCACAGGGTGAAGGAGCTCTGACTTTGTGCTTTAATTTCTAGCACCTGTCAGGAGACTCACAGCTACCTGGACCTACAACTCCAGAGGGATTGTAGTGCTTTTGATCTCAACAGGCACCTACATCCACTTACACACACACACACGCACACACACACACGCACACACACACACGACTTTAAAAATATCAAAATAAATCAAATGTATTTCCACTGACTAGACACGAACATATTTGTGTTTTGAATACTGTATGCTGGTTAGTTTTTCCTAATCAAATAAACATACATGCATACCACATTCTCATGGTGAAAATAGGCTCTCCTTTCCTTTTTTGAAGAAAGGAAGATATGCAATAAGGAACATGCATATAGGACTCCAAACTTATTTGGTAAATGGAGTTCAACTGCCCCTTCATTTATTTCTTCAGCTTGACCAAGTTCACTAAATCTCTTCTTTTAGAGAAATGAGAAAGTGTTTTATTAATGAGAGTTTTTGGCTTTTCTGAAAAGGGCTGCAAATTAACACAGCTTCTTTCCTAAACACATCATGTTTCCATAACCCATTATAAGAATATCCCTGTGAACATTTTCCCACAGGGCTTATTTCTCCTTCCTGTTGAATATTAGAAACTAATTATTAAGACAAATTCACTAAGTATTGAGAAAACTTAAGGTAATATGCTTACATTGTGACTTTATTCTACAAGTTACACATTCAAGGAGAAAATCAATTCAGAAAATAATATTTCTCTTATTACTTTATCCAATCATGATCCATGACAATAAAAAATATTTGAAACAAAGAGACAAATCTATAATATTGTTATGTTACAATGGAACAACTTAAGTGGCATAATCACTTGCATATAAACCCAGATCATTGGCATTCATTATGTCAGCCATGCAAAGAATTTCATATCTATTAGTAAGAATTGTAAGTTTATAAATTATTTCTTGTATGCATTTATTAAAATTGGCACTAGAGAAAATAGTATTAACCTTGTCTTAAACTTAGAGGTTATTTTGACAAATTGACCAAAAAAATAAGAATATAGTCTGTCTCTATTTGTCATTTATTCTGCATCATAGTATTTTTTTCATTTAATGGCTATGAGACCTCAGTCTGTGAAAATAACCATTGTGACCCACACAGAGGTTTATTTATTCCTTAAAGATGCCACGTTGTGCTACCACAACTTCCCAATCTTCTTTCTTCTCCTCTTTTTCATTTGTGTTTGTATTTGTTCTATATTTTGTATCTCATTTACAGCAGGGTACTTTATTATTGCTGTTATGAACATCATCATCATTACTATTCTTATCATCATCTTTATTTTTTTATAACCAGGGATAAATCATCTTTGTCTTGGGAACAATCGAAACCTTCTTTATTCATTTTGAACTATTAATTAAACTCTAGCAGTTGGACTCTCACACACATTAGAAGTTATCTGTCTTGTCCTTCCCAGACATTCGACTCCATTCTTCAGTCCTTCATTTTTAGTATTGCTATGACAGTTTAACCATTTTCATATTGTTGTTCCTATCATCAAGTGTTTGTGAAGAGAGACTTGAATGTGTGCTTTCAAGCTGTCATTTTTCCTAAAAGTATAATTTGTCATATTTAGACAGTCCATCACCAAGCACAAACATCCATTATTGGTCTGTGCTATATTAACAGTGGCAGTCCCAGGAGCTACTGAGGTTCAAGGCACTGTTTTTATCTTACTGTAAATTGTCCCTCAGCTCATGTGTTTCCTTGCCTCTGTGCTGTTTCTTCTAAGTACTTGATGTCTTCAGATACCAGCCCAACTCCTGCTGCTATTTCCTTGATTGTTTTTATATTGACAGTATACTTTTTTCATTTTTAGGATGAGTTCCATAATAATTTGTGTATGTGTGTGTGCGTATTTGTATATGTGAGAATGTGTGTCTGTCTCTAGGTATATGTGTATGTGTTTCTGTCTCTTTTAATTTGTGTCTTTCTGTCTGTCTGTCTTTGTGCATGTGTATATGTCTGTCTGTGTCTTTTAAATAATATCTCATA
Source organism: Mastomys natalensis (assembly GCA_021653895.1). Classification (NCBI taxonomy): domain Eukaryota; kingdom Metazoa; phylum Chordata; class Mammalia; order Rodentia; family Muridae; genus Mastomys; species Mastomys natalensis. The sequence continues at coordinate 410,099 of JAJTUV010001704.1, read as the reverse complement.
ATAGAGACCAGGCTGTATCAGGACGTACTATGGAATCCAGATGTCTTGGAACTTGAGATGATTCATATATAGAAAATTTACCCCTGGGTTTTAGTGTTTTTGGTACCGGAATGTACTCTGTTCATACGAGAAACTTGTACTCCAAGCTAGCCACAAAATATTTGATCTACAATGCTGTCCTTCTACCTGTAAAATATATCTGGGCAATGGTGGCACAAAGATTACAGGAGTAACCATCCAATGACTGTGACTTAAGTTCCATTCCATAAGATGGAACCCATAAACAACATTGTCAGAGTTATCAGGAACCAGAGACTAGATATCTTTGAGACCTAGGGTAAAACAAAAACTATTGATCTAAAAAACCATGGATGAGGGAGAAGAAAGGGTTTCAGAGCCAGAAGGCATGGAGGAGACCAGGAGAACAAAGCCTTCTAAATCTCCTGAACAAAGCTCACATAAAATTCCAGAGATTGAAGCAGCGATTATGGTATCTGCATAGGTCTATACCCAAGCCTCTGTGTATGGCTTTCAGTGTAATGTTCTTATGGGATTCATGAATCTGTGAACAAATGGGTCTCTGATTCTTGTGTCTTTTTCTGAGCTCTTTTTCTTATCTTAGTCTTGTGCCAGTATGATGTAATGGCTTTTCTTTTATAGTATTATATTTTGTTTTGTTATTACCTCTTACAAACCTGTCCTTTTTTTTGTTTTTGTTTTTTTTTGTTTTGTTTTGTTTTTTTGGTTTTTAGAGACAGGGTTTCTCTGTGTAGCCCTAGCTGTTCTGGAACTCACTCTGTAGAACATGCTGGCCTCAAACTCCTAAATCTCCCTGTCTCTGCCTCCCAAGTGCTGAGAATAAAGGTGTGAACCACCACTGACCGGCTAAAACCTGTCCTTTCTTAATGAAAGAGTGGATTTGGATGAGAGAGGACATGGGAAGGAACTTGGAAGAGTGGAGGGAAGGAAAGCTGTTATCAGGATATAGTGTATGAAAAATAATCAATTTTCAATAGAAGGGAAAAATGGAAAATATTATAATGTTTAAAGCATATATATATAAGTACACATACACATATATGCATATATATCAGCATATATAATTATTCCCTAATAGAACATATTAATAACATATGATTAAAATTTAATTATAATCATTATATACATATATCATATGGTTGCAAATGATACACATATTTTATAAAATTATTTAATTACTGACATATATGTATACAATATTTTTTTCAATTTCCATCCTGCTAGCTATCATAAGAAGTGTGAACAGGAAATAAATCTTAGTTTGATAGATTGTCACATGAGTGTTCTTTGTTATAATTAAGAATGAGTATCTAATGAAGATACTCTGAACTTCATCTGTAATAAAACTAAGACAGGACAAGGCACTTAACTGCCAACATAACCATACTCTGAAATATGAATCACAATATTAACATGTGAATATTAGAACTGGAAAGATGGACAAAAGGTTAAGAGAATAGAGTGTTGTGGGAGATGATGGGAGTTTGGTTCCTAACACCCAAAATGGGTAGTTCAAAACTGCCCATAATTTCCTTTCCAGGGGATTTTCACATCCTCTTCTGTCTTCCACACACAGCTACATTCATAAAGACTGTAGAAATATATAATATATGAAGCTGATTCAATATGAATGTGTCCAACATAATTGATCAAATTAATAGCAATCAGAAAAGAACCTTTCACACATAAGCAATGACAATTAATTTAAATCATCCTAATTATTTACTCTGCACAGTCAACATATTCTGTCATGCCAGATCAAGGGACACACTGGATAAATACATAAATGTCTTGAGGAAACAAGTCAATTCTCATTGGACACTTGGCTATCAAATATCATACTGGATGAGGGCTGCTTCTGGATTATGGTGAAAATGAAGAGGCAATAATTAAACTCCAAGGAGAACAGAGTCATATTTGCTGGTGAACTGCAATTCCTGCATAAAATATCCATATGTAGAAGAGAAAAGGGAACAATTCAGAGGGCCAATTTGTAGCTATTAGAAGAAAGAGCACAAAAAAGAGCCTAGATAAGATTTCGGGAAAAGACAGGACCCAGCCAAAGGCCTACTGAAATTTGTTAGGAAGCCCTGAATGATAACTGGATAGATATTGAAAATGAAAAGTGCAAAAGAAAGCTGGAGAGGTGACTCAGTGTATAAGAACACTGGCTTCTCTTCCAAAGGACATAGATTGCTTTTCCAGCAGCCATGAGGCAGCTTAGAATCCTTCATAACTTCTACAATTTTAGGAGATCCAAAGCCTATTTCCAGCCTCAGTGGATATTGCATATATGAGGTACACAAACATACATACATATATAATATGCATACACATAAAAACAATTTTCCAAAGAAGAAAAGAAAAATTGTAAAACTTTGGTAACAATAAATAAGTAAATGTTTTACCAAACTTAAAAATTTCCACATTTAAAATATCAAGGTGCAAAGACATGCCATCTGCGAATGGCCAGTTCAATATGATTGCTTGCATTTTAAGGACTAAGGACTCACCCCAGAGGAAAATTTTTTGAAACCTAATTAGCTCATTGTAGACAGTT